>OW203991.1:17755000-18355000 GCA_934047225.1 Ypsolopha sequella
TGCTTTTAAATTTGTTTTTGATTGATTCCTAGTTGGTAATGCACTCTAATAATAATTAGAACACTTAAATTCAAAATTCACTCAATAGTTATTCAATAAAACCTTATTACCTATGTATTGTGTATGTTGCCATCGCAAAGTTTCCATTTCATTTCAATTCTGTAAATTAGAAATAAAAAAATTCTAAATTCAAAATTTTTATTTTTAATTTAACGTTTTTGAAATTCTTCAAACGGACAGCGGAGGCTTAGAAATAGGGTTCCGTTAGCACCCATCGGGTACGGAACCCTAAAGAGGGGGAAAAATTGAGACCGTGCGGCATTTGTGGTAACCTGTATAATAAACGAACAGTTACAGTTAAGATTATGTTTATTTTGCGAAATCCATCGCCATGAATACTCTAAATATTTTATCAGAGTGCATTACAAACTAGAAAATATCAATCAGAAGCAAACCCAAAGACAAGAATTTGAATTTCGCAAAATAAACATAATCTTAGTTAATGAGAACTGTGAATTTCTTCCCTGTCTGAAGCAACAATATTGTAGCGACGACAGCGGCATCTGTTTCTTAAGGCCCTTAATACCGCCAAATGGGTACTTTCTAAAGCCTACTCCTCTTTTATGGCCAAACCAAAAATATTGAAAAAATGTATTATGGATTATTAACTCTAGGAAAACATATATAACATTTTTCTTTTTCGTACCACCAAAACTACAAAACTGAAAAATTGTTTCAACTGAATGGTGTTTTTTTGGCTTGAATTTCCTACTGCTCCTAAGCGGCTTAGGTGATTTAATTCATTTATGCTTTGATAAATAGATAAACTTGATAGCTGTAAATATAGCATAGAATTATTCAATCGAACAATGACGCTCATGTGAAAAGTATTATTTTCTCCTATTTTGCCCTTTCAAGGACGCAGCGAGCGTCGTAACAGCCACCACGCATTGTGCACTGATTTGAACGTTATTTCAATGTCGTTTCCGTCGATATTCATACAGACAAACATCGAGCTGCTAATTTGGCGACGGTAATCGCCTTAAGAACAAGGCGTGAAATCACATAACGCTCTCGTGAGCGTTCTATATGTGCTAGTATATCAGGCAGAAGCAAAAATAACAGTGGGCAAGTATGATGGAAGAATTCACCGGTCCGGGTAGGAACCTCGGTGGAGTAATTGATAGCGCACTTGTCTTGATAACAAGAGGTCTCAGGTTCGAATTCTGGCCCGGGGATTTTTTTTTCTAATTCTTGTCTTTGGGTTTGTTTCTGATTGATCTTTTCTAGTTTGTAATGCACTCTGATAATATTTAGAGTTACAGTTATATTTGTAAACGTGACTGAATAAAAAAACCTTTACTTGTTAATTAAGGCGTTATGCAAAAAAATACGGGTGTTTCTTTTCTGTGTATTTCATGAAATACACGGAAAATTGTAATCAATTTCTGATATATGCATTTTGACTATATAATCTAAGGATTTGAAATTGAAAAACATGTTTGGATAAATTCTCCTCGATAGAAATAATTGTTGAAATGAGGTCTTCAAACACACTTTTTCTCCTCCTTTGACAAATAGGAACCATATACAGAACTCAAACATATTTTATTAGGTGTGTTTCATCAATATCTAGAGATTTGATACTATGCTTGCTATTTTAGTTTTTTTATAAAAATTATTAAACTAACATTTTTCGCTTTCGCCCTGAATCCGCCCCCCCTCTCGCACTGCGCGATTTTTCACTTGGAGTAACAGTGACAAAAATAAAATTCGCATAGCCTCTTAACTAAAACTAGGTACTACAATTCTTTATTATTTTCTGCAAATGAAAAATAAGAGACACATTTTAGAAAATTTTAGAAAATATAAGAAAAGACTGTACAATTGTGAGCCTATTTCTACAAAGAAATCTCTTCCTTCCAACCTGTGATGAGATAAAATAAAACCGGCCAAGTGCGTGTTGGGCCACGCGCAGTGTTGGGTTCCGTAGCCACTCTACACAATATGCGGACTTCTTCTCCAAGTACATTTTATAAGTTTGTCAACTAATACAAATAGCGCCAAACTTTTAGTCCGCTCGGAAGTTGCTCTTCCGAAGAACGGCTCATACATTTTGTTCCTGCCGATGTGAATCGCCTCGTGTTTAGATGGGACTAAAAGTTTGGCGTGATCTGTACTCGTTTACTTGTAAAGCCTACTTAGCTGTGAAAGCTTTCCTTTTAACTTCGATATAAATACTACCACCGTCATATTTTTCACATATCTAAAAACTACTGTTTAGCTGGCAGGAACGGCGTGAACGGCGAATTACGCGTGGCAGTTATGAATGCGAAATGACGGCAAAACTGCGTACCGAATGGTCCTCGTGAACGGCGTGCAAAGTGTACAGTAATACTTATATAAATGAGAATAGAATTATCTGGAGACGATAATGAAGGGTCTTCAAATCGATCATATAGTTTTTTTGAAACAGTGTACATTTATGAAAACTAAAAGTGCAAAAATTTTTTCATTATTTTTTGATCAAACTCGCGAGAAACGTTTCCAATACTTGAACTCTTGAGATGTGTGTACGCTGTAAGCTCACAACATTGTTGTTCTAAAATAGACCGGGAGATATGGAAGAAAAATATCCTAAACCTGGCTTGAACATATTATTAAATTTGAATACATACTCTGTCTCAATCTTTTACTGACAGAGAGGTCAAATTGAGGTACTTGAGCTGGTAAAAGAGAATCTCGGTACAGAATACATATTATTTGATAATAGGGAAAACAATATTATGATGTGCATTTCGCACCGAGATTTTGTTTTCCATTTAAAAGCAAACTGTTTCTAAAATTCACTCTGTAATTTGCCTCAAGCGAATGCATAAAGCATTTTAGCATAAAATTGTATAGGTAAGCTAAAGAGACCTTTATGTTGAGACTCCGTTGTCCATCCCTATGTCACAGGTTATAACTTTTTAAAGACTTGCAATTTGGCACGAAAGTGTAAAAAGTTTGAAAGACTTTACATTCTTCAAAATATTAAGAGACAAAAAGAAAAAAATATCCTAACATACAATATGGCTATTAAATTGTAGATATTAAAGAGCTAATGTAAAAATATATACCTTAACTATACTTACTGGCATTGATTTCGAGAAATCATTGAAAAAGCACAAAAACGTATGACCGAAAAATATGAAAAAAAAAAATGGATTATAGGTCATAACTGGCCAATTATAAGAAAAATATAGCGACTCAAATAAAGCTGAACAACACAAATAAGAAATGTGAAAAAATATTTTATAAAATGCAATATGGATATGAAATTGTAGGTATTAAAAAGTTGATTGTAAAAATAAATAGTTTGGCTATATGTACCTGCATCTATTTCGATAAATCCTTGAAAAACCACAAAAAAGTGTATGTCCCCCCTTATCTCAAAAACTGAAAGACCGAAAAATACGAAAAAAATCATGGCAATAGGTGCTTACGTAAAGATTACAGTAAAAATGTAGCGGCTGAGAAATTCACGAAAACAAAATGACAAAATTCCCAAAAATGTCGAATTAGAACCCTAGGATACGTGAGTCCGACTCGCACTTGACCGGTTTCTTCAACTAAAACATTAAACTCAACTCAAAACTTGTTGGTAATGAGGGGGGATAAAGGGGATAAAAATATTTTTGCGGGGAATTAGTTCCATCCAAGAAAGTATTTTTTTCCGAATGGTCACATTTATTTGCTAGGATAGGCCTCATCTCCCGGTCTACATTAAACGCTAAGCTTCCTGTTGGCATTCAGACAACAATCCAACCACGCAGAGCATCATGCATGATCGATTGAACGTGCACTGACTTGAGACAATGCCAATACGAAATATCTCCGAGCCGTTTGTTTCACCTTCTGGAGATAACCACAGGTGGATGGAATAAAGCAGCTTCACATGTGGGGAACTCGGATGTGGCGTATTTACTTCACAAGGCCATGTTATTTATTTGTAAGATTCTGCGTACTTGAATAATCTATGACATTGAATTAAAATGTGAATAATTTTAAGAAAATGTTTATAAATAATATTATATTTTGCTTTTATAAGCTTTATTTATATCCTATGATTATTTATAAGTATGAAAACGATAAAAAAAAAATAAAAAAGTACTCGATATATTTCGACCCTCGGCATGGGGCCGTCATCAAAAGAAAAAGCATACATAAAAGTGACTTCGATAATACAGTCTAATTCAGATTTTGAAATCATTGAATTCAGCCAATAGACGTAGCTGATTTCAACAAAAAAAAAAATAGCCTTAGTTTTGATTCCTTACTCAGTCTCCAATATGAATTTACCTCTAAATATCAAAAAAACATTAAGTTTAAACAAAATTATACTAACCTATGTTTTTACAGTTTTACACAGAATATTTTATCACCGACAGAAAAACACACATGTATATAAGGTGAAATTTAATCAACAGCCCGAATTCATACTGGAGACTCGGTTAGTAATCAGGAACAATATTCATTCGGGTGAATTCTGAAAAAAAAATTTTTTTTGCTTCCCTACTGCCTATACTAGGAATTGTATTTGAACTAGTCCAGTTTAACAGAAGATAAAGCTGATGCCGGGCTCGACTGTGGAGGTACCTCCATCTTACTTGGAGACCCCCTCGAAGTAATTTGGGGGAGAGTAAGAGGACAGCTCACAGCTCACACCATGCCTGGGATCGATGGATGGTGGTATATCCATCCCTAATAGCCGGGCCTTATATGGACCAGACCTGGTGACGGGCGGCGGAGACACTGGTGCGAGGGTTCCAGCACCGCGCTCACTAACTCACCTGCCCAGCGTGTGTGAGTATGGGCAATTCTTCCAGGATGACCGCCGGAAAAGGCTTATGTCCAGCAGTGGACGAACTAGGGTGATGGATGGATAGTCCAGTTTAATGCCCTCCTTTTTAAACGGTTTTTTGACCAACTTTGTTAATTATGCATTCTTGAACATATTTTAATAGATCAATAATGTAGGACCGAGCGAGTTGTATCCATTCTCTGCAAGAACTATGTCCATGTCTGCAACACTGGAATCTATGTCGTGTATACATAACAATGCTGGGATACAGACATGAGGAACTGCAAGATCTCTCGGAAGTTGCTTGGATATGAACCAGAATCTGATACGAGAATATTCGTAGTTTATAGTCGACGGTCTTGCATAACTGCCTTTAACGGAATCTACAGTATGGATATAAAGTTGATATACAAAAGGAGTTATTGTTTCCAGTAAAAACAATGTTTCTTGTCTTATTGTTCCAGAAGTAGGCGATGGAATGACAAAAATTATTAACATCGTTATTTACACAATTATTACAGATATAAATATAAACAAAACGAGAATAATATATTCACAATCTTATTCATACCTATTTGATTTTATGGGGTAGTCAAAAACATGCACTATACTTTTTTATCGATCGAATATTTTTTTTTGGAAATTGAAATATCGTAGGGGCTAGAATTACGATCACTTTCTGAAATTATTTACAATATACGGAAGTAAAAAAATACAGTAATAAAAACAAACAATTAGACGCTGCGATAGAAATTACCAGAAAAATCCTTTTTTGTTATGACTGTTTCAGTGTCTTTAGAAATAAACCTGTTATTATGTATCAATATGTTAAGAGCAGACATGACGCGACCAACTCAATTGTTGGCGCGGCTAAATGTCATGCTGTTTCATTTCGCTATAATATGCATGCTCCATCGAACTTGCGATGACAATACAATCAAATACAAATTGAAAACTTGTATGAGGAGAAACATGATTTTGGCAAAATTGTGGATGTTTTACAAACAAATTTTCGGTAATTATTAATCTATGTAGATAACATTTGCGATATTTGACTCGTATAATTTTTTTTGTTTTATGAGTAATAAAAACACATTCGGCTACACTTTTAAACCATTAAATTTTAGGGGTTTGTTGTTAAGATATTCCGTTTGCAGTTAAACTGATTCGCAGAAATGCTCATATTCTTTCTCTTCTGCATGGTGTCCTTAACAATCCCTCTGCTCCTTGTTACTTGCGAAAAAGATTAAGTTTCTTTTCCGATCCCGGTAGAGAGCCGAAATAGCAAAAATTTGCCTTATTATCGTCATTAAAGCCAAAATATATGCCCTTATAAAGGCCATCATAAATTATTGTTAATATGGATGGGTTTGGGCACAATTTATAAGGGCACATGCCTCATAGTTATCGTATTGTTATCGTTTAATAAACTATGATTCTGAGGAATGTCATGTAATGGTTAGCAATAAGGGTAATTACCCTTGTATTTGCATGTTGAAATGAGTTTACCAGGTAATTAAACTTATAATGTTAATACTTGTGCCATTTACGAGGTCGATCCTTCTTATTGCCGACATAGTGATTCCACAATAAGTATGGGTTGGCGACTATCGACTATTTTTTACGAAATGCGTGTCTAAAAATTTTATAATTAGCCATAGTTTGTAATTTTGTGATAGCGATTGTTTGGGGATTAATGCGTGATGACGCCTCTTAAGTAAAGCGTGTGCAAAACTTAAACTTAAAGACACATTGTTATCTTGCTTGTGACCGCACACCACACAGTTATAACCCCCCACAACTCTTAGAAGCACATTCTGAGCAATAACGGCTTCTAACGTATGACAATAAGAGTTTTGACATGTGCTTGGAGGCTTTGTTAAGTGGTATTCGTCAAGCCACTCCAACTTCAGTAATACAGAACTTGGAACGAGCTCCAATTAAACTTTGTAATACTGGTGACATTCATAAGACGCCTATACGACAGTTTTATTTCTTGTATGGTGATGGAGTCTGGTATTTGAAGAAAGTAAATCATGAGCTTGAAATTTATTCCGTTGTATTTTGTTATTGTTTTTTTTTCAAAGACACAAATTGTATACATTTTTAAATTCAAATTCAAATTCAAATAGTTTATTTTGCAAAGTAGGTATATATAATACATTTTTTACACGTCAAATGTAATCGAATAAAACGATATGTAATAAAATAATAAATGTACATGGACTAGATTAAAGGTTTATTTAATTTATGTAGCAATATATACGATTAAAAAATAGGTGAAATATATATTATACAAGGTGAAATCCAATCAACCGCCTGAACCCATACCGGAGACCCGGCCAGGGACCAGGAACAAGGTTCAATGATCACCAACCGAGCCCCCAGCACGAATCCAGGCGGCCGACCAAATCACATCCTATATACTACATACTAATAGGCAGTGGCGTGCGGGTAGACAATGTCTACCCTAGAGTGAAAATTTCCTATACAAACTTTTTTTTTTCAAAGTGATATTTAAATTTTTTTATATTTTTTTTATTGTTGTTCTTGACCAATTGTTTGCTTTTCCAGCAAAAAGTTCTGTGCACGCCACTGCTAATAGGTTACATATATTAAATACATGCCTACCTCCGCCCATTCGATTAGTCTTAATAATTAGTCTTTTTAAGGAATAAAAAGCCATCTAATTTAAACCACATGGTACACCAATGCATAACGTTCTATAAAAAATTTAGTTTTTCTACTAAATTTTGGTATGCATACGTAGATTTTTGGGAAAGGCAGACTTATGTTTTATTCAATACTCTTTTTTTAAACATTCTAAACAATTCCCAGCATTTTTACATCCATACCAAAGCCTTTAAATAAGTCAACATTTCAATATTGACGAAACCACTCTGTGTACGACATGTTTAGTTTTCCGAATACGGAAATAGTCTTTTTCGTATTTACCAACTTTTCCTCCATGTTACCAACACTTCATGACTGCAGAGCGGGTTTTGTATATGGCAGACGTATACATAAAGAAAACGGAAATAACTTGTTTCAAGCACTCATATATTCTTGCCTGGGGATACATCTGTCTGTACTACCTACTTTAATTCAAGAATAAGCCAAGTATAAATGTTTATTTTGTTTGCTCCAAAAACAGGGGTGGTTTTCATAAAGCCCAACGCAATATAAAAAGTGCTAGAATTTGTTTTTCTTTCTTATAAATTAATAAATTATGAATAAATATAATTATAATAACTATCTTCAGCCCTTTATTCAGATTCGACTGATGAAGGCCTCATTGAAGAGGACAAAATATTTTGCAAAATATAAAGTTTGCTTTTATTCCTTTAAATAAAAAATAAACTCAAATGTAAAACATTTATGAATAAATAGTTAGGGCTCTTTGCCCAACACGCTGGGAGTAATAGTCGTCGGTGAAATGTGTTCGCTATCTCTAATCAACTGATCATGTTCAACTGATCATACTGATTAACTTTTAAAAAAAAACCATATTTTTTATGTCTTTATTAATTTTATTTGATATGTATGAGAGTTAATTTATGAAGACTAGTATTTAATCATTATAATTTTTAACATTTAACTTATTTTTAACTTATTAATATAATATTATAAATAATATATTTGTGGGTTTTCGAGTAATAGTCGGATCCTCGTCGTCACTCATT
The DNA here is from genome assembly GCA_934047225.1 of Ypsolopha sequella. Taxonomy (NCBI): domain Eukaryota; kingdom Metazoa; phylum Arthropoda; class Insecta; order Lepidoptera; family Ypsolophidae; genus Ypsolopha; species Ypsolopha sequella. Next base: position 17,763,527 of record OW203991.1, read on the forward strand.
GCTACGAAACTACACTGTGGCGTGAGTAGTTGGGTGAGGAGAATAAAAGAAAGGTTTCCTTTCAATCAGTCTTGCTAGTTGGACTTTACAAATAATCACTTGAAAACGAAATTATAACTAATAATGTTCCACCGAAAACTTAGCGCGTGCTACACCCGTAATCAATCGTTCTTCCTCCAAAACCTCGTCTTTTTCCCATTTACTTGAAAAAGCCACCAAAAACACTCTGACCGCTGCCCGTCATCGACCCTCTGACAGCTGCCCGTCATAGACCCTTTCTCTCTTTTTTTTATTCCTAGTGTTGCCACACTCTAGTTTTCGGTGTTACATTAAAGACTGAAATATCTTTCTTATATAATCAACAAGAGAAATATTAAAGCGCCGTCACGGCCATGCTGACATTACGCACGTCCTCGTGCGTTTCTTACTCTTCTTAATTGTTGTGCTGTCCTGCAAAGAGCAATCAGAGATCACCTACTGCAGTCTCTAATACCAAAGCGTAACGTCGATATTTATCAGTCTATCCTTCTTATAAATACCCTCATCTCATTAAGCAGAACACCACTCGTCCGTCCTGACATGCTAGTACTCGTCATAAAAGTCACACTACCCTACTCATTCAACATAGTTACCTCACCTCATCGTCCCCATTTTCGCCCAACCCCCACTGAACCGGATGGCTCCACGAGGCGTCCCTTCAACCGAGCTCAGCACCAGGCGGTGTGACACGACCCGGACTACCTGTGAGTATCCCTACGATCAGTGATCTAACTGGCCCGGAAGATAGCCTGGCAAAGCGTCCCTTCAATCGAGCTCAGCACCTTATGGTGTGACACGACCCGGACTACTTTCCAGCCCTTCCGACCAGTGAACTGGCCCGGACAACCAGACGAAGCGTCCCTTCGATCAAGATCAACACCGGTCCTGTGGTATGACTTGAACCGGACTACTCTCCGGCGTCCTTTCAACCAGTGAACCGAACTTTCAATTGTTCCGACGCGCCTCAGCGTCACACAAAACTCTCCATAGCCAAGCCCGTCAATGACTCCACACATCAATGGTCAACATAGTCAATAAATGTCAAATGTCATGCTCATGTAGGACTATAATTAACAAAAATCCTTTGTAATATAACACTTCTAGCAATTTTTACACACATAGTTCAACTAAAAGAAATAGTTACAAAACAACTCATGATAAAAATGTGGGTGTTCCTTGCTTACCTGTAGCAACTAAAGTATCATAATTGTTGGTCGAGGTGCTTTGCGAACAAGTCATCGATTCTGTGTCCTTATCATCATCGAGTGGTACCCCGTCATTTTCATGATCATGACTCGCCGTCTCGGTCTCCTCATAATTAATATTCGTGGCAATGTCAACGTAGCCTTCATAGCCTCTGGGTACAGCGCGGAGACTTTCGTGTGCATACTTATACACTCTATTTGAGCTTTCAAGATTTTTAAGCTCGTACCTATCATTTTCCAAGACACGGGTAATAACGAATGGTCCCTTGAATTTTCGGTTTAACTTTGTTTGATTACGTTCACTATTTTTAATAAAGACACAGTCACCTACAGCAAATAGTTTAATTGTGGCCTTGCCTCGATTGAAGCGTTCAGTGTCTTGTTGTGCAAACTTTTTGATATTTTCAGATGCCTTTTTACGAATCATTTCAACATTTAAGCGTGGTTCTGATTCAGAGGTTGATATTGCTGCTAATCCTAATGATTGTGCACGAATACCAAACATCAGTTCTGTAGGTGTGAAGCCAGTTACCCTTGAACGAGTGCTGTTAAGCGCAAGTTGTACATCAGGTAGTTCATCACGCCATGTTTTGTTAGGATTATTCTCTACAATGGTAAGTAAGCTCTTCAGGGTCCGCATCACCCGTTCTACTTGACCATTGGCCCTACTTGCCCCCGTGGCTATCATACGAGTATGAAGTTCTATTCCATGGTTAGCGCAGAATTTTTTGAAATCAGAGCTTACGTAGCAACGTCCTTGGTCAGATATTATCCTCTTGGGAGCCCCAAAGAGAGAAACTGCATTCTTAAGAGCTTTAATAGCACTGGTTGAATCAAGCAAGGGCGTGTACTCTGAAAAATCATACTTTGTAAAACCGTCTATTATGACTGAGCAATATTTTTTTGCGATCACTTTTTCCGCTGAGTTTCCCTGAGACATCAACATGTATGGTATGCCAGGGTGTTGCAACCTTTGGGATAGAGTGAAGTTGGATTTGTTGAGCTCCGGAGCTTCCCTTGGACGCCCGACATACGATGCATGATTCTATGAACTGTCGTACCTGTTTGGCCATATTTGGAAACCAATATTGTTCATCTATTTTGTCTAACGTTTTATCGATACCCAGATGCTTAATTTCAATGTGTATATGATTGATCAAAGTCCACGTAAGCGAACGCGGCACAATGGGAAGCCAAGAACTATCCCTATTGTGCTGGATCTTCCTATAAATAATTCCATCTCTGACATCATAAGTATGAGCCAGCAGTTTGGGAAATTCGTTATTTTTATGTTTGTTAACAAGATCTTGAATCTCATGATACCGTTTCTGCTCTACAGCAAGCCAACCTTGGTGGAGTTCTACAAAATGTACGAATTTATTCGATTCGGGCTCCTCACTGAATTTAGTTTCTGACTGATCCGATTCAGGTTTAGGTAATGGGTTCCGCGATAAGTAATCAGCGTGCTCCATGCTACTACCCTGCTTGTATATTATTTCGAAATCATAAGCCTGTAGAAATGCCCACCAACGATGTACGTGTGGGGTAAGATCGGTTTTAGATTTAGATGACTTCAAGGAGTTACAGTCAGTGAAGACGGTAAAGACACCATATAAAATAGTGCCTTAAGTTTTCTACCGCCCGAACGAGTGCTAACGTTTCTAGTTCATATGAATGATACCGAGATTCCGGATCAGTCGTACGGTGGCTGAAATATGAGACCACATGGGGCATATTATCTTTTCTTTGTATCAGTATGGCTCCATACCCTTCGGCACTCGCGTCTGTATAGAGCTCTACAGGTAAGTCCTGATCAAAAATCGTCAAGACTGGTTCTGAGGTAAGTATCTTAACGATCTGTTTGTGAATTTCACCACCATGTCCATTTAATCTGACTTTTAAGTTTCGTGAGTGGGTACAAGGGGCCTACCAACCGGGTGTAATTGGGTATAAATCGCTTGAAATATGAAGTAAGACCTAGAAATTGTCTGACAAGCGACGCCGTTTTTGGAGTCGAAGCATCTACTAGAGCTTGAATCTTTTTAGGATTGGGCGTCACTTTACCCGTTTTAATGACAAAACCGAGATACTCAATTTCCCTTTTCATGAAATGGCATTTGCGCATGTTGAAAGAAAACCCTGCTTCAGAGAGAGCCTTAAAAGTGGCATCTAAACGTTCTAAGCCTTGTTTCACATCACTAGAGTGACAAAGGGATGCCTTGGATAATGACAGGACTGAGAATCTGTGATGAACATTCTACATTGTTCCTTCCGATGCCAGTTAGGTAAACTAAATCATTGTAAACTGTACCCAGAAACTTTTAGCAATGCCACTCTTTACTAAAGAGCAATCGGAACTACTATCAAATAAGAAAGAAACGGTCTCACCAGATGATGTGTTCAAGCTACCTCACGTTGAACTTTTTTTCGCACACATGCACCTCCTTAACCGCTGCAGGTGCTGCCTTAGTATCTCTTCGTTCTGGACACGTAGGAGCAATGTGCCGTGGTTTCTTACACACATAGCATACTGCTGATTGAACCCTCATCGGGGAACGCTGCACAGGTTCTTTTGCCCTCAGGATTATTTCAGTGTCTTCACGATGCTTGCGACAATCAACCGACGTGTGACCTTGCAAACCACATTTGTAACGGTTTCCTTGGAATCTTGGTTCATTATAGCGGACCCTCTTAACTTCAGTTTCATTATTTTCTGAATTCTCACGACGTCTCTTTAGAGATAAGCAATTCAAAATACGGAAAAGTTGTGATTTATTCACCACTGTGTGTCAATTCAGGTCGCGGCGCAGAGAGTTGTCTTTCTGGCATAGTACGGATACCACCAATCCTGTCATCATGTCTTCTCTCATTTGTACATTTGGAAGGCGTTCTATCAGCCCCCAGAGACGCATGGCTACTTCGCTTGCTGTTTCTTTGAGTAAAATGTGAAACTGGAGAATCTCATCAAAATAATCTTGTGGCAACATAGGCTTCAAAAACTTTGCCAGCAAAATTTCCTTAATTTTTGGCCACGTCAACTGAAATGATTGGAGTTTAGTGAGACAAGTAGCAGCTCGGCTTTTGAGTGCATGAGTTAGAGCCAATAACAATTTCGCACCTTGTAGCTTCTTACTTTCGACTATTATCTCAGTAATATTGCACCAGCCTTCCACATCCGCTTCGGTTTCATCTGGGTCAAACCGTACTAGCTGCGTAGTCACATTACTTGTTGGTGGGGGCTTGGAAGCAGCTAATAGGAAGAACGATAACAAGACATCCATATTATTCAATAAACTCATCGCTGTAGCTTCTTGACCACGACCATTCTCCTCAGGTTTTGGTTGCCCTTCCATCCCATCTTCTGATGTGGGTTTTCGAGTAATAGTCGGATCCTCGTCGTCACTCATTGCTACGAAACTACACTGTGGCGTGAGTAGTTGGGTGAGGAGAATAAAAGAAAGGTTTCCTTTCAATCAGTCTTGCTAGTTGGACTTTACAAATAATCACTTGAAAACGAAATTATAACTAATAATGTTCCACCGAAAACTTAGCGCGTGCTACACCCGTAATCAATCGTTCTTCCTCCAAAACCTCGTCTTTTTCCCATTTACTTGAAAAAGCCACCAAAAACACTCTGACCGCTGCCCGTCATCGACCCTCTGACAGCTGCCCGTCATAGACCCTTTCTCTCTTTTTTTTATTCCTAGTGTTGCCACACTCTAGTTTTCGGTGTTACATTAAAGACTGAAATATCTTTCTTATATAATCAACAAGAGAAATATTAAAGCGCCGTCATATTTAATAACCATAAACAGTTTTTTGTCTTTGTGTGCACTTACGAAATACTCACTTTTTGTTAAATCGATTCTATCACCAAGGGCTTGCTAGTAGAAATCTCTTTCAGAGATTTGCTCGCCTTTTGCTTGATACTTGTAATACGTTTTATTCTTGTGTGAAATAAAGGATTTTTGAATTGAAATAATAAGAATTCACTCCCCAGAAAAAATTTACCTACGGGTAAATTAGGAAGGTAAACATATTTAAATACCTACAGGTAAATTGGGAATGTAAAAAACATAAATTTTTCGTAATTTCAAAAGTTATAAATCAAGGTCAGTTGATGGAGTGAGAATTTTCAAGTAGTACTCTGCAATCAGCACGCTAGTACAAAGCAACTGTCTCAATCTCGAGGGATACGCTGTCATTTTCTGAGGAGTTCTACTGTCTATCTCTGGAGACCTTCATCAGATCATGGCCAATCTCAAAACGACACCTACCTGGAAGCACACTCTTCCAAACAAAATCAAATTGAGAACCTGTTTATTTTTTGAAATCGGTTAAAAAGGTACAAGGAAGTAAAAGCTAATAATAATAATATTATGCTGCGAGCAACAGTGCGTGCCGTTACAAAATAACCACTTACAGAAGGTTCACTCCGCATAACTAGTGAAAACAGGTGCACGCACTCATAGACGCGTACGTACGACGATCTCGGATGAAGTCGGTCGAATGCCAATACGAAATTCTGCCGAGATCATCATACGTACGCGTCCATGCATGTGTGCGTCAGTTTTCGCTCCGTCGTCGAGTTAGCCTTCTGGTAGTATCTATTTTGTGGTAGAGCTGTGGACAGTCTGATTCACCACGAAGCATGCGACAGGTTGTAACGAGCTGCTCACAGTTTCGTCGAACTTCCAACGAGTTGAACCCCAGCAAACCAAGAAGATATTTTGTCGGGTACATAAAAGGGTAGTACCACAGAACTATTAATAAGGAATAGAAATGCCATGAAAGCCGTGACTGCGACACACCGATTTGATCAATACGTCAAGACATAACCCGCGGGTCTCGCATTTCTCAACCGAACGCGTTAGAAAAAACATATTGTAAAAATGGTGTATTGCAGCGTGGGAAATTGGTATTTCAAATAACGCAAATAAGAATCCAAAGGAATTTAATTTCACTCGTAAGTAATTTAATCATGTATTTACTGTGATATTTGCAGAATAAACCTTGCGGTAAATAACCTTTCAACCTTACCATGAAATATTTAGCGTTGAAATTAGACAATATTTTGTCCATTGCAGGTTTTAAAGAGTGTCACACATTGAGTTAGAATATTAATGTCACAATGTATATTTTTTCAAACATTATCAACACGGACCTAATTGTGTCATAGTACGGCCGCTGGTCATGGCTTTTTACAGACATTGGCACAGTGCCATGACGTGTTTGGTATTTTACATCTAAGCTTCATAGAAATACGGTGTTATTTTGGCTGTATGAAGACGGGTGAATCTATGTGTGTGCCGCGTATGTTTACTAAGTAGGTAATACGACGTTATTCCAAAAAGTGGCGACAGCGGTTCTCGTATAAAATTTGTGTCACGCCATCCCCGTGGGTAGTACCCAAGTTTCTTTTTGTACAGAAAACTGAGGAACGCTTTCTGCACCTTTTTGAGCAAAAGCACGTATGTCGATTCATGAAGGCTCCAAACGATGGCTCCAGTTTCCAATAATATTCCTTTCATACCGGCTTCACTCTCGAGCACTATATTGTATTAGACATAATACAAAAAAAAATACAAATAAGTTTTAGGTAAACAGTACGTAGGCCTTATCCTGCTAAGTTTATATAAACCTGTATGAGGACGAGACCGCTCTTCCTAATGTTATTACAATAACTTGCTTGCCAAAAATGTTGAGTTAGTTGATGTTAAATTTAAATTTACGATTAAGTCTAAGTTAGATTAAGTTTAAAGTTAAAATTAGGTTTATAAATAAGTTTAAATTAATTGATTTTATTAATGTTTAGTTTAAGTAACATTTAAAAATGTGTTTAAGTAACTTGAAAATAGGTATTTGCTATAATAAGTATTCTGAGATTAGGTATAAGATATTTTCAGCATATTTATCAGGTGGTAGAGCTGATGCCGGGCTCGACTGTGGAGGTACCATCATCTTACTTAGAGACCCACTCGAAGTAATTCGGGGGAGAATGACAGCTCACAGGCAAAAACCAGGAGGCCCACCATGCCAGGGACCGATGGATGGCGGTATATCCATCCCTAATAGCCGGGCCTTATATATGGAACAGACTGGTGACGGGCAGCGGCGTCACTGGTGTTAGGGTTCCGGCACCGCGCTCCTCAACCCGCCTGCCCAGCGTGTGTGAGTATGGGCAATTCTTCCAGGATGACCGCCGGGAGTGGCAAAGTCCTGGGTAGGCTTGTGTCCAGCAGTGAATGAACTAGGCTGATGTATAGATGGATATTTTCAGTTTCAGCATAGTCCTGTTGTTCACGCTACACTACGTTACCAGCATGACGTTAGAACATGACGTGTCATTCGCGTGCGCATGCGCGGATGACCACTCCCCCCCCCCCGCCGCGCGCGGATCGAGGCGCGCGCGGGCGCTGGACTCGCTCTCTTCCGCCCGAAACGTGTCGACAGACACACGTATGCATACTCGCGTCGCGACACAAACAATATCGCGTACCTAAAGTGTTGTGTTAGTACAAGTGCTGTGTACATCACTCCAACCAAGTGACTCCAAGACATCCCTGCACAGACGCCATCACAACTAGCCCAACAAGGAAGGCTCAGCCCGCTCAGCGCATCCACCATCGGCCCGTCCACAGACACTCAAACCAGGTCAGTTTACCCACAATCTTTTTCTTATCCTGTCTGCTCTCCCACTCAAATTTCATCAGCCCTGCATCCTGTAGCCAGCGGCTACATTTTTGGCCCTTCGAACCGTTACTGAACCAGCCCCCGTCGATTTATTACAGTCCATTTTCAATCCAAGAAAATTTTTGGTTTATATCACCCCCCGCCTATCCCCCGCCGGCCCGTAACTTTGTTTGAACCAGCCCCCGTCGATTTACTACAGTCCATTTTCACCCGGTTACATATTTTGCCCCCTTTCCCGGCAAAAAATATTTTGTGGTTTCGAATACCTATCGCGGGTAGATAATTAGAACCGCCGCCTGGAACATTCCATTTATCGGTTAGAACCGGCCCCCCCACGCCCCGTTACAGAATAAACTCAGTTTTGTTATTATTGTTCAGCTCAGATAATATAATTATATCCATTCAGCCCAATTGTTTACAGTCCACTATATATCTTTAGTAAATCTGCCCATTGTCAAAGATAGTTTCCGTATTTTGTGAGATAATTATATTTTTTTTTTTTTGTGAGAGTATAAATTCGCTTTATTTCGTGCACTTACATACGTTACATATATATATACGTATTACGTATATTACTAAAGCGTGATTTGCATTATTGGAGTGTCGTTTGGATCCGATTTCTGCGAGGTAAATACATTCTTTGTTTGTTTACACCCAACGAGGCAGTAGGTAGATATTTTGATCTAAAAATAGAATCGTCAACGACTGATGTTTTTTGTTGTAAGCAAGATCTAGCGTATTATTGTCTAACGCGTATTGTCGGCACGTGATTTCAAGGAAAATAACATAAAAGTGAACAGGTTCATCAGCCCTTTTCGATATTTTTGTGTTGCGGTAATCTCACGTCGCAGTAATATATTGCCGGACCGTTTATTTGTGTTATTGTCTGCTTTTTTACCCGGGTATATATATATAGCACAAATATAGTAAACAATTTGTTTTTTTTCTCTTCTCATCTCTGATCTTGTTGTTTGTGGTACACATATAGGGTGTTCCACGTTGGTTTATCAGCTCATATACAGGTTGTTTAAAAAATTTTTTTTTTTTTTCCTTTCTCTCTCATGTTTATTTAAGGGTTCCGTATTCCGTTTGAACATAGTCATTGTTGCTTCATCAGCGCAAGTGTCTCGGCTCTATTCATCTGTCTCATCAATTGTTTTAGTTGTACGTCCGCTCTTATAGTTTAGCTCAAACTCGTTGAGTGTTTTGTCTTAATAATCAACCACCTACTTACAGAATTAAGATGCCTTCGAAATCACAAGCCGCGATGTTTCGTGAGGCCGTAAAGGCGATAGTTCTGTTAAAGGAGATCGGTGAGGCGGTAGAGGCAGGCGACAGAAAAACTTATTCTGTGGCGGACTTCACCGCTCGTTACGCAAACATACAAAGCGTTAAAACTAAGTTAGAAAACGTGTATTATGAGATCCTTGACGATGAGGATTTGTCCGACGAAACTGAGGCAAACTACACAAAAAATTTTCAGTCGGCACTTAGCAATTATGATGCTATACTAGTGGCATTCGAAAATTTAAAAGTAAAATCAGCGCTTCCGGACAAGACGCAACCCCTCAGCTCAGGTACACCCGTTGGTGTTTTACCAAAAATACCCATACCCGAGTTTCATTCGAACGTTGAAGAATGGCCCTCATTTATTGCCGTTTTTAGGAGCCTCGTCAGTGAGATGGCTACAGTCTCGGATGCTGTCAAACTGCATTACTTGTTAGGCGCCCTAAAGGGTGAGGCACATGATATGGTGAAACACCTCTACCCTACCAACGAGAATTATCCCATAGCCATGGAAATTCTAACCAAGCGTTACGACAATCGTCGTGTACTCATTGACCGGTTTGTGGACATTATAATGAACCTTCCGCACATCCACATGCGCTCGGATATCCGCACATCATTCTTAATTCCGCTTATCTCAGCGCAAAGCGCTCTCCGCAATCTCGATCTGCCCATGAAAGATTCCGACTATGTTTTCGTGTCCATGGTGGTGCGAAAACTACAAGGCGAGCTCCGCACTCTTTTTGAGCGGAAGTACGGATCTCGTGCAACTCTGCCCACGCTCAAGAACCTCATTGAGTTTCTGGAAGAGCACGCACGCTGCAAGGAGAATGAGTCATCGTTCCTTGCGTCACAGGAGGCTCCTTCTTCAGCACGGCTCGGCCCGTCAGAAAGGCTCGCTCAGCTCAATAAGCTGCTTCAACCCACTCGAGGTACTCCACGTCAGCCCTACCAGGCTCATCAAGAGTTCCGCCCCATAGCTCCTCGGCAGGACAATCGCTCCCCCCGTCCTATTCGTCAACCATTTATGGCATTTGAGACAGCGCCAGTTTACTCGGCCCGATCATCCCCATCACCCACTCGCCGACAGAATTATTCGGCTCAACCTTCTTCCCCTACTGGTGGTATGCCATGCCCATACTGCAGGAATAGGGGACACAAACTCATCGCCTGCCCAGAATTCAACAACCAGCCAGTTCAAGGTCGGTGGGACTTTGTGAACTCACGCAACCGGTGCCGACGCTGTTTGGGTCCTCATTATGAGAACGAGTGCAGGTCTACACGTGCATGCAAGGAGTGTGGGCGGTCTGACCACCATACTTCACTGCATCGCCATGGGGCCATGTCTCCGACACGCTCATCTGCTCATTTGCTGCCTCCGTCTCTACGTGAGCAGCCCAGACAGCGCTCAGCGCATGAGCCTCAGTACCGTTCGGCACATGCTTCACAGGCATATACGTCCCATCCAAACTCGCCCACTCAATCGCGATCGCCAAGTAGGTCTCGGGTAGGTAGTCAACAATGACTACCTACAATAACAGAGCACTATGAAGGCGAGGACGACCAGCACTCAGCACACTCAGCACACTCAGCACACTCATCACACACTCAATCAGCACATACACACTCAGTTCATTTTCACTCAATGACTTCAACTCCAACAGAAGATTCCTGTAACTCCGCACAACGTGTAGTGAACGTCACTAACACACCAATTTTGTTGCCAACCGTCTCACTTAAAATAGCAGACGTACATGGTCAATTTCACTCAGCACGAGCACTGTTAGACTGTGGAAGTATGCTAACTCTTTGTTCTCAGCGCATGGCCACAATTTTAAATTTACCATCAAAACATACATGTCTAAAAATCGCAGGAGTTGGAAATCAGCACACACAAAACTCAAAGGCATCAATCACAATTGTATGCCGACCTACTCACCGTGACACACCTATGATCACGGCCACAGCCCATATATTGAAGAACGTAACTGGGTACCTACCGTTGGAAAAGGTTCCAGATCTCGCTCAGTTAACAGGTCACCCACCGATTCCTCTTGCTGATCGAGAATATCACACACCAGCTCCGGTTGATCTAATACTAGGATCTGACGTTCTTGGTCAAGTGTTAGACGGAACCAAGGTTTCGCTCGGCCCTGGCAAGCCTATAGCCTTCGGCACGATATTTGATTTTACGTTGATTGGACCTTTCGAAAATTTACACACCTCACCCACGAATCAGGTCAATTCCGTTCACATTGTCGGCTCTCACACGGACTCAGAGCATTCCACTCATGACATTCACAAAAGTCTTGAGAGGTTTTGGGAATCTGAGGAACCCCAAACCTACAAGCATACCAGCCCATTAGAGGATCAGTGTGAGGACATTTTCCGCACCACAACTACTCGTGAACCATCAGGTCAATATGTGGTTACACTGCCCTTTCTACACAACGCGCCGACATTAGGTTCCACTCACGCTATTGCTCTGCGCAGGTTTCTCAACTTAGAGAAGAAGCTGCAAGCGAACCCGCCCTTCCGCTCGAAATACGTAGAATTCATGTCAGATTACATAAAATTGGGACATATGTCGCCGTGTCACCCCAATACCTTTGCTCATAAATCCCATTTCTATATCCCACATCATGGCATATTCAAGCCAGGATCAGAAAAGTTGCGCTGTGTGTTTGACGGAAGTTGTAAGAGCTCAAACGGCGTCAATCTAAATGATTGTCTTCATACAGGTCCAGCTCTTCAGCAAGATATTGTTGACATTATCATGTCCTTCAGGACCCACTCACAAGTTTTCAGCACAGACATCCGAATGATGTTCCGAAATATACTCATTCACCCAGAGCAAAGACGTTTTCAACTCATTCTCTGGCGGTCTTCACCCGACCAGCCCCTGCTCACGTATGCCCTTAATACCGTCACATATGGATTAAGGTCCAGCCCATACCATGCCATCCGCACTTTACTCCAATTGGCTGATGACGAAGGTCATCGCTACCCCCACGCTGCTCAGGTCCTCCGCAAATCAATATTTGTGGACGACATTCTCTCAGGTGCAGATTCTGTAGAATCTGCTCAGTCGCTCCAAAGCGAACTGATCGAGTTACTCGCCCTAGGTGGCTTTCAGCTCAGTAAATGGACCTCCAACTCGCCCCAGCTCCTTGAACGATTCCCAGATGACCAGTGCGACATGCCCAAGGACTTTGACTTCAGTCCCGACTCTAATTCCATTAAGGTTCTGGGAATACAGTGGATTCCTCAAACTGATGAGTTCACTTATCGCATTTCTTTGCCCACTCATGCTCAAGTCACAAAGCGCTCCATTCTCAGTACAGTAGCGTCTCTCTATGACCCCAATGGCTGGGTTACTCCAGTCATCTTCCGCGCAAAGATTCTTCTCCAGAAGCTTTGGCTTCTGAAAATAGGATGGGATGAGCCTATCTCTGAAGAAGTCCACACAGAGTGGCAACACATCTCAGAGGATCTTCCTCAGCTCTCAAACCTCCGTTTACCTCGGCACATTTGTAAGTACAAGCCCACGTCTACTTACTCACTTCACGGGTTCGCGGACGCATCAGAGGCTGGCTTTGGTGCCGTTATCTACCTTCATGAGCGCAATACCACTGGACATGTCAATGTACACCTAATCATTGGCAAGTCCAAGGTCGCACCCATAAAGACTCGTCTCTCAATCCCGAAATTGGAGTTGTCAGCCGCGACTCTTTTATCTCAGCTCATGACTCGAGTGTCAGCCCAACTGTCAGCTCATATAGCCATTCAAACACACACATGCTGGTCAGATAGCACAATAGTGTTGGCATGGCTCAACACCTCACCTCACCGATTACAGACTTTCGAGGCCAATCGAGTGGCTAAGATTACAGCTACTTCAACTAGCCATACGTGGAAGCATGTACCCACGAACCTCAACCCTGCTGACTGTGCAAGCAGAGGCATGTCTGCCCAGTCCCTCTCACTTCATGACCTTTGGTGGTCACCCAGTTGGCTCAAAGAACCTACCTGCACTTGGCCCAAGATGCCACCCGCTCTAGGCCATCACGCTCTCCCAGGCCTTAAGCCCAAAAAGGTACCAGCACACATAGCAGTCCCAGATATCGATCTGGACTTGCTCACTCGCTACAGCTCACTTGACAAGCTCGTCGGAGTGACGGCTTGTATTAAAAGGTTCATATTCAATTGTCGGCACAGCCCAGATGCACGGCGCTCTGGTCCGTTGACAGCTAGTGAACGCAGGGACGCTCTGTTGCACTGGGTCCGCTCTGTTCAGCACAATGAGTTTGCTGAAGACATTAATCGTATCCAGACTGATAAAGTTTGTCCCGTTCGGCTCCAGCGTCTCTCGCCCTTCATAAAGGACGGCCTCTTGAGAGTCGGTGGTCGTCTCTCTCACGCGTCAATTAGGTATGACGCTCAACACCCACTCATTCTACCCAGCTCAAGTCCGCTCGTAGATCTCATTATAGATCACTATCACACAATACACTGCCACCCTGGAGCTGACACATTACACGCCATATTACGCCAGCAGTACTGGATTCTGTCCGCTCGTCGTATTATTAGACACCGCGTGTTTAAATGTATTAGATGTTTCCGGTGCCGCGCTCAGCCTAAGGCTCCGCTCATGGCTGATCTCCCAGTAGACAGAGTTACTCCTCAGCCAGTTTTTAGTCACGTCACGACGGACTTTGCTGGCCACTTCTTCGTTAAATCCAGCACGTTGAGGAACGCGAAACTCATAAAAGCGTACTTTTGTATTTTCGTTTGCCTCGCAACAAAGGCGGTTCATTTGGAACCAGTCTCTGCACTCTCAACGGAAGCGTTCTTTGCGGCATTGCAACGTTTTATCTCACGTCGCGGTACTCCGGTTCTCATTCGTTCAGACTGCGGCACAAACTATGTAGGTGCTAGGAATCAACTCATTGAAGTTCAGAACTTCCTCAGGTCAAACAATGATGCAATCACTCACAAACTCGCGAATCAGCACATAACTTGGTTATTAAACCCGCCTAAAGGGCCTTGGTTCGGCGCACTGCACGAAATAAACGTAAAATCCACCAAGCAACTACTTTATCGTGTGATAGGTGAACAGCACCTCACTTTTGAGGAATTCTCTACTCTTTTGGCTCGAATTGAGGCTGTACTCAATTCAAGACCCCTCTGCCCAATTTCATCCGACCCTACGGACTTTGAACCTCTCACGGCCGGACATTTCATTATTGGTCGTCCGCTCACCGCTTTACCTGAGCAGTCTTTTGACGACAGACCCATATCTGCTCTTAAACGGTTTCAACTCATTCAAGCGCTCTCTCAGCGCTTTTGGACTCTCTGGTCCAGATCCTACCTCCATACCCTGCAAACCCGCTCCAAATGGCTCTCCCCTTCTTCCCCTCCTCAAGTGGGTGAACTGGTCCTCATCAAAGAGGATGACCTGCCTCCGCTCCAATGGAAGTTGGGAAGAATTCTCCGCACGATACCTGGCAAGGATGGAGTGATACGAGTTGTGGATCTGGACACAGCTCATGGAAATCTGCGACGACCTGTGTTCAAGATAGCCAGGCTGCCGTTGGATTCAGCTCAAGAGGAGCCGCAGCCCCGGCCCCCCCAGGATGTTCACGCTACACTACGTTACCAGCATGACGTTAGAACATGACGTGTCATTCGCGTGCGCATGCGCGGATGACCACTCCCCCCCCCCCCGCCGCGCGCGGATCGAGGCGCGCGCGGGCGCTGGACTCGCTCTCTTCCGCCCGAAACGTGTCGACAGACACACGTATGCATACTCGCGTCGCGACACAAACAATATCGCGTACCTAAAGTGTTGTGTTAGTACAAGTGCTGTGTACATCACTCCAACCAAGTGACTCCAAGACATCCCTGCACAGACGCCATCACAACTAGCCCAACAAGGAAGGCTCAGCCCGCTCAGCGCATCCACCATCGGCCCGTCCACAGACACTCAAACCAGGTCAGTTTACCCACAATCTTTTTCTTATCCTGTCTGCTCTCCCACTCAAATTTCATCAGCCCTGCATCCTGTAGCCAGCGGCTACACCTGTAGTTTCAGCCAGGAAGTGACAGATTTCATACACTCCAAGTATGACATGTAAATTTTGAGAATTATGTTAAGTCGATTATACCTATATAAAAATATAGATTGAACATTGTGTTGGATATTAGCAAATAAATAGACGGGGCTGTAAGGGATGTATCCATCATGATTTTAAATAAAAATAGTGCGATGACGAAGCGTAGCTAGGAGTAGCGTGGTTAACATGTGAACAAATTTAGTAACTGTAGTTTTAACAAAATTATGATATGCCTAGGCAGATCATGACATGCCCAATTCTACGATGTGACGACGACAAATAAAAGCAAAGTTTACAAACTGAGCTTTGAACGCGATCTCTGATTGGTTGAAAAACACAGTAGTGGAGTTTGCCGGAGTTTGCAGGTAAAATCCACTAGGAGTTGGTAAACGAGAAGGATTTTTGCGTATGTCAAGAAATTTATTAAAACTAGGGGGGGCATAGCTCCGCTCCACTTCGCGCGGCCCCCAAATTTATTTACGTGTAAACCTCCTTCGCTCCGCTTCGCTTCAATTAATATGTTATTGTGTCAGCCTTAGTTATAATAGTAAAATTTTTGTTCGTCATTCAACATACTAAATATAGTCTGTTAATTTTAGCCATCGAGTACTGAGTATCTCTGTCTCATATCTGATACTGAGCGACAGAGATAGGGCATGTAGTCAGTGCCTTTCGTATTACCCTTACGTATGTTTCTCACTTTCCTAGCTCTAAATATTGAATGAAAGGGTTGAGGTCTGAATAATACAGAGTAGGGTCAGAGAGAGTTATTGTAAACCGGAATCACTTTGAACCGTATAATAAGGGTTAAACGACGCAAGTGCCTCGTGTTATGTATGTTAAATGAATTAGTAATTTTTGTAAGCACTAAAATGCCCGTACAAAGACAAAGCAGCTTTAAGCAATATATATTTTTTATTTTGTACCAACCTCTCTGCCATATTTGTCGCCGACGTGATGTAAGGCATTGGAATGGAGACCACGTACAGCAAAGCGCAGCGTAGGTCGTGCCTGCTGGACTGACGATCTGAAGAACGTTGCGGGTGGCGCCTGGACGAGGATGACTGAGGACCGCCAAGAGTGGCGTAATATGGGGGAGGCCTATGTCCAGCAGTGGACGAATACGGGGTATTTTATGCACACGGCGTATTTTCTAAGCGCAGACGACGCCATACAAACGCGTTTCAGTCGCAGGCAGAAACCTTTTCGATACAAATGCAACAGAACTGAAAACGCGCAGAAAACGCGCGTTCGTGAAACACCGCCGTGTGCATAGGCTCTAATACATATTTCTAGAGCTTTCTCAAATGATGTTAGCTATTCACGTTGAAAACCGCATTAGAATCTAGTGGCGGGTCCAGAAACGTATTTGGGGGGGGGGGGGGGGGGGGTTGAGGGTACGTTTTATGGAGCTCTTTCAGAAATCATAGCGAACACCATATCCTGTACTATGTCACGCACGCGCTATGATACACGCTCTCGCTGATATTACGTTAGGTACCTACGTCACTGTGTTTACTGCGTTGTGATCTCAGTAGAGCTTCTTTAGATACATGCTTGCTTATGTGTACCTACATATAATATGATCTTAAGCTACTTTTGTTAAGTACTCAAACAAACTATATTTCTAGTACTCCTAATCAAGATGGAAGTCTGGGGATATAAAAATAAAAAAAACATACAGTCGAATTGAGAACCGCCTCCTTTTCGAAGTCGGTTAAAAAGGCCGACTTGGGTGAATCATTTATTATTTATTTATTTATTTATTTACTTTAATTAAAACGGACAAACCAATTACAATAATTAAAGATAGTAACACAAACATAAAATGGTACAATCAACTAAAATAAATAAGAGTAACACGTAAAGTCAGAAACAGGCCTTCTCACAAAAACACAAACACTCTGACAATATTTTCTGCCATCCATCAGCAAACAGATCACAGTCCTGATTGGCGTTTAGAAGAGCGTTGAGGGAGAGAAGAGTACGCGGTATGGGTGAGTTAGATCGCGCCTTTGTGCGACACGACGGCACAGCGAAAAACCTGTGCTTACGGCCGCGAAGATAATTAGTGGGAGTGAAAAATCGACACAGCTTACCATGCAGATCTGGAGCATCAATATCTCCCCGAAGAATTCTACACATGACCGCAAGCTGGTGCTTTCCTCGTCTGATTTCCAGTGAGTTGTACTCAAGACAACCTAATAAAAATTTCGTGGGATACATGAAAGGATAATATCCTTTAACACTTTTGTAAAGGTATCTTAAGAAGGCTTTTTGCACCTTCTCAAGCAAAAGGACATAAGTGCTCTCGTGCGGATTCCACACACACATTGCACTTTCTAATTTGCTCCGTACTAAAGCCCCAAAAATTAGCCGTATTACTTGCTCATTCCTAAAGTCATGGGAATTTCTTAGGATAAAACCCAACCGCCTGAAACACTCTTTTGCTAACGCAATTATGTGGTCGTGAAATGTCAACTTTCGATCAAATATGACTCCCAAATCCTTAATAGTTGTTGTACAGGTTATGCTAACCCCATTTATTTCGTAGCCATAACTTATTGGGTGCCATATTCGACCAAAAGTCATTGCGTAGCATTTAGAGGCATTGAATTCCATCCCGTTGTCATTACTCCATTGATATACAGCATCAACGTCCTGCTGCAGGGCTATGCAATCTGCGTCATACCTCACTTCTATGAAAAGTTTGAGGTCGTCAGCGTAAAGCAAACAGTGGGAGTGCTCTAGAACGGTAGGAAGGTCGTTTACCATCAATAAAAATAAGAGAGGCCCAAGTATTGAGCCCTGACTCACGCCGGAACGCGTATGATAAGGGCTAGACTCGTATATTCCAAGTCTGACATACTGCTGGCGATCACGAAGGTAGTCCGCAAGTAGCCGAAGAAGTCCTGGGGCAAAGCCAATGGTGCTAAGTTTTGTCAGCAGGATGTCGTTATTGACCCTATCAAACGCCTTCCGGAAGTCGAAGTAAAGAACATCTACTTGGGAGCCTCGGTCCATCTTAGCTGAAACAAACTCTACTAGGGTCAAAAGGTTGGTATCAAGAGATCGCTTTCGTCTGAAGCCGTGCTGCTCGTTGCAAAGGTATTATCCACCTGCGCATATATATATTCATGGATTATGCTCTCAAACACCATTGCAGGAGACGACAATATTGCAATCGGTCTGTAATCCTCTACCTTAGACTTGTTGGAGCTTTTAGGTATCGGGCAGACTCTTGACAATTTCCACTGAGGCGGGTACTTTCCAGTTTTCAATGCGAGGTTAAAAATATGGCATAGAGGAAGGCACATACATTTTTTGATCTTTTTGAGTATTGTAGATGGAATACTGTCAGGCCCCATGGAACTACTTAGTTTCAGCTTGTTTATTGCACTTATCACATCCTTAGGTGTAATGTGGGAAATATTTACATTATTACTGTCACAACTTTTATCGGAGCTGTTTGCTGCGTCGGCATCTAATAATGGTATTGCACACAAAAATACACTAGCAAAGAAACTAGCGAAAGCCTCTACTGCATCCACTCCGGAAAAATTTTGACCATGGTATGTAACATTAGGTTCGAATCCTCCCTTAGTGCGCAAGCTAGAGATGTGACGCCAAAAATCACGCGGATTGGACTTAATGTTGTTTTCGATACATCCCATGTACGAACTGTAGGCTGA
Source organism: Ypsolopha sequella (assembly GCA_934047225.1). Classification (NCBI taxonomy): domain Eukaryota; kingdom Metazoa; phylum Arthropoda; class Insecta; order Lepidoptera; family Ypsolophidae; genus Ypsolopha; species Ypsolopha sequella. The sequence goes on from OW203991.1 coordinate 17,782,559, forward strand.
TTCGGTACGTAATTTAAGTTCAGCTCTAAGGTCGGAGAACTGTTTATATGTTTCACTGCAGTTTGTTCGCTTCCAAGACGCATGCAATTTGGATTTACGTTTAGTGTCATAAATGATATCACTGGTAAACCAGACGGGGTAGCGTCTACCTACCATGTTCTGACGGTGCTTCTTGGGCATGCATGTGTCAAAACAGCTATAAATAATTTTGTATAAACAATCAGTAGCAGTGTTGACATCATTTGTTTGCAAGACTGTAACCCAAGAAGTTTCGGAAAGCATCGAACATAATCTTTCAATATCACACTTCCTGAAGTTCCAATCTTTGGAAGGGTTGATATGAGTAGGCTCAAGGAGAGCGGGACGGTAAGCCGTGTCAATTCTCACCTCTATATCTAACGGTGGGTGATAGGCATCGGGAGGGACAATTCCGTCAGTAGCTATAACGCGAACCCCGCGTACGCCATCGCTGTCACTTTCCTGGACCAATACGACGTCTAAAATACCGTCATGTAAATTTAAAATTTCGTTCTTCTCGGACAGGCTACAATAAGATAGAAAATAACAATGATAGTTAGTAATATTTACAGACGCACTATTTAAATTTATATCACCTAAGATTAAAACAGGAGCTTTTAACTTAGTAATACAGTTTTCTACTTTGCAGAACCATTGCATGTAGTCACTGTCACTTGCAGTAGTCTTAATGTATACAACGCACACGAAGAATTGACGATTATGCCACGAGAAACAGGCCCATAAATCCTCGCCGGTGTCGGTTTCTAGGTCTTGACAACGGCGCAGCACGATAGGAGCACGCGCTGCTAGCGCCACGCCTCCGCAGGGTGTGCTTCTATCCCGACGTAGGATGCTCCAGTCACCGCATTCAAGCTCAGAATCTTCTACAGAGCTATCGAGATTCGTCTCTGTTACAGCCACAATATTATGTTCTGCCAAAGCTAAGTTGTTGCGCCATTTACGTAATTTAGTTTTCAAGCCACGTACATTCTGATAGAACGCGCTAAAACTAACAATCTTGTTGTTGCGCTTTTGTGGGACCACGAAAGGACTGTTTGTTGTGTGTGGCAGCTGTCTTCTGGGTGCCACTCACATCTGCAGAGTCAGCTGGTCTTTGATAAGGTATCCAAGCTTTGATTCGGGCATTGATCGGCCAGACATCCGCTGAGAAGCACGTGTTATAGGCTGCCATTGGAATTCCTATTTTGTAGGATTTGTAGTCTCCTCTGGGGGTCAGCTCTTGCACTGTGCATGTTCCCGAGGTGCATAACTGACGCAGATAATCTCTGATTTCATCAACATTTGACTCCATGTTCCATAGATGCATGTACTTTCGTGGTTCCACGGCCTTGAGAGTTGTTACTGCTGAACCTGCAGTGCCGCTTAATGAAGCTGGCCGCAAGTTTCTCCTCTTTTTTACGTCTGTCCATGGTTCGTCATCTTGAACCTGTTGGTTTGCGATAGCAGAGGCTTCAGCTGCTACAACTGAAGGTTCGTTACATGTGGAGTTGGTAGGTAGATCAGCACGCGACAACAGATTTCCGCGGTTGGCTTTTGTTTGTGCCTTCTTCTGCTTGCGCTTATTTGGTGCTTGAATCGTCATAACTTTTTGGATTATTACAGCCGTGTCAGATTGTGGTTTCACTTTTGGGGTTGCCACAGTTACCTCAGCAGCATTTGGTTGAGGCCAAGTTGGAGTCTCAGTTGCCGCAGTTATGTTGGGCTGCGGCAGAGCAGAAGATGAAATTTCTGATGCTGCATGAACTACAACGAGTGACGGCTGAGGTGCAGGAACAGGAGTGACTGCAGCAACGGCAGTGACGGCTACAACGGCTTCGAGTTTCTTGTTGAGTGCTCTTACTTCAGCTACGTAATCGACCATCTTTGACTCGTAGTTAATCATCAGAGATAATGCTTGGCTAATCTGACCTTTCATCAATTGCATCTCTTGCCGTAAGCTCTGCACTTCCTCTATTGAGGCCTCAATAGTACGGTTAAGAAGATAGCTTTCATCAGTTAAACACGGCGAAGCTAACCGCTTTCTGCGCGTCACATTAGCATCGTAGGGTTTTTTAGCCAAACCAACCGGAGTACAACTGTTATCGCCTCCTTTTTTAGCTGTGCAATGGCACTCAGGACAGATCCATGGATTGCGAGATTCAATGGGGTTTGTACCGCTCGCACAAAGAAGATGATACATTTTGTTGCAACTATTTAATGTGCATCGTAGATATTCTTCCTCATCATCAATGATACAATTGCACGCAGCGCAATCCATAATTATTAGTCCACCCGGGCGTCAATTGTACACAGTAGGTAAACTCAGGATGACTCACACAGTGCTGGACAGTCAAAGCGGTCGCCCGGCGAGTTTTGTAGGTCAATGACACGGCGGCCGTCCGTTACCAAAAACTTTCGTCGGTTATTTGTGTGTATCTTCGATATTCCTGGTTATATTTTCACTATGTAACAACCACTAGACGCGTCAGTAAACAAGGAACAAAAATACATAACTTCCACTACTACAACTGAGCATTAAACTACTTTAGCCTAAAAGTATTTGCGGAGCGAACGAATAAGGTGTTGTCACAATGACAGTCGCGACTCAACATCATAAAATTATTTGAAAGTAGGATGGAGTCAGAGTTTTTTCACGCGTGCAAAAGAGACGGCATCAGAACGGAATCATAATATAATTCATCCAAAGCGGCCTTTTTAACCGACTTCAAAAAAGGAGGCGGTTCTCAATTCGACTGTATTTTTTTTTTTTTTTTTTTTGGCATTGTTACTCCATAACTCCGTCATTTCTGAACCGATTTGAATAATTCTTTTTTTTGTTTGGAAGAGTTTCATTCCAGGTAGGTCCCATTTTGGGTTTGCTCATGATTTGATGAAGGTCTTCAGAGATAGGCAGTGGAACTCCTCAGAAAATGACAGCATACCTCTCGAAATTGAGGTAATCGCTTTGTACCTGGGTGCTGATTATAAAGGTATTACTTGAAAATCGACATTCTTCCACCTGACCTTCGATCCTGGCTTCATCACCATATTCACCATAGAACTCCACATAGCACATAACTCGAGATTGGGGCAATCACTGCGTTAGGGTGCTGATTCAAGGGTATTACTTGGAGATAATCAGAATATCCACCTGACCATTGATCCTGGCTTCATCACCATAGAACTCCTCAACGGATGACAGTACATAACTTTGGATTGCGGCAACCAATTCAATCATTCAATCATACAACCAATCATTATGTTATCTAGAAGTCGGCGTATTTCCTACGATATAGCAACATAAAAGCCAATATAAGAACGCCGACTTCTAGATAACATAACGTTTCAGGAAGAAAGAAGTCGGCAAAAGTGTTGCTTCGGTACCATCGGTCTTTATAGAATTATTATTAACTTTTTAGTGAATGACTACTATTGAAGTCGGTTACTATTTTTTGTTAAAAGTTTATTTTATTAGAGGACCAGGTCTGTTTATCAACAATATACAATACTGTTGTCCTATATAATGTATGAGTGATAAAACAAAATATTGTATCATTCATTTAATTAATCATTTTACAAACTAAAATATAAGGTAACAATAATTTGTGCAGCCAAATTCGAAAGGTTTGATGACCCTTTTTGGGAAAATCGTTTCTTTTTTCTTGTTCCTTATAAACGCAAACCAAATTCCGAGTATGGTATGTAGGTCAACATTTCATTTTGTAAAATTAACAAAAAGTGTTATTGATCCGTTACCAAGCATCCAGTATGAATTTGGCTGCTTAAACAACAGACTTTTTCCCCGACCTATTATTCAAATGTTTTTGCAATGTGATTCTTCTGTTCGGATATATATTCTGTGGTGTAGGTTAATAAATTTAGGACTGTAGTACCACAGAAGGAAGACATTGTCATAATATAGCATGTATAAAAGAAAATGTGTGAGTCCGGGAGGTTTTGGGAGAGGCTTCAGCTCTCTAGCCCCTCCCTGGAGCCGTCACAGTCAGAATCTGTTTTATGGCGTTAAGGCGCTCTTATCCCAAAATCAGTAATTTCAAAGTCAAATAGAACTTTCAAATATAGTCTAAAACTTCAAAAAAAAATGCGCAATATAGTTCAAACCTTTATCTAGGTCTTTCACGCATGTGTTACACGATCAGATAAACTTTGCTCAATAGAAATAATTCACGAACACAGCATGTAATAAGACCTTTCAAATCATTCCATTTCCATAATTCCACTCTTTTATTAACTAAACATATCTGGTAATATTGCTCTTTAAATTTTCTAGGTCGACCACGTAAGTGGGTTTTAATAAACATATCCCTTATTTTTAAACAATTTAAAAACCGATAAAAACAACGAAAAAGTACAAAAGTGTGGTTATTTTCTTTACTTCTTACACGTAAAGAAGAAGACAGAGAGTCACTCTTCTGGGATAAGAGCGCCTTAACACAAACCCATTACGGTGTCATACGAAATTATTTTATATTAAAACTAGGCGGTTGCCTCGCTCCGCTCCGCTTTGTGCGGCTTCCCACAGTAATTTACAAGTAAACCTAAACGCTCCTCCTCGCTTCGCTCATTGTCGCACCTACTTTTTTTTTTTACCTTTTTTTAGGTTTTCTAAGGACTTCCGTAATTATTTTATTCTCACTTCGTGAAAAAGCGATGAATATGGCGACATGCCTATATACAACGTGTAACAGAAAGATGTTACCATATTTGAAGAGCTTATTCAGTCAATGGTATAGAACAACTTTTACTATGGAACAAACCCTGTATCTCGAAAAAAAAATTAACTGTTTCATAGAAAAATGCAATGCCACTCGGCTGAAATGTATGTATGGGCAGTTTTTTTTTTTGAGATTTCAGGGTTGGCTCCATAGTAAAAGTTGTTCTATACCATTGACTGAATAAGCTCTTCAAATGTGGTTACACCTTTCTGTTACACGTTGTATATTTATTGCCCTTTCTAAAAAAATAGAAAACGCGTTTAATGTGTTGACTAATTCTGTAAAAAATAAAACTCAACTACCTAAGTGTGGTGACCGTGTAAGCCGTGTGGTGACCGGTAGAGTATTCACTAACACTAACACAATTCTCTAAAGGGTGTCGTAAAAGGCGACTAATGAGATACGGGTGGTAGAGCTGATGCCGGGCTCGACTGTGGAGGTATCACCATCTTACTTGAAAACCCCCTGGAAGTTATTCGGGGGAGAGTAAGAGGACAACTCTCGAACAGGCATAAAACCAGGTGGCCCACCATGCCTGGGACCGATTGATGGCGGTATATCCATTCACAACAGCCGGGCCTTATATAAAACAGACTGGTGATGGGCAGCGGCGTCACTGGTGCGAGGGTTGCGGCACCGCGCTCACCAATCCGCCTGCCCAGCGTGTGTGAGTATGGGTATTACTTCCAAGAGGACCGCAAAGCGTGGCGAAATCTTAGGAAGGCCTATATCCAACAGCGGACGAAAAAAAAAGGCTGATGGATGGATGGATCTAAGTAGTATTAATTAGTTATATAAATAGTGTTAATTCGCGCGCGACGCTGCTTAGTTGAATCACAAGTGCGAGGAGCGTGACACGATGTTTTTGCGATTAAACAGAATGTCACACTCCTTGCACTTGTGATTCAACAAGTGGCGTCGCGCGCGATTTAACACTATGCCACAATGCTACCAGGTAAACTTAAAAAAAAACGACATAAATGTTTCTGCAGTACCCGCTTTATGGAAATACAATAGAAGTGTTTGTTAGACCACAGGAACAATAAATGCATTGTAATGGCTACAACCACTTAAAAGTTCTGCCATTGACCAGGTTGAGCATTCCATTGTTCTGAATATTGAATGCAACTGTTTCAAACTTTCAGTTAACGCTTTGTAGGTAAGTACGATTTTATTAAATAAACTAACCAAAGCTTTTTGCAAAAGCTTTAAACTAGCTTTTGCTTTTGTCTTTCAACCTTTCTGTAGTATCGACAGTTTTCGACTTGGCAGTTGTTTTTCAACATTTTTTATACCCTATATGTTGACCAGGGTCAGTAAGATGATAATAAAGAAAACCGCATCCTAATCCGTTTAGTGGTTCTCGAGTTAAAACGAAACAAGTATTTTATTAATCAGCCGAAGTGAAAGTTTGGGCAGCCTTAGGAATATTTGATTTTTAAGTTTTATTCACCTTAGGTTTTTTACCTATATTACGTTTTATTGTATTGCATTTCTTTGTTAGTCAACAACCAATAACAATTTTAAACCTTAAACAAAAAAGAAGGTGATTTTAGATATAGCTTTTGTGGCAATAATCAACAACATATACAAATTGAATTGCAGATCATTTCATTACAGAATTTATTCAAGCACCTACAATAGTGATAATTCAGTTCCATTTATCGTTATCTATCTGAATGAGCAATTGACGTTTCAGTTCATTTAAAATTGAAGAATAATGAGTTTTGGACTAATGTTAGGGGCCAAAATTCAAGACAAGGCCTTCCTTAGGCGCACAGCGGCTTTGCAATTATAACCCGTAGACTAACTTCCATCAAGTTGAAAATCGCGTGCGCCAAAATGCGCGCGAAACGATTCAGAACGAGTCTAATTTTAAGATTAAAATCGACTAAAATTAAAATATTGTATTAGAGGTATTTTTGAACTTACAACGTTTAATAAACAAGATTTTCGTATTGATAGTAAAATATGACACATAAAATTCAAACGGATTAAACAAAAACTCAAAAAGGGACTATTTTCAAAGATTAATTACAGACTAAAAGGAAATAGACTATATGAGACAGGTAGGCAAAGATATATATGTTTTTCTTTTTTTTCATTAACCTGAATTCCTGCTGTCTTGTATTTTCTTATCCCTTGGTTGAAGTAGATATAAGTCTTTTGTTATTTAGTATAAGTTTTATGATAAAAAAAATGACATGACCTTGCCAAGTTTCTTGCCTGTTCTTCTTAGCAAGACTAATCGAATGGGCGGAGGTAGGCATGTATTTATATGTAACCTTATTAGTATGTAGTATATAGGATGGGATTCGGTCGGCCGCCTGGATTCGTGCTGGGGGCTTGGTTGGTGATCATTGAACCTTGTTCCTGCGGGCCTATTGTGTATCTCTAGTTGCCTTCTGGACTGGGTGTCTATCATCAAAAACATAGATATACTATCGAATTCCGATGTCCTAAGGATATTTTGGCACTTGAAGTGACGACACAGATTGTTAATAGTTCAATACCCACTAAAGGCAATTTTGAAATTTCAGTTTTTAGCTATGTTTTTGATGATAGGCACCTCGTGCAGTTGGCAACTAAAGATACAGAATAGGGGGGCTGGTCCCTGGCCGGAGTGGCCGGGTCTCCGGTGTGGGTTCGGGCGATTGATTGGATTTCACCTTGTATAATATATATTTTACCTATAATTTTAATCGTTTATATATTGCTACATAAATTAAATAAACCTTTATTCTAGTTCATATACATTTATTATTTTATTACATATATATTTTTTATAAGATTAAATTTTGACTTGTGAGACGTGTATTTTATATACCTACTTTGCAAAATAAACTATTTGAATTTTGAATTTGAATTTTGATAAACTCTATCGGGTCAACAGTTTTCCAATTAGGTAACGCTACATACAAAGGCAAGATAAAGATGTGAAAAAACATATATATAAGATTCATATTGATTGCGTCTGTGATAGATTCAGTACAATCATTCAAAAACTGTTGAAAATGGAAGGCCTCCTCTTAACGTGGCCAGTCAAATGTAACTTTATTATAATTTTCAACTCTCTCGCACAGAAACAGCATCCTTGTTCGTGCACCTTTTCAGCTCTTGGGCCGAAAAGTAATTTGAAATCCAACAAAGTTTCTGGTAATCCTCACGGCTAACATAGCTCTCCTATAAAAGCCCCTATCATCAACAAAGGACATAGGAAAAAAATTGTTATTAAATACAAATACAACCATCAGCTGTAAAAACTTTATTATAGATACAAAAATAGTCTGTACAGTACACAGGTACAAAGTTAATTCTTAATTATAACAAAAAAATCATTTAAATTTTTAAACAAATCTAAGCAACACTTTATTTACATTTTGAACTGAAATAAGAGAGAATACAAAAACGATTCATGTTTTTATACAAAAAGAAACTTTGGTCTTACTGCATAGGTCTTGATATTAATGGAATTACAATGAGTTGACGTTTTAAATGTGCAAATAAACACTTTAAAATCTGTGTATTTAAGCCACAGGCTTAGATAGCTTTTGATGTTAGCCATTACATCCGGTTTGATAAAGTGACCCTATTACAAAGAGATGTGAAAATGGTACAATTGAAATCAGAGACATCCGAATTTTAACAGATACCGAGGTTGGCAAATAGCGTCAACGCAAAAACGTGTGGTGTGTGAAAAAAAGTGACTGCTGTTTGTGTAACGAAAATGCTATTTGTGTAATGTGTAACTGTAACTGAAACGGGAGACGATGAAGTAGTAGCAGAAACTTTATCGCACACCCGTTTGAGCCTCCTTGGTCTTTTGTCGGTGGTCTCCAAACGGACGCAGCGTGCGATCTGGCGGGCTGCGAGAGCGGAGGCGGCATTTCCTCTATGGGAGGCGGTTACTACGGAGTTGCACATTATTCTGCTAGGTTGAACCTTTCAGTTTGAAGTACTCCAAATAGTGCTAAGTTTCATCCTTCGCATCCTTTCATCTCGCCTCCGCTCTTCCAGCCCGCCACATCGCACGCTGCGTCCGTTCGGAGGCCACCGACAAAATAACGACAGGGCTCAAGCGGTCTGTAATGACTGCGTTGCTGGCAGCGCTGATGACAGCCAAAAGCGCAGCTCCAGGCTTACAGAGCGCGGTCAGCATTGCAGCCCTTGGTGGATAAGCTGGAATAAGGGCCGAGGCAGAAGGTCGAGGCCATTATAGCACGGACAGCAAGGGCTGCAATGATGACCAAGCTTGAAGGCCGAGAGTACAGCTTAGTTAAGCTCGAGGCCATAATAGCGTGGCCAGCAACGCAGTCATTGCGGACCAAGACTTGTATAGTGCTTTATTCAAAATTGCTTGTAATGTGGTCATTTGCACCTAATTATTTTTGAAACAGAGGTGAAGCAGGTGTGCCTGGATCGTAGCAGATGAAAATCTGTAGTCTCTGCCCATCCTATGCCCGTGTGTATTTTTGAACCAAACCTCGACAATAATGGATTTTCAAAGGAAATTGTTGATGGCTAAAACTGACCAGCAATAAAATTCCATACAACTTGGCTGGCGCCTATTCAAGGCAAAAATACTTGTAATGTCTGTTTTAATGTCTATCTGAATGCATCGAACTTATTAAAACTGGAAGCACGTAGACATCTCCAACTGGCTACATTGTTGTTTGGTGTAATCAAAACTGGATCACCTAACTATCTGAAGAACAAACTGAAATGGTCCCGTGATCGGTTTCGATACAATACAAGAGCATCATCGTGTATTTGTCCATGTCTCGACACCATACTACTGGCAGCTTCAGGTACGCAGCCAGGAAATGTTGTAACAACCTGGGCAAAAGAATCAGAACTTATTCTATCTGTAGCCAAATCAACTTACCCGATGTTTTTACAGCTTTTACTTTTTATTTTGCACGTCAATCCCGGTGTGCTTTTGTGCTCTTATGTTTTTTAATCTCCTCTAACAAAATGTTTGCGCCCTTGACTTGACTTATGCGTCAGGAAGGCGTCCAAATACTTTTAAATAATATCACCTTTTTTTTTGTTATTGTTGTATACGTAACTAGTTTTTATTTTAAATTATTATGTTTTGAAACTAAAAATTGTGTTATATTTTATTTGTATCTTAGCAATATAAGAAACAATAATTGTCTCATCGATATCTATGCGTTCGCTACCGCATGTCATTCGCACTGGCTGTGACAGAATACCAGCGTTGTGTCGGGGTGTGCATAGATATATTTTGTAGATATGTATCATCTCGAGACTTATTTGATGGCGGCGAATACACGAGATTAATTTATGTTGTTTTTATTTGTTTCATATTTGTCCTATTATATTTTAACCATAAGCATTCGTTTTTTTTCTAATGTGTGTAGTTATCTTGTGTTTTTCACTTTCCATTAAGAGTATGACATAGCCAAAACAAAAACCAGTTCCGGGCGTGGCTTATTCTATTTTACGATAGCGCGCGGGGGGAAATTCGTCCCGGTCTTAAGCTCGCGTCACCATAGCAAAAATACGAATAGAGTGGACGAGGCAGGGTCAAAAGTAATACGTATTTTATTTTATCTAATTTATTAGTGTATTTCGATCATCGTCACACGGCATTGATCCTACTTGCTATCACGTCGGGACGTAAATTTATTATGGTCGGCTAAAAGTGGTTTTTTGAGTGTTTGATTTATCAGTTGACCCTCGGAACATTTCAGACACTCCTTTAGAGATACATAATAATATCGTGACGGTAAATTGTCACCATTACCCATTCTTTAAATATTTTACGCCCGTTGAGCTGGTTTAACACTTGCGGGAAAATAAATTGGACCAAAAATTTCTTTACAAATTTTTTTTAATAAAGTTGTTATTACAAAAAGTGGAAACTAAATAATATTCTCAGAAGGAATGCACCACGTCACTATCTATCTCACTGTAGCTTATATCAATTATGCCTCTATCATTCAACCACGTTTAACTGCGTTAGTATCTCATTCCAACTCATTTTAAATAGCGTCACTATTTATCTCACTCTAACGCGTGTTAAATGGCATTTCTAATGAACGTCAAATATTTTTACTGCCCGCCACTCTTTCATTCTAAATTCTAATTATTTAAAAAAATACGCAGCTCCTTTGGTAGTAAAATAGCAATAACTTTTTTTTCAAAAGTAATACACAGAAATTGCCAGATCATTTGAAAAACAATATTTGATGAGCCGTTATTTAAGACAATTTGCAAAACTAACATAGGACATTTTTTTTCAGGGTGTGGCATCGAACTAACCTAATTACAAAAGATTGCTCATAAATTGGGTTTTTATTTTTCTTCCTGATGTAACAGCATTTCAAGGTTTTTGACTTTATCAATAGCATGACTATTCAGAGTTGTGCAACAAAAATTTTATTCTTAGAATTTAGAACTGGTTAGCTTTGACTCTCAAAAATCTATTCGAATTTATAAAAGTACCATCAACTCGAAGACTATCTACTTTTTGCTGAGGTCATAATTTGATATTCTGGTCAATCATGAGCTGGCCTACCAGCCTTCCAAGGGAAAGCGTTGACTTTTGGGACACCTGTTTACCCTTGGGATAAATCGCAAAGTGTTTAAAATATAGAAATTTATTTGTATCATAGTTTGAAATGTTCAGGTCCCTTTACGCAAAATGAAAAAACAAAAGTCTTTTAGGATTAATTTGTTGTGCCTATGTTTGTCTGTTTGTCCGTTTGTCTAGGCAATTTTTCTGGGTAAAATCAATAAATGCTAATATTTACATTCCTGTAAAATATACATATTATAACGTTTTTATGGCCTTTTGTTTAACTTTTTCATACAAATTTTCTCCTTATGAAAATATAGAGATCAACACTTCACATAATATTTTGCATTTGAAAGAAAGCACAGAAAGGAACTGTAGGACAAATAATGTAAAAAATATAAAACCATATCTTTCTATTCTAAAGGGATTAATAATTTACTGTTTGTTCAATGTGGCGATAACTTTGTTTATTATTTTTTTTTTCTTTGTTACAAAGATAACAAATATTTTCATACAAGGTTTTCCTTAAGGGCTATTTCTCCGAATTTGTAAAAAAATATTAAGAAATAATTATAACGGTAAAGTACAACTTTTAGCTAAGACAATTTATTGTTAAAAGTTTGCTATATGCATAAACATATTTTAATGATATAATGGTATCTTCAAAATAATTGGGTTTTCCATAAGCGTGATATCAGATTATTAAAGAAATTTACGGCTGGTATCACGACGACGGATAAGCCAATTATTTTATTACTATTGTAATATAATTAAAAATATGTTAATGCATACAGCAGACTTTTAACTATAAGTTTTCTTAACTAAAAGTTGTATTTTTACTTATTGAAATTGTATTTCTCATCAAGAAGTGCAAGATGACAAGATATTCAAAATAAGTTAATTGAATTTGTGAAATGGTTTCAGGTCAAAGCAGTTTTCCATGAAACGGTAATTGTTTATAATTAGCAAAGTGTGTAAACTTAGTCATCTTAACATGAACAACGCCTGTATTTCTCTCTTTTTTATTTCCAGTATAGATAAAAATATACAAACTTGTTAAACTTTGCGTAAAAACGAGGCAATATTGACGATATCCTGACAGCTATTATGATGGTGTTTTATCAAATTTTGCTTTTTGGGCTGTATAGAGACGTAGTTAGATGTCACTAGAATATACTTATGAAAAAAGATATGAAGAAAATAATTTGTAGACTTCACATTCGGTTTATATCTATTGTATGAATTTTAAGAAAAATACAGGGGTAAAGGGACCTCTTAAGGAAAACCTTGTATTAAACTATTTGTTATCTTAGTAAAAAATAATTCAAGGAAAAAAATAAACAAAGCTATCGCCACATTGAACAGTAGATAATTAATCCCTTTAGAATAGAACAACATGGTTTTCATATTTTTTACATTATTTGTTCAACAATTCCTTTCTGTGTTGACTTTTAAATGCAAAATATTATCTCAAGTGTTCATCCCTACATTTTCATAGTGAGAAAATTTGTATGAAAAACGTTAAAAAAAAAACGTAAAAACCTAAAACGTAATATAAATAAAAACGTCAAAAGTATGTTTTTACAGCTCTATAGAGGGCCGTTTATATTGGTATTTATTAATTTTACCCAGAAAAAATTGTCTAGACAAACGGACAGACAGAAAAACATAGGGATAACAAATTAATCCTAAAAGAGTTTCATTGTTTTCATTTTGCGTAAAAGATCCTGAACATGTACCGACAGGATTATTTACGATCTAATAATTTTGCCATGCACTGTAAATATTTCAAAATAAATTTCTATATTTTAAATGCTTGGCGATTTATCCCAAGTAAGTGTACCTATATAATTTGCAAAAAACTTCACTTATTGGACCTGAGATGGTGAGCCAATACTAGAGGGTAATTTCACGAAAAGGTCATTGACCTTTGTTACAGATCTCAGTAAGTATAAACAAATTAATTTGGGTTTCAATAACGATCACAAAATTATTCTTTTAGAGTAACATATATTATTTTCCCGCATAAAAGTATGAATTCATTCCAAATTCATTCAGTTTTGTTGTTATGACTATGGCACGATGTAGCTAAATCACTCATACGCATATTTTGTCGAGTTTTTAACGGCAGGAATATGATGCTCCTCGAAATATTACTTTATATAATTAATTTCAATGTGTTTTGAAGGAGTTTTGGGAGATATTTATAGCTTGCTAAAAAGGGCACAGGTTCCACGTCTTACGGGCGCCAACGCTAGGCGTAGACTGGCAATATCTTGCTGCCGCTGACTGCATCAGTGGATTTACGTATTTTTGGAAAAAGGGGGTGCTTTTTTTGACCCGAATAACGTGGTATGTGGAAAATGAATAGATATCATTCATACCAATTTTATTAAAAAAAAACCAACAAAATCGCGAAAGCGATACCTGAAACAAAATCGATAAGAAGTGTGCAATAGAGGGTTACAAAAAAAATCATTGACAGTACAAATATAAATCGATTAACGTGGTTTGTGGAAAATGAATACCTTAAAGTTCAACCAAAAACATGTATTTTTTTTATGGCTATACGTAACCTAATTATTGCAACAAAATCATCCGAAAGCTGACATTTTATTTCTGTTTGTATTTTCGTTCCCCTTAAATACATTTCTTTCTTTCTTTCAAAGTGCAAGGTGGGTCCCTTAGCCTTCACACTACGGCAAGTAATTCTCACTCGGAGGTCGCGCGTGTTGGTCTTCCAGCGAGTCCTAATGATGATGGTAAGCTCAACCTGTGCCTTAAATACATAGATTTTTACGTAAGTTTTTCAGTTTATTTCACATACACAGGTCTTATAACTTTCATACGTATAATTATGTATTTACATAGTTCCCTGGGTGTAACAAAAATACTTATAAAATAATTCTACCTAAATATTTCGTTACATATCACACTGAGATCTCAAATTAAAAACCTACTTAGATACGTAGATATAGACCAAACAAAAATTATACAATTATTCTAAAAAAGTGCACAGATTATGTCACTTCAATTAATCCCTGTTTTAGCAAACTAATTTCCCTAAAATTATACTAGTAAAACTACTAACAGTAGCTTCTCTGGTGAGATCACTAAGTGGGCGCTTCTTCGATTTGATCCAGTACAGTATTACTGACTACTGGTTTGCCCAAAAGAAAATTCAAGTCACTCGATATTTTATTCAACACTTTTTCCGTGTCTGGTGATTCGTAAGCTTTATTCCATTCCCTGTTAACTTGCTCGATGTGTGATTTCTTAGGATCGTCTTTTGCGACATCCATGGACGGTAGAGATATACTGGAAGAAAATTCCTGGTTCATATTTGACTTCTTGAGACAACTTTTAATCGGCTGCTCGAAGGGTGGCGCGGATACATCTGGCGTAGAACGCGTGCAGAGAGTGCAGTGCTCAGTGTGTGCTCGCGAAGGATACGCCGCTAAAGTGGACACCATAGATGGTGCCCCAAGTTCCAGTCGGATGCGAGCAAGGTGCTCAGGGGGCACGGAGGGTGAGCGGGGGACGAGGTCACACAAGGCCCGTGTTGTGCCCAAGTGTCCCACGTGGCGTACGTTGTGACGTGATGCGCAGTCAGCATACTCCACGCATCGCACGATGTCAGCACGACTATCTGGGGTCGACTGGCGTCTAAAAATAAAACGTAACTTCACTATAATTGTAATCCGTAGCACAAAATATAGAACATAAGACACTGATACTTACCTATGTATGCTTACAGAGTTTTCAAGGCTATGGGTATTCCAGTAAGAAGCCATGGGTGAAACTTGTGACGAGGAGCTGTCAAGAACTCCAGCACCTCCTCTGCTCTCTACTTCACCACCTTGCTTTATGTACACTGAAAGATAAAATAAAAATTTCAAATCGATTTTTTAAATTAAGTAAGAGCGAATGCTAAATAATATGCACATACAACTCAAAGAAGTTTCTCCAGCAGGAGAATCTTTCTCCCATTCTCTACTTGGTGTCAAAAAAAGAGCTCTTCTTGCTGCCAACATACATTCATCATCGCAGACCACGTAGCACACAACCATTGCAATACCCTGAAACCAAATATAAAGTATAATAAAGGAGGCTGGTTGTTCAAATGTTGTTACGCAGAATATAACTTATTTCAGGAACCTACATTAACAATGGCAGATGCAGCAAGAACAACGACATGGCTGGTCTGTCGATCTCCAGGTTGGACATATGCTAAACCAGCCATTTGTACGGCAGTTGTTGTTGTTAACAGCATCAGCGTATGCCGTACGACTCTTTGCCTGTAAAGAAAGGTTTGTCAGGAATTTGTTAATCAGTCAAAGGCACTAATGTGATTTTTAAACAGACGCAGATATTATCAAACCGTTCATTAATAACATTATTATATTCAAAGAAATCAAATTGCATCTAGTCTAGAGTACCTGTCCTTGAGATAATTCCGTCTTTCAATAGGAATCTTTTTGGTGATTGTTCGCAGTTTTAATCCACCACAAACTGCTAGAGCAAAGCATAGTACCAGGAGTAACGTACAACCAGCGGCGCAGACCACTTGTGCTGCTGCTCCCAACTGGAGAGGAAGTCCACCCCAAAGACGTGCTGTTAGCCAGCAAAGGATACAAACACCTGGTTGAACAAAGATTGTAATAAAATGGATATATTATAACAGTAAAGATAACTAGTGCAATTTTACAAATGTTACCTGCTAGCAACCCAACGGATGGTGCATTTTGTGTCCTGCCCGCCAGCTCCTGCTGAAGTAGAAGTGGTTGTGCACAAAGAGTAGCACTACCTGCACACCAACATATTGCACATATCCAGCCAAGAGCGCCTGGACATGCTGCCTCCTGGTAAATAAATTATACATATTAAAAATGTGCTATAGTTTCTGACTTATGCTTACAAGGTGGATATTACCTGTCTAGGATCACACTCCAGTAACGCAAACATAGCAGCAGAATGTGTGCCAGCAGTTGCTGCTTTCAAGAGTATTGGCAGCTTAGATACCCTGCTAGTGATCAAGCCAAGCAGTTGTAGTGCTGCCACAGCTAAGCACATAGCTCCTGCAATACTAGCTGTTATCCTGACTACGCCCCGTAGATCTTTCTCTGCTTCTGTCTAAAATTCAAAGTAATTCTCCTTTATATTTCTAGAAATATTTCTAGGTAGAGCAAGTAATCGCATTCGTACTTACAAGAGTAGATCTAGCAACGGTGAACAATGCGTAAGTTCCGAGTCCATGACATTTGCAGGCGACATATTTTTGTTCTGGGATTCTTAGTTCACATGCTTTTGTACTCCAAACACCGGGTTCCGATAAAGACCGCAAACCACATGCTAGTTTTGAAGCTTGAAATTTAAAATATAATGTTAAAGAAGTTGTTATTGTATACGTATCTTGGAAGCGTTGTTGAGGCTGCCCCAAAATAGTTTAATATTGGTAAATTGAAAGTAAACCGATCTAGTAAAAGGTTTTGTGGAATTTATTATTAAAATGTATGAATTAAAGCATAGAACTAAATATTATTAAAGTAACCATTTGTTAACCTACATAAACGTGCATTGTAGAAATATTACCCGTACAAGAATGTAACACTTACCGATAGCAGAATAGTTGTAGATATGAGTAAACAACAACAGTACAGTATGTTGAAGAGATTTATCAACGCCAGCACCACTTGCTGACAACTGAACTTGTGGTGATGCTAGAAGGTATTCTATTTCTCTTCCATCCCTGTCAACAAAAGCAAAATGTTAAACTTATATCAACATTACAGAGATTAAAACTTTAATAAAAATTATGCGTACTTATTTTCAATTGCTGATCTCAAAGAAGGTAACCTCGATGCCAGGTTATTATACTGCACAACAACAATAGAAGAGTTGCCAGTTCGTTCAACCAATTCGACACCAGCTGAAGCTATTAACCATTCTTCATTTCCTGAATTAACTTTATGTAAACGGAAATGCGCAGCATTGTCTTCTTGCACTGGTTTGGACATAACTGAGAACTCATGAAAGTGCTCGTCACTATTGGCTCTCATGCCAACTGTTTCAAGTATAGCGTTTTGAAGATCATACGTTTTCTGAAATTATGTTTTATTTTAAAATAAGTTTTCTTTATATTTTAACTTTGTTCATTTTAGTCGTTACTTATTTTAACATGGTTATTAAAATATCACTACCAACCTCCTCATCCAAGAATGCATCCGGGTGTTTCAAAAGCGTATCGTAGATTTTAAGGAGATGATGTACGCTGTTTGTTTTATCTTCCGATTTTGCAGCTGGTGACAAGAGGTAGCGAAGCATTTCTTTAGTATGTTGAAGAGGTATAGTACCTTCACCGGGATGCGCTGGGAGTGAACGGATTACAGCATCATATTGGTGAACTATATTAGTTACATCCATCCATTTATAACCATATGTGATCAATAAAAACTGAAAAAAAAAGGATTAAAGGTTAAACAAATAATGCTACTGAAAATAGATCAGGTGATACATGATATTAATTAAAGTTTACCTGTTCATAAATGTGCTTCAAGGGATCTGCAACACATCCCGAAAAATCTGGTAATCTCCACTTGATTCCACTTTGCAGAGTTTTTGGTTCACAAAACCTAAAGAACAAAACTTAGTTTGATACGGTTCTACGGTTTCTTTCCTTTCCTTCAAAAGTGTTAAAGTTACCTGGTAGTCTCTCCACTATGGCCTGATGGACAAGCAGCAGAAGCATATGCACCTGGAGCAGTCCTTGGCCATCGCAATCCATGTGAAGCGCTTGCCTCACAAGCTTCATCATTTGCTCCAAGAGCCCACATTGTCACAGCCTTAGCATTGGTGCCGGCTACCGATGAAACTTGGCAACGGTATTCACCAGATTTCTAGAAGGAAATGTTATAATATAAGTAATAAAAATTAACGTGGACCATTACAGACGTAGTAAAAAAATACCTGAATATTATATAATTTTAGTACACTTCCAGCAGGGTATAAATCTTCCCAGACTTCACGCCCAGGTACTAGAGGAAGCAAGGTTCGTTCTCTTGCCCAACTGAATCCAAGGGCGCCATGAACCCTACTAGCACCTGCGGCTAAACATGTGATACTGACATTGTCACCCTGGAACAAGAAAGTGAAATCATTATCTTTTTCTGGAAATGCTTAACAAGGTGACTTTTTTAAGCCTACCTTATTTACAGTTAAGGCTGAGGGTAAGAGACGTATATTGGGTGGTCTCAAGATGGTTAACCATAGTGCCCTGCATCTTCGTCTGCCTGCGTCGTCAGCTGCGCATGACCAACGCCCTCTATCCACCTGGCGAGCTTCCGATACGCCTAGCACACTGATCCGACGCCCAAACGCGTCTTCAGCCACAGTGCGCGTCCAAATATCTCTAAAAAAATTCAAAGCAACTTATACTACGGGTACACGTACATTGAATTAAATAGCAAAAATAGATAACAGCGTAAAGGGAGGGAAAGATTTGCAGATTGAAACAAAGAGATAGAACTTGCATAGATAGGACCGACATACAGCCAATCAGATTTATCTCAAAGACCAAAAGATAAAGATCCACGCAAATGAAGTTACAGGTAAAAGCTATTTGTGAATAGAAGTGCTTACCTTGTCGTGCCGTTAAAGTTGATCTTGACTCCATCTTTGTACCAAGTGAATATTATCCCTGGAGATCCGTAAGCCGTGCAGCTTAGTATAAACTCTGATCCCTCCCACACTTCAGACCTCTGGTTTATTGTTAGCGCCTGCAACGTAATTAATTCTTCTAAATGTTGTTCGGGGAAGAAAATAGAAGACGATGCCAACTAACTTGATTATATTCAATATACAGTTCAATAGACATTTCATAGTTTTCGTAGCGTAAAAATTTGTATCTGCATCAGATTTCGATTCCGTGATCAGCACAATTCATTAATTCAAAGCTCGTAAGTAATTCCAATATTCTAATTATTTGGAAATTAACTTCCGAATGATTTTCAAATAATTTGAATTTAGAATTATTCCAGTAATCCAGTTCAAATTTCAGAAACAAAACATATCAGATGGTTATTTAAAGTGGAATGATTTAAATATAAATAAAATATTCATTAAAATATGTTTTGTAGTTAAAGTGGACGGATTTTGGAGTTAAAGTGGAACATGCCCTTAATTGTTATAAACAACATCAGCTAAAACTGTTTTTTTCAATTATGTTTTTTGTAGTTATACGTAAAGTTTTAAAATGATAAATTAGAAAAAACTGCTGTAATGGGGTCTTAGATTAAGGATCGATGTACGTTTATGCAGAATTTCAATTTCCCAATTTGAAAGAATGCGACGTTGAACTTCACTAACTGAAATTGTTGAATATATTGTATATTAATATATATATATATATATATATATATTCGCTGTTTGCTGATAATATTTTTATTTATTAGTATTTGCCAAAATTTTTAACATTTACAACACGTAACACATTTACCAAAATCAAATACACACAAAAGTTACAAGCGTTTAAAATTAAATAATGGAATTTACTCTCCAGAACGTCTTTCTGGAATTATTTTCATTGCGTCTTTTGTTAATGGCGTGATAAATACCATATGCCATATAAAATCGAGTGACTAAACCTTGTCAAATAAAGACTTCACAATGTAAGAAAAACACACTTTATGTATTTAACAGAAAAATTTATACACATGCTTAAAAAAATCGTTTTGTAATCACGCGAAATCCGCGAAGTTTTTCGCACGCGCCGAATCACCGTCCAAGACATTTAAACGCTTTTAACTTTTGTGTGTAGATGGCGACAGGCAGTTTGGTAATCTAAGTTTTATTTAGTAAATGTTTTAGGTTCAAGTCATGGATCAATTTACGGGATCAGTTACACAAATTCAAAATTTAGGTAAATTTTAATAAATAAGGACATTATCAGCAAACAGCCCTTATTGGGAGTTCTGGCGAACACAGTGCCCTTAAGGTTTCTATCAACGCCAATGACCTTGAACTAAGTAACTTTGTAACCATTTTATACGGTAACTATAGCATTTTTCAACGGAAGAAAAATACATAGTAATCTGCATGATACAAATAGTGATGTGGTTCTTCCTGAATTTCATTATAACATACAGAAGTGAAGCAAGAAAATTCTAAGTTTACCTTTATTTCTCGATTTTTTGTTCACTTGTAACAACATAACTGCTGCAGTTTTTATCGAAACAGTATTAAAATTTATAAACTTCTAGACAAAATAATCTAAAATGATTTGGTTTTCTCGGTTCTTGGAAATTAATTTTATTTTGGATATTTTCGCACTTGTCAGCCGCAGCGAGCTGATAAGGTTTTTATTTTAATATGGTTTTATTCGAAATTTTAACCACCATGAATCGAGTTGCTAATTATTCCGTCGGAGCCACTTTAAGATGTTTTCAGGCAGAAAACTGCTCTAAGTTGATGATAAAATCAGTGGTAATTAATAAAACTGCCCGCGTTGCGTGAATAAGATAGTTTGAGATAAATATCTCAATTCGTTTCCCAATATTAAAGGAATACCTTATAAAGAAGGTGTTAAAACAGGTTAACGAAGAATATCAGTTAAAGAGCCGGGAAAATTGGCGAAGCGCCAGTTAACCCGCTATTACTCCAATGAACGGTTCCAATAATTTAAACTTCAGTCTTGTTCCTGAATGCTCGATAAAGTTTAGGATATCATTCCTTAAAATAAAATTATTTGTAGAAATTCAAAGATTCAGTTATTATGATTGTTATTCACTGTAATTTGCCTGCAATAGTTGTCAAATTAAAAATATTGGTTAACCAATTGGCTGAGCGGTTGTATCACAGATCACTAAGCCATTAAATGTCATAAGGAGGGCAAACAATTTTCGTTAACAAATCAGTACAATTTTTTGCACTACCATACAAATGTCATTCAATACTATCCCATCTCTATTTTCTTGCTTAGTGCTTTCCCCGCATTACCGGTCGGCCATAGCTTCAGGCTTCAAGAGGCGCGCCAAGCGGTTCTTCTTGCGACGGCGCCGGCGGAGAGAACAAATTTAATGTATGAAGTTGTATAGGGCCGGCCATGAGTCGCCGCTCGCGCGCCTTGTCCGGCTTCGAGTGACTTGCTCTCTCTCGATGGCGTTATGTGGGGAGGCGGGGAGCCGCGCCAGTGATTGAGGGCATAGGACGAACCTAGTGACGAGTGCTTTGAGCGAGTGAGTGCGCTATACATCCGATGCGGTGGAAGGCGCCGACGGATGTCGTGGCAGGGCAAAGCCCGTCGCAGAAATTGCCTGGAAGCGCAACAAGAAGCGCCGCCAGAAGCCTGAAGCTATGGCCGAGGGGTTACCCCGCAACATCCCGGCAGTGGCGGAAAAAATGTCGCTTATCCGTGGTTGATAGGATGTCTAAAGGCTGAGTGGTCTGTGTGGTGTATATACTCGTACAGTCAGGGAAAATATTGATTGACACGGAGCGTGTCATTGCTTTGGCCAAGTGCGAGTCAAACTCGCACACAAAAGGTTTCGTACCACCACACAATATACAATAAAAATATAGGTGCCATAGGCGATAAAAAGCAGCAAGAAACAGCTGTAGCAGCGGTAGCTCAGGGGTAGAACGCTGGCCTCTGAATCTTGAGATCCAGGTTCAATTCCCGGTTGGGCATACACCAATGAGTTTTTCGAAATTTACGTGCATAATATTTGCTTACTTCTTGCTGAACGGTGAAGAAAACATCGTAAGGAAACCTGCATGCCCTGAAAATCGTGTATTTATGCCCGAAGTACGGCGATAGGGCTCACCACCCATCACGTTGGGACGTAATAATCGTCGGTGAAATTCGGTTGTAGCGAGATTGGACTGTGACTTGCATTTCACAGTTCACACTTGGAACACCTTTGACACCCCCTCCGGGATTTATATCGTGAGGATATATTTTATTTATACGAGTATATTCTAAAAGAAACATACTAGCGCAGATAGTTGTATGATTTTACATTTGATCATACCATATTCTTTTTTTATTTAACATTCTTGGGAAATTTGTTTGGTTTGAACGAGAGTAACTAATCAGTAGTCAGCAAAAATGTGGTTTCATTGAATATTACCTACCTTTTATATGAATAAATGATTAATTTGAATAACAATTATTACTATGTATTTGTAAAACAAAAGCAAATGGCGCAAAAAAAATGGCGCTGAGGATACTAAAGAAAGACCAGTGTTCTGGTGTTGAATGAAAGCTTCGGAGTCGTCCATATTATATGACGTCATTTGAAATTGATGATGCACTATCACGAGCATAGATGGCAATAATGGAGGCCTTACCAGAAGAAAAATCTATATCGCTTTTTTAATACAGATAATAAAAATAATATCAGTTTTGTGAAAGGGAGAGATCATTTGATAATAACTATAAGATGATTGTAGGGTGAAGGGCTCGAAAATGGCAAAAATTAAATGTCGTATGTTATCGGCAGAATGCAACTTGAGGCGATGCATCTATGGTTTTGCGTTGCTTATTATTGAAGTTTTTCATTCTGAACACCCGTCCCTAGTATTAAGTATTTAAGTATGTATGCGTATTTATTTATTTACGTTTATTTTATTTATTTAAATTTTTGTATGTGTATGTATTTTGTATGTTAAATATAAAATATATATTAGTTTATTATGTTAATTATTACTACATTTTGGTTAAAATTAGCACGTTCCTTTTTTGTTAGCATTAACGCTACCCTTTTTATCTTTAACATCTTTTTCATTCCATCCAATGGTTGCCTGGAAGATATTGCTATTAGCAATAAGTACCGCCATTGTACACAATGTCTGTCTTTTATGTGAAAATGTGTTGTAAATTATGTTTGTACAGATACAAAAGGTGTAATAAATAAAAATAAAATAAGTCTTACATGTAAACTGAGTGCAGGCTGCATTTCAAACTGTGGTGTGACAGGCAGTAGTGTAACACGAGGACTGCGTCTATTGTCTTGTGCTGCAAGGCGCTGTAAAGCGCTGCGTATCGCAGTTGCTGAACGACGCGCAGCCCACAGGCGCAAGGAAACGGCGCGGGCGCCATTTTTGTCAGGCGAGCTGAAAATTTGCAATTGCCTTTTTACGCAGCAAATATGTAACTTTGACATTAAAAATCTAGTTAATGATTAATACACCCATGGACAAAATAAGAGTAATGCAAAAAAAAAAACGGTGAACATTCCAAAAGTTATATATTTTTTAACTGTATCAAAGTAATGGACTTATAAATTACTTACAATTAATCGAGTAGTAATCGACAAGAGTTTTTCAATATTATCTGAACTTTCAATTCTCTCATGGGATAATTGAGAGGTTTAGTTCAGTCAAAAACAATATTCTTTTCTTAATTTTAGATTTGTTACTACTGTAAGTTGTATTCATAATTAATTATTTAAAACGAGCTGTGACGTCCGCTGCGCTGACAACAGACATTCGCTTGTTTGAGAATGAATTCGGAAAGAATTCGAAACATGTCGCGTATTGCGAGATAATTCTTGTCTTAATATAATTTTTTGATCAATATATATTTGTCTCTTTTTTATGAGATTTTTAATGTAGTTTTGGTTGATTAAAAACTAATAATAAAAAGGTAAAAATAATAATGTTTATAAATATATTATATTTAACTTTTACGAGCTTTCGATTATTAAATTTGTCATTCGACTGATGACGGCCCCATACCGAGGGCCGAAATATATCGAGTTATAATTTTTTTTATTGTTTTAATAATAAATTTAATAATAAAAATAATAATTTAACTCAAGATATATTTCGGGCCCCACTGGGCCCGGCATCAGTTGAGATTCCTTGATCTCAACTGATGCCTGGCCCAGTGGGGCCCGAAATATATCTTGAGCTAAATTATTATTTTTACCTTTTTATTATTAGTTTTTAATCAACCAAAACTGTCTTAACCCTAGCTCACTAACCATTCGTCAAAATGACGACGCGTACCTTGAACATTTAGTGTTTTGGTAGGATCCCCACCCCCGCCACCCCCCCCGTTCCTTATACCTTCCTAATTCGCATCGCTAGTGACCCGCAATCACTCATTGCGGATGCACGCTCATTAGATCGAGATATATTGTGTTATCGTCGTTATTGTCCCTGCAAAAAAACGTCGTATGACCACTAACTTCTGCAAGGGCTGCAAAAAAGCGATTTGCAGGGAGCATATTGTCTCTATGTGCAATCATTGTTCAATGTAAATTAATTCTCAAACCGATTATGTTATTTGATTAAGAGAAAACTAAGACTGCTAATTAAGGTCGTTGTGTGTCATAAATAAAGTTGATTTAATAAATATTGATGTTTTAATCCGTCGTAAAATTTACGAATGGTTAGTGATAACGTTACTGGAAATTAAGGTTAGTGAGCTAGGGTTAATATAAGTTTTTTTAAGAATGATTCTGGTGCAATTTTATAATCTTCACTCAATATTTTCACTCAAGCATCTGTGTTACACAAG
This sequence comes from Ypsolopha sequella, assembly GCA_934047225.1. Lineage (NCBI taxonomy): Eukaryota > Metazoa > Arthropoda > Insecta > Lepidoptera > Ypsolophidae > Ypsolopha > Ypsolopha sequella. Next base: position 17,807,379 of record OW203991.1, read on the forward strand.
CATTTCGTTTTACCTGATGCCCTGATTAGACACAAACCTTTTATAAAGATAGCAAAGGGACTGTTTTTCGAAAGGAAACCACAAAACGGTCGCAACCACTAAAAAAAACTTAGACACTAAACCTTGAATCGAATCTTTTCTTGCGTTCCCCTAAATATTTCCGGGAGTGTATTTATTTAAATACTTATGGATAAATTAACATTATATCATTGCAGTATAGAAAAGCAGAAAGAAAAGTAAATCTGGATGTGAGGAGCTCTGAACCGGGATCACATCCAGATTTACTTTTCTTTATGCGTTTCTGTACAGTGGGTCTACCGCGTAATTCTCATTTTCATCAACATCAACTTGAGATTGAAATTTGACGTGCGTGCGACGACGCCCGCCTAACATGCCATCTCTTTTGCACGCGTTGAATTTCGCATGCATTTGCTTGAAGTTGATACAAATGAGAATTACGCGGTAGAGCCCCTGCAATGATATATATCTCCTTGCGATGGATAAATCGCCAAGTGTTCAAACATAGAAATTTATATCTGTCATTTATGGATAATTTATTTAAATTTACCTTATATTAAGAATTTGTATATCATCATCTAACGTAATATTGGACGCTTTGAAGAATGTAGTCATCTGAAAATAAGACAAAACTGTATTTTTTCTATGGTTACGTAATTTGACCCAAGAAGTAAAAACTACTGTACCTGTTTTGATAATTCTTGCGATATGTTTGTGTTTGGTTGGTCCTTAACTTGAAGCCTGGTTTCAAAACGGGCTAATGCTGTAAACAAATCTTGATTAGAAAAATCTGGTTTAGAATTGTAAGTTTTGTAAGCATAAGAGAGGAAAATATTTACTAGAGTCATTGTCTCGGGGGTTGCAGTCACACGAAGTACCATCTTTGCAGCCCTCGGAGCATTCGTCTATGCCACATTCTGTACCAAAAACAAGATTGTAAATACATAAAAGCGCCTGTATACATATATTCTTCGGACTGCATCTGACTATTTGAAGACCAAACGCGATTTGATTTTTTGCCGGACTATTTACCTCAGGGTTGTGTGATCTATGGTACAAATATTGTTTATAGTTTTATTTTGTAACTAAAATTATTGATGACTGTGGAAGTGGCAAAAGAGGCGTGTAAGGATCGTAACAGATGGAAATCTGTGGTCTGCTTATCCTTCTTGGAGACAGGTGTGAGTATATGTTGTATGTATTAAGTAAAATTTTGTATATAAATAATTAATTAATTAATGCCACCAGCCTGTTGGGTACCCTACCAGGTGACGGCAGCGATTTTGGTTTCGATTTCTTATTAAGCCTGAGGTAGGTATATATTTTATATATTTTCCCATTTTTTTATTTTTTTTATTTATTAGTGGTTTTAACTTATAGGTAGTCTAATTTTTAAAATGTTATATAAGTTTTATTTTGTTGAAATAAATAAATTATATATAATAATAATAAGAATGTGACTGCACACTATATTCGTAACAAATAATTATCAACATTCCTCTATCCTAGTTCCCTACCCTACCATACACACACACACTTACTTTTACTCTGACATCCTACGCCGCTAACTTTTCAATATTACTATTTTTCTGTATATAAATGTATGTATTTTTTCCTCTTGGTCTATGAAGTTAGTTTTAAATGTATTATTGTAGAAAATGTAAAACCGTAATTGGCATAAGTTTTGATGTTATTAGCTACGATTATAAATGTTTAAGGCTGTGGTTTTTGTAATAACAATAAAATAAATAAAATAAAATAAATAAATAATATTACCATAATAACTAAGAAAAAATAAAACTTAAATTATTGTAATTAAGTTTAGTTTTATTTCTTCTTACCAGGTGGAGCTATTTGTGACTCGCAGAGGTCGCCAGTGAACCCAGGTGCACATATGCAGCTAACAGCTGCTGGACCCAATTGCCTGCAAAGTAATGTATATTTTCGTAGCAAAATGACTAAGAGAAATGAAATCGCTACGTAGATGCACGATTTTGTAGCTATCAGAGATAAAGTGAAAATAATTTTTGTAGTGTCTTCTATCACATACAATGACATTATCACATACTATATATATATATATTTATATTTATTTTATATTTATATATATTTATTTATATTTTATATTTATATATATATATAAATCCAGATGTCATCATTTTATTAATTTGTAATGTTCAGTTTAATTTAAAGTTATTTATAGAAAAAAACTTAAATCTAAAGTTTTATCTTTCCAGATCTTACTTGAAATTCTTTCACAATCCCGCGAACCACAGTCTAAAAATTTGTGGGATTTCAAGTTTTACCCAACCTTAGTACTGGAGAAGATCTCGTTAGATTATAAATTATAATAAGTTTTGTTTTATTGTATATAAATAATAACAAGATTAGATTTATTGATCATATAAAATCATTGCTTCCCTTTTAAGTAGGTAATTTATGTAATCAATATTTTAGTCTAAATTGTATCATCCTATGATAGAATTAAAAAATATATAATTTATAAATTTGTTATTCAGTGTGGAACATTTAGATACAGGAGCCTCTTCATACAGGATCAGGATTTTATTCAGAAAAACCTTTCGTACCGCAAACCGTTTCAGCGTTATTAAAACACAGAATAAATTAAAATTATATTTACTTTACCTGCAAAGGCCGCCATGTTTGCACAAGTACGAGGAACAGAGAGGCCCTTCGCCGCAATCTGCGCCAGAGTAGCCCTCGAAGCATGCGCAGTAGAACTGCCTGGGTTACAATATAAATATAATCGAATAATAGTAGTTAATGAAACTGGTACATACAGTACTCCCAAACATATAACGCGCATAGAAATCTATAGCCGGGCGACCGGACGTACCACGTGACCTTATTGGTTGTATAATAAAGAAAGTGTAAGGAAATACGAACTTTGCCGAACAGTGGCGAAGATTTGTATGCGCATTATATGGGAGTACTGTAAAGGCATGTTTTTGTGGTATCACACGAATGTTTTAATATTTAGTTATGTGCAGTTCAATACACTTCTTTATCTAAACTTTTGCAATAGGTTGTTACGTACCTATTTTAATAATCTTGGTATTTGTCTTATGCTCTATTTGATTTTTCTGGTAATAGATTGTTCGTCGATTTTGTCGCTGTTTCCAGTTTAACTCCCCCTGACATTCTGGAAACAGCGACGAGTTTCCAGAATGTCAGGTGGAGTTAAATTATCATCACTTCCACTGGCTGTCGGCCATTTTAGAGCAAAATAAAACTTGCTCACAAAAACATAATAGTAGTTTATGCTACAAGGGCGAAAACGAATAAATTATGAGGACGATTTAAAACACGAGCATAGCGAGTGTTTTAAACGTAACCGAGTAATTTATTTCTCTTACGCCCGTGTATCATACTACGTTTTTCAATGCATAGTGTGAGAAAATAAAACAAGTATAATCTTGTGAACTTTAAATTATAATTGGCTCGAAAAGACTGTATCCAGAGCCGTTAAACATTGGAAAAAAAATGAACATTTATGGTGCATAGAAAAGGCTGCAGGTTAGCCAACCATTGTAAATAAATAAAAAAAATATATAATAAAGCCCTAGGGCAAAATAATCGACTTTCTGTTCGGTTTTGATGCATAAAAAGTAGGCCTTTACGAGCACTTGCATTGAAAACTAAATAATAATTTTTGCCATAAACTATGGCGCCAAATTCAAACAGTGCACGGCGCATGTGCGAGAAATGTACGGCCGAAAAAAATGGAATTGTAACCTCCATAGGCCGCAATGTAGTGTTTTGTACGTATATGTTTCACGGTAGAACGTAAAAATCTTTTGTGAAAAGAGAGTTAACAGTTTCCGTGACAGTCTACGGAAACACCCGAAACCCTTCTGGGGGTATATGTCGTGATAATATAGTTATATTTGTATTCTAAGGTAGGGTTCCTATACGCAGGGGTAAAGGTAAACATTTACTGTCATCCGTTCCACAATCATCATCCGAGTGAAATCGAACAGTTCATAAACCTTATCAGAAATGTAAAATTCACTTTGATAGTTTAAGTTTTACAGTTACCCAGTCATTTAGGAACGTTACCTAAACTTACAGTATTACAATATTTTTTATAAATTACCGTTTTTTAGTAAATAGCATTTTATATAAATATAAACAAATTATTTAATTTCGACCCCTCAGTGAGGTTGATACACAATTGCGGAAGCCGGAAACTAGTGATCAGCTGTTCCATTGAAAAGTTACAATCGCGACCCAAACAAAATGTATGATACAACTGGCTGTTTTTTTTCGATTTCTCAAATTATTTTCACGAAAAGTTGTTCGTATAGATGAGTACTAGCCAGTTTCCGGCTTCCACAACTTCATCTTAACACCCTGTATATTCTAAACTTACTGATAGTCATATGAAGCATAGCAGTGCCCCAGCAGGCGGCACTCGAGCGCGCTGCAGGTGTCGTCGGGGGCGGGCGGCGCAGGGGCGGCGGGGCGAAGCGGGTGCGCGGGTGCACGCACCGCGTACGTCACGTTGAGCCCATACACTGAGAGCAGCCCCAGCGCGCGCAGCTGAGTGCCTTCCAGCGCGTCCAAGGCCAGCTCCACCACCAGCACTGGACTCTGCACCTGTGCACAAACAAAAAGAGGTCGTCGTGTAGTTTCACGGGTTTAAACTTTTGTAAAACTGTGGTTCCATATTTGTGCCAAAAGCAAGGCCCGAGAGTTCACCACAAATATCGCGGGAGCGTAATAATTGTCGGTGAAACGGGGTGTAGTAGGTTCTTACTACAAAACATCTCTGACCCCCCCCCAGGAATTCATATCGTGACGTTATTTATTATTATAATTCTTATTTTTTTTTTATATAATTTTTATTTATTATTATAATTCTTATTATTGAACACTGAAAGGCCAAAAATCGCGCTATTTTGTGAAAAACTGTTCATAATTATAGTTACTGTCCCTGGTAAAATAACAGTATCATCGTTGATGAATACATTCACTTGCACTCGTTTCACAGTTAAAAACTAATTTAACCCGACCGGTTTCGGTTTTACACCATCATCAAGGGTTTATATAAGCTAATTTGGAAGTTATTTAAGTTAGCTTATATAAAACCTTGATGATAGTGTAAAACCGAAACCGGTCAGGTTAAATTAGTTTTTAACTGTGAAACGAGTGCAAGTGAATCTATTCATCATGTTTTTATCCAAGTTTCACCAAGTGCCGACAATCGCAAGATTAATCATAGTATCATCGTTGTTTTTTACCTTCTTTAAGGTTAACGTCAGCCGCTCGGTGCAAAGTGCACAACTTTACTTTGTTTTTCTTGTTAAAAAGTTAAAAGTGAAAAAGATATTAGTCTATGGCAAGTCACACCAATAGTTCACTATAAGTTAGGTTTATTAATCAAAAGTTTGAAATAAAATACACAACTAGTCACGATTTTGTCCAAACAAAATTAAAATGCTTTGACCAAACCTTGGCTAATTGTACATTCAATTTCAAGCAATTTAAAACTTAACTTATGCTGAATTATTGGCGTGAATTGCCACAGACCAATTACTTTTTTACTTTTAACTTCTAAACAAGAAAAACAAAGTTAAGCTGTGGACTTTGTAACGAGCAACTGATGTTTAACCTTAAAGACTGTTTTTCAACATAAGAAAGATTTCGACTGTTGTCTGAAAGGTCATTGATGTAATCTGAAAGTTTTGTGAAGATAGCTGTCATAAAGATTTCAATAGGATTGCTGGAAGGAAGATAGGGTGGTTTCTCGATTTTAGTGCAGCGTGCACGTCATCTTGAGTTAGTTGGGGTTGTTTTTGCCAATAATTCTTCCATTTCAGTTTACGGCTAAAGTCAACGAAGTCATTTAATAGTTTTATTTTATTTAGTATTTTTGTCGGGCAGAATCCTGATTATCCTCGGATAATTGTCGGATAATCCTTGGCAATCCAATCGCTTTGTCGGTGGGAGTTAACTGAAGTGTAGAGAGGTTAACTATTTTGTGATCTGGAAGAGATCGCTTTTAGTGATAAGACTGCCAATTGTACCCTACTACTATTATAAAACTGTTCCCTTATTTCTGTTTTTTGGTGTGCAATAAACAATATTGTATTGTATTGTATTGTATGACTTTCATGTGAGAGAATTGTTGACAATTTGTGGTGGCGGTTGAATATAAAATAGATAGATAGATAGATAGATAAAACATTTATTCACTATTACAATACGTACACAATTAACATTCAACACAATTAAACATTTACATTAACAACATAAGACACGGAACTAGTTTTAACAATAATAAAAAATGAGACAGATACATAATTATGGACATATTACAATAGTAAAAGGGCTCCGACTCAGTATTTGCTGCAAAGATTCACAATGCAGCACTGATCATTCTGCCGGAACCGTAGAAGAGCGACGTGCTGAACTTTTAATTTTGTGTTATTTATGTGAGTGTTATACATATGAGTGAATATTATATTTAATATATTTATGTAATATGGTATAAAAACAAATTAATGTAATATGAAATGAAAATAATAATAGATTGAAAAATAAAAAATTTGTACTAAAATAATATGATAATGCACCACTGCTTGCCTTAATAGGACTTTGCTACAGTTTTTCTTTGCATGGCTAGCAAATGCAACCGATACTTCGCTTTAAAGCAATGTTTTTTTGTAAGGTTACGAAGGGGTGGCGGAATATCGTTCCAACATTTGGTGGCCATGAAAGAAAAACTGCCTCTGAAAGCAGCTGTCCGGTGGTGAGGCAAAGAGAGAGGCATAGTGCAAGCCCTAGCAACCCGACGCGGACCACGCCAGTTCAGTTTTGTAAACAAATAAGGCGGTACCTTTGTTTGTATGACTCCGAACAATAGCGTGGCTAAGTAAAGCTTTTGCCTACTTTCCATATTCAGAATGTCTGCGTCATTCAGGAAAGGTGTTACGTGTGACCGAGGAGGAATTTTAAAACAAAATCGCGCGCAAGCATTCTGAATTCTTTGTAAGAGACGTTGGGACTTTTTGTAAATGCAAGAGCCATAAACATTGATACAGTAACCCAATCTAGACAAAATGAGCGTTTCACACAATGTCACTCGGATATCGACACTAAGGAATTGTCGAACATTATAAAGTACTTTAAGTCTGTAAAAACTATTGCGTACCAGTTCAGTGACATGATCTTCGAAGTGAAGATGTTCATCCATAATAAGACCTAAATTCTTTGCTACTGAGACTCTTTCAATGGGCTGTCCTTTTATAAGAATTTTTGGATGTTTTAGGCCGATTGTACTAACTTTTTTTTTTGATCCCAAAATCATGAATTTTGATTTTGCAGGATTTAAGGAAAGACAGTTCTTTTCAGCCCATTCAGAGATATTATTTAAATCATGGTTAATTCTGTCCACTGTTGAAGCTAAATTAGTACTATCCGTAGAAAGATACATTTGTAAATCACCGGCATAAAGATGAAATCTGCAAGATGATATCGAGTGTACTAAATCAGCGCTGTACAAGATAAACAATAAAGGGCCGAGAATTGAGCCTTGGGGAACTCCCCTATCTACAAGGTGTGGACGCGAGGACAAAGATGCATCACCAGACTTAAGCATGACCTGTTGATATCTATCAGAGAAATAGCTATCAAACCATTTGACAGTACTAGCATCAAATCCATAGTATGATAGTTTGGAAAGCATCAAAGGGGTATTAATACAGTCAAACGCCCTGGAAAAGTCAAGCAGAGTGAGAATAGTACCTTCACCAGCATCTTGAGAGGATAATATATTGTCAAAAACGTCGAGAAGAGCTGTGTTAGTACCATAACAAAATGGATTGCTAAGGCATAGTAATTTTACTATGGCTAATGTATGTGAAGTTAGTTACAGATTTGTGAGGTCAGTGGCTGGATGGTATTATAATAGTATACAGATGTTAATACGTTTATCAACTACCATACTGCAATAAGGCAATTGCAACATCAAAAGCAGCTTTATAAGTACCTAGATTGTTTATCCGATGTTATAATACCGCGAATCTGCGCTGCGATTGGCTCAATTTATTACAAAACCGCTAGAGATCCAATCTACAACAGAGACGAGAAATAAGTCCCAACCTAATTCGTTCGTTTCGTAAACAAGCACTGGTGTCTAAATGTCTCAGATTTACAGTCGCACAAAATACTATTGTTTTATTTTTAGATTTTGTAACTTTTTGGAGAGACTTTTGGTGTCCCTGAAAATATTGATTTTTGCTCATAAGACTATAATTTCGATGGTGAGAAAGAGATGTAGGTATGCAATTGGGCTGACTCTAAGAAGAAACATCCTGAGCTTTTTATTCTAATTAATATATTGTTTGAAAAACTTGCGTATATTTTAGAAAAATTGGCGAGATATTGAAGAAGGGCAATGGCAAAAGTACCCGGAATAGAAGAGCTTGTATGACTAGACTGATGGATGTGGAAGAGGCGAAAGAGGTGTGTCAGGATCGTAGCAGATAAAAATCTGTAGTCTAGTCCTAACACGCTTGGAGACAGGTGTGAGTATATGTATTTCTTTTATTTTCTAGAGTAAGATAATAGTAGCATAATATATATAGTAATAAAAAAATACACTTTGTATTTTTCGAAATATTTCAACATCATTAGTGAGGCTATCACCAGTCATAATTGACTCACTGATGACGGCCTCACTGATGAGGTCGAATTATTTCAAGAAATACAAAGTGTACTTTTTATTACTATATATGCTACTATTATCTTACTATAAATAAAAGGCTTATATAGCTAATAGTAGTTTATGCTACAAGGGCGAAAAGGAATAAATTACGAGGACGATTTAAAACACGAGCGTAGCGAGTGTTTTAAACGTAACCGAGTAATTTATTGCTTTTACGCCCGTGTATCATACTACGTTTTTCAATGCATAGTGTGAGGAAATAAAACAAATATAATCTTGTGAACTTTCAATTATGATTGGCTCAAAAGGATTGTATCCAGAGCCGTTAAACAGTGGGAAAAAAAGTATAACATCTATGGTAGACAGGAAAGGCTGCAGGTTAGCCAACCATTGCAAACAAATGTCTTGTCTTGTTAAGTGCGCAACAGATGGCGCCACGGGTTGTCTACATCGCGATGTCGTTTGTTCTTCAAATTTGTTGATACACTTATACTGAAATACTTAATACAGTTATTTTGGTTTTTGTCAATGGTATTTTTGCAGAAGTCTAGTAGTCTTTATACTAGGCTTTATTTTATTTCTTTGTGGACATAAAATCCGTTGTTTATCTTATAGTAGTTTATGCTACTCGGGCGAAAAGAAATAAATTACGAGGACGATTTAAAACACGAGCGTAGCGAGTGTTTTAAACGTAACCGAGTAATTTATTGCTCTTACGCCCGTGTATCATACTACGTTTTTTCAATGCATAGTGTGAAGGAATAAAACTAATATAATCTTGTGAACTTTAAATTGTGTTGGCTCAAAAGGACTGTATCCAGAGCCGTTAAACAGTGGAAAAAAATTACCTTTATGGTACACAGGAAAGCTTGCAGGTTAGCCAACTTCTCGTATATAAATAAAAAAAAACATATTAAAGCCTTAGGGTAAAATAATCGACTTTCTGTTCGGTTTTGATGCACAAAAAGTGGCCCTTTACGAGCACTTGCATTGAAAAATTATTTATATAGCTAATAATTAAAATTATTGTATTTCTGGTAGAGTGATGTCGGAGATTTCCGTAAAGTCGTACGTCATCTCATCTAATATCTTTTGATGAAATACAGAATTCTATGAAGTGCCCTGAAATGCACTGACTCCAGAAAATACTTTGAAAAGTAAAAATAGGAATTTAGGTTAATATAACGTTTTTTTTTTTGTCAACGAAGCACATTAAACGAACTTATACTAGGAAAAAAAACATGTACAAAGGCAACAACTTATTTCTGAGAAGAGATTCCATTCAGTTTACCTCAGGGAATACAAAAATAGTGAAAGATACAAAAGCAGATATGCAGACGTGTACCGTTACATAATTCCTTTGAAACCCTAAGAATATTGAAAAGACTTTCCTTGACGACTTTTCTAAATGTTTTGAAAATTCATTTACTAACATCAGAGATAATACTACTAATATCAATCACCTTTGCTGTTATTTATTTACGTCTCAGGAAGAAAACACCTTTTTAAGGGTCTGCACAATGTTAAAATTCAGTCCTATTTTAACGCTTTTGTGTTTAAAATGTCTATCCTGCTCTAATCAGATGCCGCGCACGCAAAACTTATGTTATTTTGAAATCGTGGCCACATTAGAACTTTATGTAATTTATATGGTTTTTTCTAGTAAGCATCTCTGTGTGTTGGTTTCGTTTCAATCGGGTCTGAAATATGAAAACTGAATCCCGTTTTCCATGAAATTTGTGCTTTTTTAAAAGTAATATAATTAAAAGAAGATTGAAAGTACATGTTTAATTATATAAAGTGTAATTAATAATTCCCATAGCTTAATTTTTAAAAGATTTGTTTTTTATTTTTCTTCAGAGAATATACGCCATTTTGGGACATAGTTTTTATTATTTTGGTATATAAATTAACCATGATTTTTTAAAGAATTGTCCGATGACCTTGTTACTTGAGAATTTTAGACATTATACTGATTGTGATGTGTGATTGCTCATAAAAAAAGTGGTCTGTCTCTGTTTGTCTACTCATCTGTCATCTAGCTGTCAAATTAGACTGATGCAAATTATTATAAATTTATCTTGATAGCAAAGGACACATTTCTAAACAGCCATTACTCAAGTGACATCACACGAGGGCAAATGGAAGTTGCAGCCTTTTCGTAAAAATATTCATCATCATGAGGTTGTCTAGACCAAAACTTCTAAAATACGGCTTATTAAATCCTAAGTCTCGGAATGGTTTTCGAATTAACACACCTTTACATAATTTAATCTATGTCTTGTCTTGAGTCAAAAAACACGCCATATGTTTTTCAAAGTTTTACCATCTACATTGACGGAACTGAATCCAATGCAAAACTGATGTTTAGCATGGAGCCCCTTAAATCTTTCTGTCATTAAACCTCATGGCTACTTATTCGTATACATAAATCATTAAAGACGCATTAACTTCATGATTGTGATTAACTTTTATTCTCGCGGTGAGCATTTGCGTCAGAATTAACATTGAGAGTTTCAGACTCGCATTGAACTTTTCTAACATTAGCATGGGTTAAGACCTTATTTTGATTACAGCAGAGTCTCTTTTAGACTGGCATACAAGCAAATTTATAATTGTGGTGCTGTAATGAGAGGCACTTGGAGGTTTACAGCTCTTTGTTATCGGGGGATAGGAGAGGGTAAAGGGGGTAGTTACTGACACGCGGCGCTGAAGAGGTTAAGAGTTGAAATAATTAAACTGTAGTAAAGTTTATGATTTAGGTTTTGAGCCTCTTTTATTGATATAAGGAGTTTTCTTCTCACTGTAGATAAGATCAAAATATGCTTTAATATTAATAGTTCCTGAGCTGGGGCCTTACTGTCTGACATCAAAGTCCAACGTTTGGAGAATACAATGTAAGGTACATGTGTACTTTAAGGGGCTATCCATAATTACGTCATCAATTTTTGCCGATTTTTGACCCCCCGACTATCATTCTATCATCATTATCCAATGACCCCACCGTTTCACAAAACTGATGTAATTTTCGTTATTTGTATTACAAAATCAATATTGTTGCTTACACAATCGATTTTTAGGGTTCCGTAGTAACTAAAAGGTACAAAAGGAACCTTTATGGTTTCTCCTACCCAAACATTACGACTATACACACGCACATTCCCACACTAAACAATGTAGAATTAATTATTTAATTGTGTTAATATGTTAATTTATATTTTGTAACTTAAAACCACTGGCGGAAGAGCGTGGTAACCCTGTAACAGGTTTGTATAAACTTACTAGGGTTATCACAGCCCACTATATAAAAACATCATGTTACAGAAATAAATATTTTTCAAATAAATATTTTTCATTTTCATTTATGGTGAGACTCCGTTGTTTGTTTGTCCGTCCGTATGTCACAGCCTTATAACTTAAGTACCGATAAAGATAAAGCCATGAAACTTAGCACAAAAATAGCATTAACTCGCCTACATTGATATGTAAAAAAAAATATGAAAATTTAAAATATGTATTTTATAATGTATTTTAAACACTAAAACTATTTAAAGTACAATAATAAAGCTGATTTTGAAGGTTTTAGTTTTAGTTTGACGTATCTAAATTTACACTAAGTGGTGATTAAAACGAAGAGCCATTCTCAAGTCACGAATTTATAAACGTCAAACCTAAAATCCACTAAATTTATGTTTGACAGCACTAATTTACTCAACTTACGTGTTTTGGTATTTTTAGGGCACAGTTTAGAGCTGTCACTTGAGTAAATTTAGTGTTTTTAGTGAGATTTTAATCACCTGCTCATAAGGTCCCTCATAAAAACTGACTAAATTTTCCGACGACTTTTCCTGTAGTATTTTAAAGTTTTGTGATAGAAATAGATGTGTACCGTATTAAGAACATTCTTCGACACGTTCACACTTCAATCAAATACATTTTTGAATTGCAGTTTTGCCAAAATTTGTGTTATAACCTGATGACACATCTACGTTTTTATTTCCATTGAAAAGAGTAGTGTTGTCCACTTACATATAGCTTGCGACCCTTGTATGATGGTATGATGAGGGACAACATCGTAGTTGCTCTCGACACCTAGGTACACACTTCAATCAAATACAATTTTTAAAGTGCAGTTTTTCCAAAATTTGTCCATTTACATACAACTTGCGAGCCTTGTATGATGGTAAGGTATGATGAGGGATAACATCGTAATTGCTCTCGTATACAAAAACTATAAGAAACACATACTAAGGTTTATGGGAGCACTAGCATCTGTGGTGTCGTTCAACCCTTCCAAGCTATGAGGTGTTACCCGAATAATAGATTTCATTGCTTGAATGTAATAAACTGAATGCGAATAAAACGACCAGATCAAAGTACCTAAGCAGGTAATAATGTATTGAATACAAGAAACATAATAAATGAACTTACTTGTACAAACTGAAACATTTTTCTTGTTGTCACTTCTCCGGATGACAAAACCAAAAATATAAAAAAGGTAACTAATTCAAAGACAATGTGATGAGCTGGTGGCCAGCAGTTCATCACATGGTCCCGTCTTGTGAGGGCTGAAGCACTCACATACAGTCAGAGTCGGGAGGCAACCGTACAAGCTTGTGAACTGGGCGACGCAATACTCCAGCATTGGTTTTCACTTCAGCCACTCTAACAATTCTGTCACGTCCAGGAAAGATTGCGGTAACTCGCCCGCGTGGCCAGGTGCCTCTAGGTAGAATGCCATCCACGATGAGTACCACGTCGTCTATAGAGAGATTAGTATATGGTACATTTACTTTATTCCTTGGTCTAAGACATGGAAGGTATTCACGAACCCATCTCTTCCAAAAATAGTCGGCAAGTCTTGATAAGGCTAGATTATAACTATCGGGTATGTTTAAATCGTCAGCCTTCCATAGAAGCCCTACTTCAAATCGCCCGTCAGGAAGCCGCTTTGAGGTTGTATTTAATATGTTAATTGCACGTTGGTCATTTTTAGAATTATAGTCTTCTTTTTTTATCCCTATCGAATCTAATTTGTAGTTATCTCGAATCAGTGCTTCGGTATCGGATAGGGAACAGTGGTTTACTATTTCTACTGGCTCAGTTCAGTTCTACTGTTTGTGAATATGGTTTATAACTTAACCCAAAGGAGTAAGACATGCAACAGGTTGAGACCGCGTACCTTTCCGAGTATCATTAGAGATAAGCAGAAGTGTTTCGTCAGGATTTTTGTTGATGAACTTTGGCTGTTTTAAAGGTAAATAACGGTTTTTATTATACATATCTCGTGTAATACTATGTCTAAGTGACTAACAAGTACGTGGTAATATGTCTTTGTACAAATTTCGGCAAATTTCTTTGTACAAATAAGAAAACCGAAGTGATGGTTCAAAACACTCTCAGTGCGCCAGTCGATATAAAACTCGGTGAGGCATCGCTGAAGCAAGTAGAGAAATTCAAATATCTGGGGAGCACGATTACATCCAAGTGCCATCATGACGACGAAGTCAACAGCAGAATAAGAGCAGCTGCTGCAGCCTACGGCAAACTTCGTCCCAAGGTGTTCCGGTCACATGACCTAAAGCTCCATACAAAAGTCTCTGTGTACATGGCGATAGTTTTGCCTAACCTTCCCTATGCCTCCGAATCGTGGTGTCCATACCGGAATTTTATTGGATAGGTTCCACCTCAAATGCCTGCGTGACATCCAGAACATACACTGGTCGGACCGTGTGAGAAACACGGAAGTTCTGCGACGTGCTGATGTCGGTGGGATTGAGGCCTATCTAATGAGGCGTCAGCTACGATGGTGTGGCCATGTTTCCCGAATGTCTGATGCCAGGGTGGCTAAGCGCATCTTCTACTCCGAACTGCAGGAAGGGAAACGGAAACAGGGCGGCCAATTTCTGCGGTATAAAGATGTGCTTAACCGCCACATGAAGAAATGTGCAATAGACCCAGCACAATAGGAAACACTGGCAGCAGACAGACCGCATTGGAGGCAGGCTGTGAACACTAAGGCGTATGCTTTCGAGTCGATTAGACGTGCTGAGCTCGACACAAAACGAGACCAGCTTAAGGCCCGACACCAGTGGCCATGAATTATAATATAGTTGGAGGGGTGCTGACGTGCAGTGAATGTGGTCGCACGTTCACTGCAAAAATCGGCTACGTCAGCCACGTGAGGGCTCATCAGCGCCGCTCTCAGCAGTGACAGTCGCTGTGACCGAAAACGGCCTTGAAGAATTGATGATTGACTAAGTCGCAGTCGTTGGAATTAATGGCGGCCATATATATCATAATAACATTTTAGTGTTGACAGCGCATTCGCTTAAGAGTTTGTTTAATTTCTTTTATTATTCCGATCAAATCAGCATTAACTTATTTATCATGAATAGTAATAATAAAAAATAATAAACGAATAAATAATTTAATTAGCTATAATAAGAAATAGATTTATTTATTATTATATAATATAAAAAAATGCGTTCCGGAAGTGACGCAAAAGTTCTGAAAATGCCGATATATGAACAAAGAAAATGTCGTTATGCTATTGTGTAGCATTACAACAGGCCTAAGTTTTTACCACACCTTTACAAAAATAAATGTTTGATGTTACCTTGGAACTGCGTATTATAGACCATAAAAATGGCGTTTACTTATTTAAAAAATATATTAAATTTGTGCCAAAATATTACGTTTCATATTAAATTGATAAAAAAAAAAAGTCGTAAATTGTTCCCTACTTCAAAGTTACGTCAACTATCAAATCGCAATCTATCAGGAACGCATTCTTAGAGCAGCCGGAGTTTAGTATGAACATGCCTGAAACAAACGAGAAGCGAGAACGAAAAGAGGGCGTGGCATAATAAATTAAGTTACACCGTTAACGTTTGTGATTGGTTCTCTAGCGGTGTTATAATAAATTTGGCCAATTACCGCGCAGAGTTACGGTGTTATAGTGTAATATTATAAAACCGCTTTTTATGTTGTATTTACTTTATTGCAGTATGGGAGAAGGTAAAAAAATATTTTTTTGCCTTTTGCCGGAATTAAATGAACATTGAACTATGAACTTGTCTGGTGCCTATAGTTTTCCACCCATATAAATAAAGCCTAGTATAAAAAACTACTAGACCTCTGCAAAAATAAAAATGAAGTATCTGCGAATGTGTACTCGGAGTATTTCAGAATAAGTGTATCAACAACTTTGAAGAACAAACGACATCGCGATGTAGACGACTCGTGGCGCCATCTGTTGTGCACTTAAAAAGACAAGACAAATACACTTTAAATTTCGAACCCTATAAAAGAAACCTCAATGTAAAAAACCAGCCAAGTGCGAGTCAGACTCGCGTACCTAGGGTTCCGTATTATGGATGATAAATTTAATTTTGTCACTTTTTTTCGTGAATATCTTAACCGCTTTATTTTTCCTTTAATCTTTACGTAAACACATATTACCATGATCTTTTTCATATTTTTCGGTCTACAAGTTTTGGAGATAAGGGGGACATACAATTTTTTACGGTTTTTCAAGGATTTATTGAAATAGATGCAATTAAATATAGCCAAACTGTATATTTTTACAATTAACTTTTTAATACCTACAATTTGATACCCATATTGTATCTTTAGATTAATATTTGTTATTTTTCTCATTTATATTTTGGAAATAATTTGAACAATTTCTAATTTTTCATATGTTTTTAAAACCATGATATGTGTACAAATTAATGCTATTTTTGTGACAAATTTCGGAATCCTAAAAATATAAGTACAAGTGTCGCAACCTTGAATGCGCTAGTCATTTTTTCTCTATCGCACTTAGTACTTATAATCGCAAATGAACACATGCGCTAGTCCCCTATGTACCACTTTCGCCGAGCGCTCATAAACCGTTGCGACATTTGTAACAAGGGGCGAGCAGCAGTGCCAATTTTTTGGATAATAAGGATTTCTTATTAAGAACCCGGTGCAGGACGACGCCAAGTCCGATGCGAAGCGAGACGTATCGCGACAATAAAGCGCATATTTGGCTGGCTGATCTAAACAAGCGCCTCACGCTTTGCCCCACGCCCCGTTCGAAATGTGCTGAGCGAGTCTCGCCCTTTGCGTTGGAAATAATAATTATTTCCGAATACCTTAATTATGCCTCGATTACGTGTTATTTTTTATTCTGTTTTAATTAACTAGAATATTGATGATACTTCCAAGTGGTGTATGTGCTTAGTTTGCTTGTTAAATGTTCATAAGTCACTTACGAAGACTTGTAAAAGTACTCGATTTTAGGGGGAAAACCCATTATTTTAAATATTTTTCTGGTCTTTAACGCGATGTTTGTGAAAAAATCAGGGACATACACCACTTCATATTGACCGTCTAAATGAAAACCTAAAATTTATTTGATTGAATCGTTCCAATTTCGCGAGTTATTATGGTTTTTAGATATGTATGAAGTACGATTCGGAGCGGGTTCTTAAGAAATAATGTAGTGTCGATTCGGTGCAACACGCTTTAACATATTTGACAGGACTTATTTTAAGCGTTCTGTCTTTTTCTTTCTGTATCGAAAAGACAAAGACAGGACGCTTAAAATAAGATTAGTCTTGTCAAATAAGTTAAGTCGTGTTACACCGAATCGACACCATTGTCTTGTATGAAAGTAAATTATTGCATTGAACCATGAATGGTTATGGTGGTCTCATGTATTGAAACAAATATTTACTTGCTAAAAGAAAAAAAAAAACTCTTGAATTGATAATATTCATCATTTGCTTGCAAAAGTCGTATTTTATATTTTTGATTATTACTCAATGTAGAAGTTTCTGAATTATGAACTTCGATTCAATGTTTTAAATCTTGATTTATTTTACCATATTTATCATGAATTAAGAAGATAAAAAACCACAGAATATTTAAAACACTGAATCGCTATCCTACAAAGTTTGCAAATTTCACTATCGCATATTTTTAGGAAGAATGAAGACAGCTATAGACCACTGTTGGCGAGTCAGTGCCCGACCACTGTTGGCGAGTCAGTGCCCGTTATTCCTGGTGTTCTGGACGGGAGTTCTGACGGGATAGCTCGAGTAAATGAAACGGAGAGATGATATTCCAGGTGCTGTATTCAGAGGATTATAGTGGTCGCGTACGTGTCTTGTGCAAGGAAAAAGGGCTTTTCCAGAATTCAACCCCTAAAAGGGAGAAATGGGGTGACCAAGTCTGAAAACCAACACGGGTATCGTTTGTATGGTTTATCGGGTCGCTGATTACGAAAACAACAACGATTTCCAAATCCAACGTAGTGGACGTGAAATACCATCATCCCCTGTTGGGGTGCGATGGGGTTGAAATTTTGAAATGTGTGAATATCAATATGGGTGTCGTTTTTGTAGTTTTTTTGGACGTTAATTACGAAAATGGCATCGATTTTGACATTTAATATAGTGAACATGAACGTTCTTGAAAGTATGTGTGCCAGAGCAAATCGGCTGTAACAGACGGACAGACAGACAGCCACACAAGTGATCCTATTAGGGTTCCATTTTTTTCTTTTGAGGTATCTATATATCGAACTATCTATCCACAATCTATCTATCTGTCTGTCTATCTATTTTTTCATACACATTTTTGGGTTTTTTTAAAGATTTCTTGAAACCAGTGTCAGTAAATATATTAAAAGTATATATTTTTTACAATCAACTTTTTAATACCTATAACTTGATACCCATATTGTATTTTATAAAATATTTGTTTTATTAATTTTACTTCTTTTTTGTATTTCTCATTAGTGCTGAATTTTTTAAATCGCTATAGTTTCTATAATTGACATTTTTTTCATATTTTTCGGTTAACCAGTTTCGGAGATAAGGGGGGGGGGGATATACATATTTTTGGTTTTATTTTAAAGATTTCTCGAAACCAGTGTGAGTAAATATATTATAAGTATATATTTTTAGAATCAACTTTTTAATACCTACACTTTGATACCTACTCATATTGTATTTTTAGGCTATCATTTTTTATTTTTCTCACTTTTGTTTTGGAAATATTTTGAACAATTTAAAATTTTTCACATTTTTGTACACACTAATATGTGGGCAAATTAATGCTATTTTTGTGCCAAATTTCATGTGTTTATCTTTAACGGTGCTAAAGTTATGAGGCTGTGACATACGGACGGACGGACAACGGAGTCTCACCATAAGGTTCCTTTTGTACCTTTTAGGTACGGAACCCTAAAAAAAGTAGCCTTTGTCCTATTCCTGGTCTAGAACTACATTTTTGCAAAGTTTCATCCAAATCCGTCCAGCTGTTTCAGCGTGAAGAAGTAGCAAACATATAAACTCACACACACACACAAACTTTCGCATTTATAATATTAGTAGGATTTTTAATTTGTCTCATTTTTATTTTGGAAATAATTTGAACAAATTCAACAAATTCAAATTACTCATATTTTTTTTAAAACCGTGATATGTGGGCAAATTAATGCTACTTTTATGCCAAATTTCATGGTCCTACCATAAAGGTGCGTTTGTATCTTTTAGGTACTACGGTACCCTAAAAATATAAGTACAAGTGTCGCAACGGTTTATGAGCGGTGACCTTGAATGCGCTAATAATTTTTTCTTTATCGCACTTAGTACTTTTAATCGCGAATGAACACATGCGCTAGACCCCTACCACTTTCGCCGAGCGCTCATAAACAATATAATCCAGATCAAGCTTACAAAAAAAGTGCTGTAATTAATCCATTTTGCATACAAAAATTTAAAGCGTGCGACTTAATTACTAAGTGAACGGCTAGAAATACAGAGCGGGCAACTTCAATATTAAAATAGAGACGATTTTTAAAATTGAGGTTTCACGAGACGAACTACTAAAATGTTCACTTTGACCACCGTTTTGTGAGCTACTTTATTAATGATTATTGGTTACTGGTTATATTTGAGGTCTCTTGTTTTTATTATGATACGTTTTTCTAATGAAAACTACAGAATGTTTGATGTGCGCGAATATGAATTGGGGCGGGGCGAAGAATCGGTGCAGTCGAAAATATTACATCAAAAGTCAAAAAATAGGTGCGACGACGAGCGAAGCGAGGAAGAGCGTGTTAGGTTTACATGTAAATTAAAATAAGGAGCCGAGCGGAGCGGAGTGGAGCGAGGCAACGTCCCTAGTTTTATCACTTAAAATTAAATTGTCACTAAAATAGAAAATTTTCCGCCTGAGAATTATTCAACTCAACCCAAATTTGTATTTTCAAGTCACCATTTTCAACATTTTTATTCACCCAAAGGTTTTTCGCCCACTAAGTATTTAGAACGCTATATTCAGTATTTTTGACACATTAAATTTGAATTTATATTCGCTCATTTAAATAATACCCTTTGCCAAATATTGAAAAAAAAGCATGACATAATGTTGACACTCAAACAAATATCAGGTTGCTCAAATATTATGAAGCTTCTCATTTTGTAATTTAACAAGACAAGACAAGACAAATACTTTTTATTGTACACCAAAGTTAATAAATCAAGGTAAAAGAACAAACCTATTCAGAGAAGGTAACAAATGGCGGCCTTATCACTTATAGCGATTTCTTCCAGACAACCTCTGGGTGGAAATTAATCGTTGGAAAAAAAATAACGCGAAGGTGGTGCACAAAATAAATAATAATAATTAATACCTAAAATACCTAAAATAAATACACAAGTATAACATTGTACATACAAATACATATAATACGATAAATATATACACTAATATATAACAAATTATAATCTAAGTAACACAAATGAATGTTTTTAAGTTGCTGTTCTATTAATTTCTCGTTACTCGCAGACAATCGCTCACTAAGTAAAACAATAACTCAAATAAATTATTTTTGTCAGTTAAAATTTTTATTTACAGTTACTCGTTTTATTACTACCCGAACTAAAACAACAAGTAAAAAACCGGCCAAGCGCGAGTCAGACTCGCGTACCTAGGGTTCCGTATTGTGGATGATAAATTTAATTTTGTAATTTTTTTCTCAACCGCTTTATTTTTCCTGTAATCTTACGTAAATACATTTTACCATGATTTATTTCATATTTTTTGGTCTACCAGTTTTGGAGATAAGGGGGAGACACACACATATTTTTGAAGTTTTTTAAAGATTAATCGGAACCAGTGCCAGCAAATATAGTAAAACGATATATTTTTACAATACCTACAATATAGGTAATATTGCACTTTTATAAAATATTTTTTTATTTATTTTAATTCCTTTTTTGAATTTCTCATTTGTGCTTAATTTTTTTTAATCGCTATAGTTTTTCTGCAATTGGCCAGTTATGATATATAATCGTAATTTTTTTCATATTTTTTGGTCTCTGGTAGACAGAGATAAGGAGGGGAACATACATATTTTTGGGGTTTTTTAAAGATTTCTCGAAACCAGTGCCAATAAATACATTAAATGTATATATTTTTACAATCAACTTTTTAATATCTACAATTTGATACCCATATTGTGTTTAAGGATAGTATTTTTTATTTTTCTCACTTTTGTTTTGGAAATATTGCAAACGATTTAAAATTTTTCATATTTTTTTTTACACCGTGATGTGTGGGCAAATCAATGCTATTTTGTGCCAAATTTCATGTCTTTATCTTTAACGGTGCTAAAGTTATGAGGCTGTGACATACGGACGGACGGACGGACAACGGAGTCTCACCATAAGGTTTCTTTTGTACCTTTTGGGTACTACGGAGCCCTAAAAATGAGAAAATAGACGTAAAAACAAAATCCATAATCCACTTTGATTTGGAAAATTTTACCATAAATCATGTGTTTGCATACGCGTGTTTTTAATGTAAACAAAAAATGAAATGTAAATCTGAGCAAGCGAAACTTGTGGTCAAACGAGGGTTTTACATGCCAACATGTTCAAAAAATAAACGAATGCCCTCTTCCGGGTGTAATTTCCACGGTAACCACTTCTCGTATATTTTTCAGCGCAGATTTTCCATTTTCAAGGCTTTAAATGGAAAGCGATTCAGAAATGTTTGCGTTGCAATGCTTCTGCCATTATCATCTAATATTTCAGCAATGTTTTTCTACATAATCAAAAAGTCGCGACAGCGTTTCTATTATTAAAAATGCTCGTTATAGTTGTTTATGAAACTGGCCTAACCTAACCTAACCTAATTTGAAATCCATAAAATCTTGGTAACAATTTTATCGTAATATTTTCTTGATTTTGTTAATTCGTTTTGATTGTTCGTAATTTTTGTTGCTCATTATGTAACTTTAAACAAACAAAAAAGCAATAAATATTAAATTAATAAATAAAATCAATCCAGCAGTTCACCGCGCATGTGACACAAGGGTGCGGTCACGAATTCTAATATGAATAAAGTTATTCTTATTCCACAGCGCATGGGTTTGGTCATAAGTAGGATACATACATTCAAACCATTTCCTGTTAAAACCTCAGACATGGCTGTATGGGCTAAGTTCCCGTTGCCTTTCAATTTAGAGTAACTGTACTTTTATAGCAGAAATAGTATATTTCGTGACAAGTATAAAATGACGGATTTTCTTACCCGAGGAATGAAGTTAGTTTCGACGTGAGCCGAAGGTGAACGTCGAAATTTAGCTTACATTCCGAGGGTAAGAAAACCCATTTTCGTTGCAAACGATACTTTTTCTACTACCTGGTTTATGTATTTAAATATTTAATTTTCAAATTTAATTTATTTTGTGACTTTGCAAAGCGCGGCGCGGTTTTTACCTTTTTTTTTTTCAGGCGTCGTCGGCCGGCGGCTATTATTTTGTAGACGGTATCATTTTGCGAAAAAAGAGTGTCAGACGCGATATAATCGATTATGTCGTGAATCGGAACGCAGGGAATTTCGACTGTAAAGACAAACTAAGGACGTCAAAAAGAACATAATTTTGCAATACATGAAATTTCAATACGATATTTCAAACTGACCTGATAGTCATTCCGCAACGGTGCCCGGAAAGTTCGATCTTCAAAACTAATTTCGAGTATTAAATGAAACTTTTTCATAAAGGTAGTAGAAAAAAGTTATTTAGCAAACTGATCATACTACTAAATTTGTTAAAATGATTAACTTTAAGTGCACTTAAGGCGTCCAACTATCACTTTGTTCAGATGAGCACTGATTCCAAACGTGTGAGCGTCACCCATTTAAAGGTGGAAACATTTTGGTGCTGTCATAGTACGGTAAGGGATTATCTTTACTTTTAAAATATTTGATTTAAAAGCATTATTTTGTTAAGAAAACTGTTCTCTTAAATATTTTTTTTTTCTGTATAAGTGACGCTTGTAAAAAGATGTCATTATGCACTATTTTTGAGTTCATAATCAGGATTTTACGAAATGAGTGTAGAAAAGATAAACTATATCTTTATTCCCGGTGCTAGTTATTTAATATTTAGGGAAATATCTTGGGATTTTGCAATGGATATCAACAGCGAAAAAATTGATCGGCGTAGATTGGTTTCTCTAAAGTTTGTTATGTTTGGATATTTGCTGTATCTTTCTCAGATCTTCATCTTGTAGTTGTTATAATAGTAGTTTATGCTACTAGGGCGCAAAGGAATAAATTACAAGGACGATTTAAAACACGAGCGTAGCGAGTGTTTTAAACGTAACCTAGTAATTTATTGCTTTTACGCCCGTGTATCATACTACATTTTTCAATGCATAGTGTGAGGAAATGAAAACAAATATAATCTTGTGAACTTTAAATTATAATTGGCTCAAAGGGACTGTATCCAGAGCCGTTAAACAGTGGAAGAAAAAGTATAACGTCTATGGTACACAGGAAAGGCTGCAGGTTAGCCAACCATTGTAAATAAATAAAAAAAATAATAATAATAAAGCCCTAGGGCAAAATAATCGACTTTCTGTTCGGTTTTGATGCATAAAAAGTGGGCCTTTACGAGCACATGCATTGAAAAAATAATGATAAATATAAACATAGCTTCTTTATAGTTTACAGTTAATTACAGTTAATTATAACAGTTAGTTTACAGCTAACAGTGATTACAGTTATTTATTATGAACACGAATCTTTTAGTTACAAAAATAATTAAAAAAATTGCTTTAACATCTGGTAGACTTGCGCAAAAAAACCTTAATACTTATTTTACTAATATTAATTGTCTTTTTAAATTTTTTTTTGTATATCTGATCCATCATTATCATCCTTCTTTTATGAGGATGCGCTTTGTTTTGTATGGTATTTTCTGCCAATTTTTTATTTCTAACACCATGGCACCATACATCAATAATTACTCTACATATATGCCATAGTTTTTTTATATATATATATAGTTTATTTTCATGTTTCTAACTGGATTATATGAGTGGATAATGTTACGATGTATAATGTATTAAATGAAGCTAGCTACCTTAACTGAAAGCTCTTTTAAATTTAAATTAAGAATAAAATATATGAATGTTGCATCCTACAAAATATTCAAAATGTTACCATAAATTATTAAAATACTTAATAATTAGATATAAGTTTACATGATTCAATATTTGTACATTTTACCTCAGAATTGAAAACCTAGTTTATAATTTGTAATTTATGAACAGTGGAGGGTAATAGGCACTGCTCTGTCGTAGAACACTTTCAACTACCACGAAGAGCAGAGATCACTATCCTGGACTCTTTATAGCCTAAGAACTTGTTTTCTATATTTTACCACCTGTCTACAAAGTATTACTATGTAACTAGGCTAAGTTATGAGTCAATAAACAATTTCATTTGTTTATTTATAATTTTATTTATAGCATAGTTGACAACATATTTCATAACAGTTTGTTAATAATCGATGTCACACTACATACCCGATTTGCATTCATGCATCAGTAGTCCCACAGTTTGAAAATATGATTTTTACACTGTGATGCAGTCTTTTATTTTCCCTATGATAAATTGTTTGTTGCTTTGTTGGTTTCTTGCCCGTTCCTCTTAGCAAGACTAATCGAATGGGCGGAGGTAGGCATGTATTTATATATTTAACCTATTAGTATGTAGTATATAGGGTGGGATTTGGTCGGCTGCCTGAATTCGTGCTAGGGGCTCGGTTGGTGATCATTGAACCTTGTTCCTGGCCGGGTCTCCGGTATTGGTTCGGGCGGTTGATTGGATTTCACCTTGTATAATATAAATTTTAACTATAATTTTATTCGTATATATATTGCTACATAAATTAAATAAATTTTTTATTATTTTATTACATATCTTTTTATAAGATTAACTTTTGACTTGTGGAACGTGTATATATACAGAATGGAAAAAATTTAAGGGCCCTGGAGGGGAACTGCTTCAAATCCTTTAGTTAGCTAATTTTACTGAAAGGAAACATTCCTTTATTTTTTTAAAGAAACCAAACTGCACTCAAAGATCTTCCAAAATTTGCTTGTCTCACCCGGGAATTGAACCAACTAAAAATTTAAAAAATAAACCCTCGCCATTTTATTATACGAATTGGTAGGATTATTGTTCAGGATAAAATTTGTCTAATAAATATTTGGTCTTTGAACATCTTTGAAATAAAAAAAAGTGAAAACTAATATTTATTTAATTTTATTTTATTTAAGCTTCTAATAAATCGAATTGTTCTTGATACGCCATTATTACACAATGACAGCACGGAATGAAAGAAAACAAAACAAAATTTGAAATTCAAACGAATAGTTTTATCGATTTTAAAAATGTTGAAAATTATCGTTCGAATTTCAAATTTGTTGGTCCGCGTTGCAAAAAAAAAACGTTCCCTTTTTAAACTTTTCGTCGGTGCGCCTAGTGCAAAAAGGAATTGTGCTGTGCATAGATTTATTATTACCATTTAACGATTTTCTTATCGAAGTCTTCAACTAGGTACTAAGATAAATAACATTAGCAAACTTGTACTTCATACGATGTCGTTGGATGTTAGAGAGATAGGAAAATTATAACGTGTCATTTACTTGTTACAAGTGAACCGTACTAAGAATTGTTAATAAAGAACTTGTAATAAAAATTCAATTTCATGGGTATTTCGTACAACAGATGAGTGTAAGATCAAATGTTTATTAGACAAATTTTATCCTGAACAATAATCCTACCGATTCGTGCAATAAAATAGCGAGGATTTATTTTTTTAATTTTTAGTTCGATTAGTTCGATTCCCGGGTGAGACAAGCGAATTTTAGAAGATCTTTGAATGCAGTTTTGTTTTTTTTTTAAATAAAGGAATGTTTCCTTTCAGTAAAATGAGCTAACTAAAGGATTTAAGGTAGTTCCCCTCCAGGGCCCTTGAATTTTTTCCATCCTGTATACCTACTTTGCAAAATAAACTATTTGAATTTGAATTTGGTTTTTGGTTTGTTGGTTTGCCCTTTTTTCATGCAGCAACGAAACCACGGATCAACGTGATTTTTTGCTTAGAGGTAAATAGATTATGGACCGGAGAATGACATAGGCTACTATTTATACCGGGAACATGCAAAAGAAATCAGCGTGGGCGAAAAGCGTGTATTTGTGTCCAAAAAACGGCGATAGGGCTAACGTTGGGACGTTATAATCGCCGGTGAAACGCGTATGTACCGAGTGTGAAATGTGACTTGCATTTCAAAGTTCACACTCGGATTCATGTCGTTACTATATATTTTTAATATCCTGATATCTCTGCTTGAAACTGTTACCAGTGCACGCAATATTTAAGTAATCATAAATTCCGTGACCGTACATATTGAACTTAGAACGATTCTAATAAGAAATTCTTGGCCAGAGTTACATGGAAAATTCCAAGTAATAATTCTTTGATGAAACATCCGTAGCATGGACCTTACCAGTCTAGTCTACGACGAAGTAGATTGGCTTGCGGCCAATCATGTAAGTTTCTAACTTGGAAGTGAAGAATAGTATCGTGTCAACGAAAACTTGGTAAAACGTTTCACAATGTATTTTATCTACTCCTATACGGTAATAAGGTAGTTACAACATCAAAAATAATTTTGAAAGTATCTACATTGTTTGTCCGATGTTATAATATTACATTAAAACACCGCAATTCTGCGCTGATATTGGTAAAATTTATTATAACACCGCTCTAGAGAACCAATCAAAAGCGATAAGTCTGTCTTAATTTCTCTTCTGGCTTCTGATTGGTCCCAGGCGTCTGGAGGTTTTGGTATCATGGACGAATATCACTACAATATCATGACGAGTGTTATCTTTCTCATATTTCGTGAAAATCTCTTTCATTCTATATGTATTCCATACACTTTGGGATATACACCGCTCTACAGTTTGTCGAATACCATAAACAAGGTAAACTTCTCGAAATCCTGTGTATGGCCTCCCAATGTGTATGGAATCCGGAAACTGATAGATAGAGTAAAACTCCCGCGTGATGGTTATGTTTTGAGTTTTTGATCGGTTTATCAAAGATGTTCCGATTATCCGCGGATTTTGGGATTCAATTAACACTCCTTACATTTTATTTTATTAACCGACTTCAAAAAGGAGGCGGTTCTCAATTCGACTGTATGTTTTTTTTTCATTTTTTTTTTGGCGTTGTTACTCCATAACTCCGTCATTTCCCAACAGATTTGAACAATTCATTTTTTGTTTGAAAGAGTATACTTCCAGGTTGGTCCCATTTTGGGTTTGGTCATGATCTGATGAAGGTCTTCGTAGGATAGGCAGTGGAACTCCTCAGAAAATGACAGCATACCTCTTGAAATTGATGCAATCGCTATGTACTTGGGTGCTGATTACAAGGTATTACTTGAAAATCGACATTCTTCCACCTGACCTTCGATCCTGGCTTCATCAACATATTCACCATAGAACTCTTCAACGGATCAGAGCACATAACTCGAGATTGCGGCAATCACTGCGTTAGGGTGCTGATTCAAGGGTATTACTTGGAGATTATCAGAATAACCACCTGACCACCTGACCTTCGATCCTGGCTTCATCACCATAGAACTCCTCAACGGATGACAGCACATAACTTTAGATTGCGGCAACCAGTTTGTGTTAGGGTGCTCATTGCAGGGCATTGCTGAAAATTGCCAGTGTACCCACCTGAATTTCGATCTTGGCTTCATCACCGTAGAACTCTTCAACGGATGACAGCACATAACTCGAGATTGCGGTAATCATGTTGTGTTAGGGTGCTGATAGCAGGAAGCTACTCAAACATGGCTACTTATACTCACTTGAACTTCGTTTCATATTAACACCACGTTTGCAAGAACTACCTATACCTCACAATTTAACCCAGCAACACTAAAAATGTGAAATAAAATAAACTTTTAACAAAAAAATAGCAACCGACTTCAATAGTAACAGCAGTCATTCACTAAAAATTTAATAATAATTCTATAAAGACCGATGGTACCGAAGCAACACTTTTGCCGACTTCTTTCTTCCTGAAACGTTGTTATCTAGAAGTTTATTTTGTGCAATATTTTTATATGGTCTATTGCTTAAAAAAAAACATTGATTTCTTCTAAGTTCGTTCGAAAAGATGATGTCTTCTCGAGGTGTATTCTCGCTAAAAAGTTGTATGTGTCACACGAGAGCAAATTTATTCTGTTTCTTGTGCCTTTGAATCCCTCACCACGCTCAGGATTCTAACTTAAAATCACTTGACGCTCGTGATTCAATTATAGAATCCTTCGCTTGCTCGGAATTCAAACTCTTTTGTAACTATAAAATTCTTCAAAAATAATCGAGGGACATTATTTTTAGCGATAATAACTATAAATTGACTAAGTTTCAATTTGTTTCTTCACATAAATTTTAATTTTCTTATAATAATACTTTCTTCACCACCCAAAGGTTGGCTGGAAGAAATCGCTTCAAGTGATAAGTCCGCCTTTGTACAAAATAATATTTTAAAAACTCTGTTTTTCTTTTTGTATGTCTTTTGTGTACAATAAAGTGTCCATTCATTATTCATTCATTCATTCATACATAATTCATTAAATCGGATCTTAGTCTTAAATAGTCTTAATTTGGACCTCGTTTGGTATTTATTTAGGTAATGTCCTTGATAAAAATACAAAATTCACATCAAGGCACATCATTTCAGATATATTTTTTTACTAACATATGATTTGAATTTTACCGGACATTATCGTGACTTTTCAAGGTCGCCAGTTTATTCCCCTCTGAAGTTAGAACGAAACGTCGAGTTTTATTGTAAAAATCAAAGTGATATGTAAAATTTCGTCACGAGGACACAAAAAAAGTCTAGCGCGCCTGTTTGTTTTTAAAAAAAACACCTATTCACAATAAAAACTAAGCAAAAATGAATTGCCAAAAGATTCCTACTAAATTTAAACTGAATTGTTCAACAAGTAAGCTCATTTACAATTGAATAATATTGATAGTAAAATGAATAATTAAAACGACGTGATTTAAAAAACGATACAAATGAAATGAAGAGCTTTTTATGAAAATGAATTCAAATTTTGCAGCTCGTTTGCACGTTTGTTTCGTCCGAATAAATTTTATATTGTACTCATTATTTAATTACAAGTATGGTTTGGTCAGTACGAGAGAAAACTGATTAAAAGTAGATTCCTTGAGCTCCCTAAGAAATGAAAAAAATATTTAAAACACATTAAATTTTTGTCTGTAACCCCCTAAAAGGGTTTGAAGGGTTTTTTTTTAGTGTCCCTGAATTTACTTTATGTTTAAATATATTTCGATACGGTGATTTACTTTGGCTTAAACAAGATTTCCAAATTCTCGCCTGGTAATTGATCAAGTTATTACAGTTCTTTTAATCGGTGATCAGCACGGACTAAGGTACGGGCAAAACTAATTTTAATTTTAAAAAGATAAACAAAAGATTTATAATGATACAGAGAAAAATATAAAGCAATTAATTCCTTACAAAGTATTTTTAAGCTAAGAGCGGTTTCGCATCCGGATTATGAAAAACCCGCCTTTTTCTAATTAATCGAAACAGAACACTTACATTCAAAATTCACTCAATAGTTATTAAACAAAACCTTTTTAACTATGTATTGTGTATATAGCCATCGTAAAGTTTTTATTGGTTTTGGTAAATTAGAATTTCAAAATTTGAGAATAAAAAAAATTAAAAAGATTTTAGAATTTCAAAATTTTAGAACTTAGAAAAGTTTGAAGGTCTAATTTTCAGTGACCAATCGAAACTCCCGGTATAGGTAGGAACCTCGATGGCGCAATTGGTAGCGCGCTTGTCTTGATAACAAGAGGTCGCAGGTTCGAATCCTGGCCCGGGGAATTTTTTCAAATTCATGACTTTGGATTTGTTTCTGATTGATATTTTCTAGTTTGTAATGCACTCTAAATAATATTTGAAATAAATCTTGTCGGAATAAAAAAACGATACCATTCTGCACTTCCATTTAAGCGTATAGAGATAAATAAGAGATATACATATAATTGTCCTAAAAGTAAAAAATGTTACAAAAAAGATTATAAAGCAATTAACTCCTTACGGCCGGCCCCGCGAGGGGACCACGTATATTACGAGTTGAGTTTCTGTTTTGGTAAATCAATATTTTTTATCTTTTAGGATACTGATCTCTACTCTAAATGTTGAATGGTACACTGAGAAAAAATTCTGGCTCCGTTAACCTGAATATAGTTCATTTAAACAGAAAACATTGTACTATATGTGACGTCTATATTTATTGTTGAGTTTACTTATTTATTGTTCAGTTTACTTGAAAAATCTGATGTATACAATAATTCAAGTAAACATAACATAATTCTGTTTTTGCTAACCAGGTTTTCTTTACAAAACGATCTGGTAGTATTGTAAAAATATTTTTTCTCCGTGTAGTAATATTTATAATGTATAAGTAATATGATTTGCATGCTCTCCCAGAATATCAATTAAATGCAAAAAGTAGTTCTATGTGTTCTTTACGGATTGACTGCCAATAAAATTTAACAAATAGATGTAGCCAGCCCTAGCATGGACCTCGGTCTATATCGGGCTGCTACTGCCACAATTTCTACATAAGTATAGCAATGCATCAGTCAAACCCAGTTTCTATACTATTGATCTGTGTTCTGCATGTACTTAGTCATTAAATTTTTCGATAAATAAATAAATCAAATAAATAAATAACCTAAATTAAATATGATGTTTTGTTTTTGTTTAAAATAGCGCGTTCTCAGCCGTGGCTGTTACGACCACCAAGAAACACGCGCTCACAAAAACAGAGTTTTCAATTTAATAATTCGACCTAGATAAACGTCTCTGGAACGTCTTCAGAATTTGGCTGTCAGATTTATGTTGATTTGCGAAAGTTTGATCATGTGTCCGAGTTTCGACGTAAACTGAAGTGGCTTATCGGAGGTATAGTCATATCCTATCTCTACTATACAATGTTTTAAATAATCCTTCTTCTCCCGAATACCTAAAAGATAGGTTCAATTTTCGCATCGATATGAGCAACAGGAATCTTCGGCCCCCTCATGATCTTATGTTATCTATACCAACTCATTTTACACGGAACGTTACTCTGGATCTTTTACAGTGAACGCTGTCCGTCTTTGGAATGATCTTCCACACTCCCTTAAAAGTCTTCCCTCAATCGCTTCCTTCATATTCAACTTGAAGAAGCACTTTTTGTCCTCTCAGCAGTTACTAGCGTGTATGTATCGTACGTATTTATGTGGTGTGTCATATTTAAATACATATAATATATATATTATTTTAGTACCTACTCTTTGTTTAGTTTTTAGACCGTCAGATAGTTAGGTATACTTTTGGGTAGTAGTGTATGTTGACTATTATATTTATTATAGTTACATACATATTTATATCACTCTTTATGCACTCATTTTAAATTTCAATAAGCCAATGTAAAATATTTCTTCATCTCTGTCATTTATGGTTGACTGGAAGAAATTTCTTTCAGAAATAAGTCCGCCTTTGCCCTGTATTTCTCTTAATTCTAATCTGTATTTATCTTGTGTGCAATAAAGTGCTTATTATTATGAATTATTAAAATATTTCATAATTTTTAGACGGAGATATTAACACCGATTCGGCGCAACACAACTTGACTTAATTGACAGGACTAAACTTAATTTAAGTGTTCTGTCCTTTTCTTTCTGTATCGAAAAGACAAGGACGGGACGCTCAAAATAAGGTAAGTCTTGTCAGTTGTGTTGCGCCGAATCTACACAATTGGTCACTTATTTTTAATACAAATTTCAAGGCTGTATAATTTAAGGAAGGCCCTTTAATACTCGAAAAACATGAAATTTAGAGATAACTTCGTAGTGTTTTTCTATCAAGCGAACGTAAAGCTTTTGCATTTTTTCCAAAATGTTTAGATCAAGCGTATAGTCTTCTATGTATATTTTTTTATTATACCGATTGACCAAGTTACACAATGTGAAATAGTCATTTGAAGTTGTGCATCTGACCTTATACGGAACCTTAAGCTAAATGAATAGATAAACTCCTCATTTTACTTTGCAAACTGAATCTTTGTCTGTTCAACCAATTAAAAATAGAAACATCAACTCAAAATGAATTAAAACTTTTTAGACTGAGTGTACTTTAAGCATTTTACTCTAAGAAGGATTTAAAAAGTTAAAGTTATCTTTCAGAGCGTTTTGTGCAGAGTTTACATTCATTTTAATTTTAATGTTTAATTAATTTTAAACTTATCCTCGACCAAGAAGTCGTTTTTAAGCGAGAGCAACAAGTTTCTTTGTAAATAACTAGTATTAAAAAAACCGGTCAAGTGCGAGTCAGACTCGCGCGTCTAGGGTTCCGTATTTCGCCAGCTTTGAATGGTATTTAAAACTATGCCCGCAACTGGTTATGAAGACTAAAAATAATTAATTGTGTCTGAATAAGTGTAAACTTTCCTGTAATATTTAACCTGTTATACCAAAACAAACAAACACAGAAAATGTACGTGGTCATATGTATGGAACCCAATTAGAGCGAGGCCCGACCCGCATTTGGCTAATATTTGTGTTTTGATGATAGTGACCTACTTTTTACAAGAATGCATATTTTTTATTATATAAAATTCCTTCGCGTACCTATAAGTGGAAGGTTAAGCCCGGCCGGCGTGGAGGGTCGCCCTAGAAGAGCGTAAGGTAATTATTACAAATTGGTGACTTACTCAATAAGGGCCGAATCAAAAGCACCCAGATTTGAAGAGATGTGTCTTGGCGGCGTAGCACAGTGTTTAATCGCGCGCGACGCCACCTAGTTGAATCACAAGTGCGAGGAGCGTGACACGATGTTTTTGCGATTAAACAGTACGTCACGCTCCTCGCACATGTGATTCAACTAGTGGCGTCGCGCGCGATGAAAGACTATGCTACGCCGCTTGATCGTAGCAGATGGGAACCTGTAGACTTTGCCTACCTTTTTCGGACACAGGCGTGATTATATGAATGTATGTAAGTATTTGTAATGTGTTCGACATGAACATTGAAACCTCAAACTGGAGCTCCCTCCTGGCGGCGAGTTCAGGACCGAAATTTGCCGAATACTGCATCGACGTCATGAAAGCAGTGGCACAAACTAACAAGACGTAAAGCAGCGGGCAGTGCCCCAGGAAAGAAAATCAATACATATTTCTATAAACGTTAATCAAAAAAAAATTCAAAAAAAATTTTTTTTCGTTTATTAATTATAATAACAGTAAAAATGTTATTAAAGATAAACAAATACATATATTCAATAAAAATTTAATTAACATAATAAACAATGCAAAAGTATAATGATGCAAATAAATATAATAAAATAAATAAATTAAAAAAAAACAAGGTCCCTGAAAAATTAAAATCGGGGGAAACTGGATTAAAAAA
Organism: Ypsolopha sequella; assembly: GCA_934047225.1. Classification (NCBI taxonomy): domain Eukaryota; kingdom Metazoa; phylum Arthropoda; class Insecta; order Lepidoptera; family Ypsolophidae; genus Ypsolopha; species Ypsolopha sequella. The sequence continues at coordinate 17,840,974 of OW203991.1, forward strand.
AAAGTGAGTGCAAAGATACGATTGGCGGTTTATAAGGAGTATTGGCTCCGACACTCATGCATGGTAGTGAATGTTGTGTATTGCAAGATAAACATCGAAGTAGAGTAAATGCAGTGGAAATGCGTTCCTTACGAAGTATTGACAGAGTAAAATATATCGACATACGAGATCGTTGCGGCCCGAAAGAAGACGTAGTGACTAGAATAGAAAAAGGAATGCTTCGGTAGTTTGGACGTGTAGAGAGGATGAATGAAAGTAGAGTGACGAAAAGAATTTATGGTGCGCAAGTGAAGGTACAGCTCGTTTATACCACCGTAGAAGGACGTAAGCTGACCAAATTCGTGACAGACTGAAGAAGGGCTGTCAAGAGTACTCGGAATAGAAGAGGCGAAAGGGATAGAAATCTATAGTCTCTGCCTGCCCCTTTTAGGAGGCAGGTGTGAGTATATGTATGTATTTATGTATTTTAGAAAAAAAAAAGAAGTGTATGTATGTCTGTATATCACTGAATTCATAATAAATTTCTGAGATGGCTCGGCGCTTTGAGGATCCCAGATCTTGACATCCAATATTCAAATACAAGATGGAGTCCGACTGAGACGAGACTTTGGATAAATATTAATAAGCCTCTAAGCAGGTACTTAAGTATGCTTGGAAGGGATAACTAGGACAAGCTTTTGGTGAATATTTCAAAGGCGTTTTTGAATTGTCAAGTAAGTAAGTTGGTCTTGAAAGAGTATAACGTGATTTAAGCATCTGATTGACGAATCTTGTTGGAATTTTGTAAGTAAATGAAGGGTGTAAAAAGTGTTTGTTGGGTCAATCTAATTTTTTTCCCCCACTTTTTTATCTTTAAAAAAAAACAAGTTTTATATAAATTTTATATAAAATATTAGATAAAAAGTTCATTGTAATTCTCAGCAAAACTAGGCGGTAACTGCAACTGAATCGCCGATAGCGTTCTGTGCGTGTCATTCATTAAAGAGTTTCTTGGTTGAAGCACCCTCAAACAAAGTGATTGCCACAATCTCAAGGTATGTGCTGTCATCCGTTGAGTTCTATGGTGATGAGGCCAGGATCAAAGGTCAGGTGTGTATATGACAATTTTCAAGTAACACTGCAATCAGCACTCTTACATTTTCCTTACATTGCCGCAATTTCGAGTCATGGCTGTCATCCTTTGATGTATATACAATGTCTTATGTATAGGTTAGCTTATATTGTACATACCTTTTACTGTAACTGTTTGTGTTCGAGTTTCTGTGTACAATAAAGAATAAACTATTCTGTACTTTAAGATAGCATTTTATGGTTCGGGATAACAAGAATAAACAAATTAAAATGCTCTACATTTCTACATTCTACAGGCGCCATTTTAATACGGCAAAAAAAGCTGTATTTGTTGTCTGTCAGTCAGAGTCAGTCATGCATGTCAAATAAAATAAAAACGATATTAATATTAATTCACAAAACAAACAAGCCAGCAAGCCCATTAATAATAATAATAAGGAGCAAGTGATTGTCGTTTAAAGTCCAGTGACACCTCTCCAACGCTGAGCAAATGTTGCCCCCTTGTCTCTCCGTGCGAGCCACCGTTTGGGGGGCCCATTTAATTTAGTTGGCGAGTCTCCACCTGCCCATTTTTCCGTGTTGTTAACATAGATTGGGCAGGTGCCATAGTTCCTTCCATAGTCCCAGATATCCAGTCCACTAGCACCTCAACGCAATAGTCTGATTTCCTTCGTGTTCATTCCTTATAATAGTCTTACACAGACCGGGGTTTGTCCTTGGGTGCACTCCTACAATGCGTACAGGGATAATCGTCGGTTGGTGTCATAGCACATTTAGAAAAAAAAAATTTAAAGGGCCTCTACGTGTTGGCTTCGGCCCCATGCATTCCTCCCAAAGGTCTGGGGCTACATAGTCCCGAAATATAATAAAAATATACAATAATAATGAAAATAATATTCATTTATTTCAGATAAATTAATCCATATTTCTGACAAAATTTATAAATAAAAAACGGTTGCCCATACATATTAAGAAAACTGTTTTAACCCAAATCGCTATCTTTGCCACCCAGTTTTGTGCATTGTTAATATTTCAGTTATTTACTATCCACATTGGCTCTTTTATAATATGTCAAAGGTACCTTGTATAAAAGAGCCAATGTGGATAGTGAATATATAACTGTTACTATACTACAGCATACAGCGAGCACAGAAGTCAAAATGTCAGAAAGCTAAAAACTCACAAACACTGCCGACCTGTAGAGCTTGAAATAGCTACAAAAAGCCGTAATGTTTGCTTAGAAAGGCAAAAAGTGAATAACGTCAAATAACTCTAATCAGAATTCTATTGCAACTACAGTTTTACTCAGAATATTATATCCGATTGGCAGGTTTCGTTTGCACAGAAAAGCGCGGGCCAGTTTTTGACAGTAGCCGAACGTGTACATATAAAACAATCTATTATGAACTTTATTTGCAAGAAAAACGGCAGAGTATTTCTTGCTATGCTTTCATAGCTGTCCTTCTTAAGGCGATATGTAAAAGTTTTAGCGTCCCTGTTAATCCATATGCGAAAAAATCCTCAGTGCGAGAGGGACGGATTCGTGGAAAAGTAGCAAAAAGTCGGTTTTTTATTACTATAAAATGTATTAAAGTTGCTATCAAAATTTCGTTTAACCAGGTCCTAGATACCTTTAAAACCCATCTAATAAAATATAGTTGCAGTCTATATGTCATTCTAAATTGTCAAACCAGGAGACTTGGTGTCGAAAAGGACTTCATTTCAATAAATATTTCTATCGAGCTGAATTTTTCCAATCGTGTTTCTGTTTTAACAAATCCCTAGTAAAATAATCCAAAAATAATATACTATTTTATCAAAATAATACATTATTTACTGAAGAAGATATGCAAGTCCTTAAAGTGTCGATTTTTTTCCGTAGCGCCTTAAATAAACTATGACCGATCTGTATCTGCCATGTATTCTATTATGTCATTGGTAGATCAAAGTTTTCCAAAGTTTTTAATTTACAGTGCAGGTACATCCGGTGGACTCATATTATAGGTAAAGCCTCAGTATTACTCGGCAGTAATGTACTCTGTGGGTAAAACTGTATCCATTTTCCCGAGACTGCTAGGAGCAATATGACTAAGGGAGGGACATCAATCACTTTGCATATGCTGAGAGTATTGAAGAAATACCACCATCTTACTTGGAGACCCCCTCGAAGTAATTCGGGGGAGAGTAAGAGCACAGCTCACAGGCAAAAAACCAGGAGGCCCACCAAGCCTGGGACCGTTGGATGGCGGTATATCCATCCCTAATAGCCGGGCCTTACAGCAACGTCCTGGAAAGGCTTATGTCCAGCAGTGGACGAACTAGGCTGATGCATGGATGATTAAAGAAAGGTCATATAATTTTCATCAAGTTTCATTTAAATTATAATAAATATACAATTGAAACCTAACTGAGGACTAGAACCATTATATACTTTAAATAAAAGTTAGGTTCTATTGTCTTATAAATGTGTTATCCTGACTAATCAGAATAAAAAATATTCAGATACTACGAGACAACTAGTAGACGTTTCTTTTTACAAACAGCGAACGATCTGTATATGTCTGACAGTGTACGGACCATATAAGCAGGACAGCTATGAATGCATAGCAAGCATTTTAATCCGTGAACCCTGGTTTATTGTTGGGGATTAATTAGCTCACATTATTTGTATTTTTAATAAAAGGAACTGATGTGCTATGTGAATCGTAATGATTTATCGATAAAATACAATTTGCCAAGTAATAGCGTGTATTTTGAATTTATTGCATTTAATCATAATCTCCGTTGAAAGAAACGTATTAGTTACAGGAAACAATGGCTGCTAGTGATCCCTGCTAACTATTTCAAGCACCTAATAATATAAAAATCATTATTGCACTCTTCCGTTCTGCTAAAAATATAAGACTATTTGTTTATGCATCCCCGTTTAAGGTTAAACGTCAGTCGCTTAGTGCAAAGTGCATAACGTAACTTTGTATTTCTTGTTTAGAAGTTAAACATTGAAAGACATTTAGGTGTGTAGAAGTAGTTCAGTATTAGTGAGGTTTATAAAGCATGGGTTTTAAATTTAATATACACCATGAAGCAACAAGCCTGGCTTGTTGCTTCATGATATTAGTCTTGATATTAGTCAATTAGTCTTGATCTTGTCCAAACAAAGTTAAAACAGTGTTTAAAGTTGGTTCTGAGAAGATCATGACTAATTGTGTATACAATAAACGAGAAAAACAAAGTTATTCATTTTGCGCTAAGCGACTGACGTTTAACCTTAAGGTTTCTCCCAACGCTAACGATCTTGAACTGAGTAAGTTTATAACCATTTTATACGGTAACTATAGCATTTTTTAATAGAAAAAAAATTACATGATATAACTAGTTATGTGGTTTTTCCTACATTTTATTTTAATGTAAAAAAAATCCAAGTTTACCCTTATTTCTCGATTTTTTGTCCACTTGTAACAATATAACTGCTACAGTTTTTATCGAAACAGTATAAAAATTTATAAAATTCTAGACAAAATAATATTAAATGATATGGTTTTCTCGGTTCTTGGAAATTCATTTTATTTTAGATAAAATAAATTAAAAACACACTATTTTTGCACTTGTCAGCCGCAGCGACTGACGTAACAGCCATGTTGCAGTGCGAGCTGATAAGAACTTTATTTTAATATGGTTTTGTTCGAAATTTCAACCACCATGAATTGATTTGCTAATTTTTCCGACGGAGCCACCTTGAAGCATTTTACTTGGTATACACTCTTGTTCGTTTTCGCTTAAATTAAATTTTAGTATGGAACCAATATGATCTTCTTAAACACGTAGATTTAAAACCTTGAAATCAACTTTCAAACAAAAATGGAAATAGCTATTGAATTAAAGGAATTATGAGGTCACGATATTGTAAGAAAATTTCGCCAATTTCAAGGGTAAGCACCCAATACAATACACAATTTTTTAACATCTATGTAATTTACATGCTAATTAACATAAGGTTTTTTTTTACGCAGATACGGTTTCATGTTGTAATGTTATTGAAACTTTGTACAGGAGACTCGAGTCAATATGGCCAAAGTATTTTGGAAACTGGGAACATAATTGCATTATGAGGCTTTCAAAGATGCGACAGTCTGCCACATGTAGGGTGTAATTGGGCGCATAATTTATGCTAAGGACGTTCCGCACTCAGCGATGTAATATCGCGGAATGTTCCACTAACGCACTTTCTGCTTCGGGCGTGATGTCATGACAAGCGGTACAAGGGTCCATAGTGTTTAATCACGCGCGATGCGACTTAGTTGAATCACGAGTGCAAGGAGCGTGACACTACACACTTGTAAATACTATGCTACGGGTCCAGGAGAGATTCATGCGTTACCGACTTCCCTGTACAGACGGTAAGGTTAAGTGAGAAATCGGTCCTGCTCCAATCGCTTTCATTTTACGCTTGACTATCCTGCTCAGTGGAAGCGGGCCGCTCAGAAATCTCGCAATTTCGAAGTGTTTTTTTTAATTATCTTGGAACGAGAAAGATGGGTTTTTAATATGACGGCCATTTTGTATCTCATTTTGTAGCACGTTTATTTTGGTATATTTTTTATTATCCAAAACCTAATATACAGGGTGTAAAAAAATCAAGGGCCTTGGAGGGGAACTACCTTAAATCATTTAGTTAGCTCATTTTACTGAAAGAAAACATTCCTTTATTTTTTAAAAGAAACAAAATTGCATTCAAAGATTTTCTAAAATTCGCTTGTCTCACCCGGGAATCGAACCAACTAAAAATTAAAAAAATAAACCCTCGCTCTTTTATTATACGAATCAGTAAGATTATTGTTCAGGATAAAATTTGTCTAATAAAAACTTTAGATATAAAAAAAAAATATATAAAAATTAATACGCATTAAATAAGAAATAAGGTTTAGTTGAATAACTATTGAGTGAATTTTGAATTTAAGTGCCGTGTTTCGATTAATTACAAAAAGGCGGGTTTTTCACAACCCGGCTGCGAAACTGCTCTTAAACAATATTATACGATTTTCGAATTTTTGCAGCACTGTGATTGGTTCATTTGTGGTTCCTTTCTGTGGTATTTGTGGTAAACAATATTTCTTGAAATCAAAAACTGAGTGTGACACTCCTGGTTACCAAAAAACTTTTTGGTAGGTATTGTAGTTCATAGTATTTCCTAGCCAAGACGAAAATAAGTAAATACATCCCATACGATATAATGCGGTTTTTCTAAAAACTATAACGAAGGAACTCGCGAGAAAACAGTCACTAATAACGTTTTATCTAAAACCGATAAAAAGTAAGACACTCAACAAAATGAGTACTGATTTCCTAAATAATTCCGTAAAAAATACGGGCCGTAATAGAAGAGCAAAGTATAATCAGTGAGAAAAACGGAGTCCCTTGAAAATTTTCATGAAGCTCCCAATGCAAATTTAATAAAGCCTCTGCAACCTTCTGGTAGGAAAACTGGAGAATCCCCAGTGGTTCATTTAAACCTTGTTTGAAAATTGTTTTTCTTCAGCTTACATTTGTACATCCATTTTCTGGAAATTCTATTGTATTTGAATGTAATACTTTGCTTGCAAACCTGTATCCCTTTTTGTTCTGTCAGGCTGGACGAACTGACCAATTGGGATGTCTATTTTGGATACATGTTGAAAAGTAATACATGTTTAAAAATAAAACATGTTAAAAAGTAGTACATGTTAAAAAGTAATACATGTTAACAAGTAGTACAGTCTAGTCCAAATTTCAAGCTTCGTAAACTTACTATATGGAAAAAAATTAACCGTCCCTACGTGCAGCTAAATGCCTGACCTATTCTTTATTCTTTATCTTTGAGAAGGTTAATAATACACAAGTAAAAGGTATATATACAGGCACACCTATCTCTAAAAAGATATTTATTCTAGCAAACCTTAGCGGGAAAGAGAAAAAGTAATAATAAAATAAGTAATTATACATACGTGTTTAATTATATGTACCACAAAAGATATAACAAGTGTACACATTACACAAATTGACACATCAAATCCAAATAAATACAAAATATATACCTACTTAAATATATATTCAAATATATATATAATAAATAACTGAAATATTTATATTTATGAATAATTAACATCACGAAATATCGTCGCGCCTGGTCGACGCCCCGGGTGACCCAAGGGCTGGTGCGTACCTCGGACAACGCATAAGCCTAGGGATCCAACGAAGTAACGCTGCCAGTGTATTGGGTGAATTTGGGTACCCTCCCATTTGGCAGCGATTCGGAAAAAGTTTTACTTAATTTAATATTTCTGTTTTCGATAGATTTAGCTTGTAGAATTTAATGTAAATGTTAATGTTATTTAAGTTTCATTTATGTACCTGTTCATAAAATATATTTTTAACCATTAACTTACCTACTTTAGAAAAGCAAGAGGTAGTGCTCTTTTAGTTTTTCTTAAAAAGACTGATATTGGTAATCCAATCGGGATTCCTCTTCGGGATGTAATTCAAACTTGCCTATTTAAGGCCCTTAATATCGCCAAATGGGTACTTTCTAAAGCCAACTCCTCTTTTATGGCCAAACCAAAAATATAAAAAAAATGTATTATGGATATATATATATATGTATATACATATATATATATATATTATAGATGTATTTATTAATATATTCTTGTGTATTTGTTTATGTAAGTCTATGATATCTATTAAAATTAAGTTTAATTTGGTAGGTTATTTGTATTAACACTTTATTGATTTTCATTTAATTTACTCCATCTATTACGTCTATCCCCCTATTTTTACTTTTCTAGTGACTATTTCTTCACCACCCAAAGGTTGGCTGGAAGAAATCGCTTTAAGTGATAAGTCCGCCTTTGTACAAAATTATGTTTTCAATACTCTGTTTTCTTTTATATGTCTTTTGTGTACAATAAAGTGTCAATTCATTCATTCATTCATGGATTATCAACTCTAGGACAACATATGCAAAATTTTTCATTTTCGTACCACCAAAACTTCTATATGAAAAATTGTTTCAACTGAATGGTGTTTTTTGGCTTGAATTTCCTACTGGTCCTAAGCGGCTTAGGTGATTTAATTCATTTATGCTTTGATAAATAGATAAATTTGATAGCTATAAAGATAACATAGAATTATTCAATCGAACAATGACGCCCATGTGAAAAGTATTATTTTGTCCTTTCAAGGACGCAGCGAGCGTCGTAACAGCCACCACGCATTGTGCATTGATTTGAACGTTATTTCAATGTCGTTTCCGTCGATATTCATACAGACAAACATCGAGCTGCTAATTTGGCGACGGTAATTGCCTTAAAAGAAAGTTTATCTTCAAAATAAAAATAACAAGCCGCCTATTTTTCGGACCGTCTAGAACCCAAACGACCCGCTCCTTTTCAGGCTGTGTTCAGCGTTCTTGTCAGGATGGCTAAAAATCAAATTTTAAGAAAGCTGGGCTTGTCTAAAGCTATACAATTTGATGGTTTAATGGGAGCTTAACAGGGACCATTTTATTGTATAAATCACAAACGTATATTAAATCATGCAGTCCAATGTGCATAAAGATTTATAATAAACTTCCACAGAGCCTAAAAGATCTTCCTCTCACCTTGTTCAAATCTAAATTAAGAAAATGGTTATAAAATCAACAATTTTATAGTATTAAAGAATTTATTGACACAATTTTTTTTAACGCTAGGTGAATAGATGTGTATAAGTTGACATATTTATTAAATTCAAGTTTAATTTCTGTTGGATGCTACATAATATAATGCATGAATGATTGTTTGACTATTATGTTCTTGTTTTGTGAATATTTCTTTTACTGATGTCCAATATTTCTTTTGTACCAAAATTTGCATGCTACATTAAAACTAGCTAATAAGGAGCTCATTTGCATGTACCTGCTATACACCTAGTACTATCTACCCTTGTTAAAGCAAATAAAGATATTCTTATTCTTATTCTTATAAAGTAGGAGGAAAACGGGTCGAAGGCCTTTACTTTTCAGCGAAGGCTGGAGGGGAAAGGCCTGTTAAATACAAAACTACATACCGCCATGTGGTTTTAGCGTAAATTAAAGAATGCACCCACGGTCACCCGCCACAAAAGAATTCAGCTTTAGAATGTCAAATGTGTGGCTACCATCAAGGGCGGATCCAGGATTTGATTTTGGTGGGGCCATTCTGACAAGGTTTATCACAAACTAAAAAGAAATGACCTTTAGACGACTTAAGTCTTGAGGAGCTTTTGGCACACCTATCTATCTGTACCTTATATACTTATGCTGTGTAAAAGTGTACCCGAATCGAATTAAAAAGTTGAGTCATATGTATGGAATTCCGTATGTTTTGGGAGGCCATGTATCTCCTACGCCAGATTGCTGTGCCCAACAGGGTCTACAAATGTTTTAAGCTACAATTTACATAAATCTAAGACCATGTACTACCATTTGTGGAACGCAATAAACATTATTGTAGTGTATTGTAGTGTAGTGTATCCGCTAATGGCTATCGTACAGGATTATCAAATAAAATAGAATACGTACAGAAACACGGGTAAAGACATGTTTAAATTACTTACGAGTGAAATGAAATTCCTTTGGATGTTTTATTTGCATTATTTGAAGAGTTAGAACAATTTGATACGCTGCAATACACCATTTTTACAATATGTTTGTTCTATCTAACGCGTTCGGTTGAGAAATGAGAGGCCCGCGGGTTATGTCGTGACGTATTGATCAAATCGGTGCGTCGCAGTCACGGCTTTCATGGCATTTCTATTCCGTATTAATACGTTCTGAGTACAGAAACAAGAACATCTTCGCAGTGAATCGATCGCAATACGGAATGCGTCACGAATGCGAACGACACAGAACTCGTTACGGTTATGCTGCTTTAGCACTTTACATGTAAATGGTAAGAACTTGGCAAGCGTTCTGTGTTGAGTATCGAAGATTTTCAGAAATAGGCTGGTGCAGATAACGAAAATGTTTTGACAAAAGATAAGCTCAATGAAAATGTGCTTCATTTTTGCTCATAGTGTACGTTTGCGACAGCCCATACATTACATTTTGTTTGCCTTAGCTCGGGAAGAGCTTAAACGTAAAATAAGTAAAAAGGTGTGCCAGATTGTAGCAGGTGGCGATCTGTAGTCTTTGCCTACACTTTGTACTTCATTTGTACACAGAAATAATCGTATCCAAAAAAATACAAGGTTGCACATTGGCGAACTTAACTTAAAAAAGAGATTTCTTACAGCAAACCATTATTTTACAAGATTAAAAACAAATTAATGGGAGTAATCATACAAACGTGTACAAAGAAAAATACATACTAATTAACACTTACTATACATTATAGGTACTTTGTGAGACAGGAGTGTGTATGTATGTATAGAGACATTCTATCTCACGATGACCGTTTGGCTATGGTTGTAATAGTGCATGCACACGCACTTCTTATAGTGTGCGTAATCTCGGGAGCCCTACAAAACGCGCAATACACACAAAGCGCGCTTATCTGTACACGTCACTACTACAAACATAAACCGTCTTCATGAGATAGAGTATCTGTTGCAAAGTATTGGTGTCATGACATGGCGTATGTGGTTGTGGACGAACTGAGCATCTATCGGCCGCGCCGCATCCATCTACGAGTAATTAAACTCTAATGTGTTATATAAATATTTATCAGATTATCACACAATCACATTTCAAGTAAAGCGATGCTTGAGAATGAAATGCAGCGCTGTGATTATACTGCAATGATTTAATGTTAATTTAATATTTTATTACATATATTTTTAAAAGATTAAATTTTGACTTGTGAAACGTGTATTATATATACCTACTTTGCAAAATAAACTATTTGAATTTGTGATTTATATAAAAACGGCTCACCTCAATACGTGTTATGATCGGGAAAGCCGACCAGTTTCTGCAGATTTACGTAAACGTCTTTACTCGCCCAGATGAAGGCAGTCTAAATCTGCTGAAACTGGTCGGCTTTCCCGATCATAACACGTATTGAGGTGAGCCGTTTTTATATAAATCATGAATTATCCTCAAGTCTCATTTAATTCTATATTTGAATTTGAATTTGTTAACGATAACACGATACAAGCATAATATTAACTTAACAAACAGGGTTTCCATGAAACTCTCTGCTTTCAATTTACTTAGGCTTCGCACCGTAATACCCAACACAATACACCTGGAATAGGATTCCTTGTAAACCTGGAGCCGTTCCTGCAACAAATCCGCTCAAGTCTTCGAATATACAGAGGACACTCATTTTCAAAAAGGCCAAATGCGAGGTAAGGACAGTCGCATTTAAAAGGCTCAATCCTTTTACGAAACTATTTTCATGGACATTTTGCTTTGAGCTTTGAAGTTATTTCGCTCTATTTATTTTGCTTCTGATCTGCTTGACCTATCACAGCCGTTTCTCTTCACTATACATACTTTAGGATTTTGTTGATATAGATTCGTTGTTTTGTTGTTAACTGACATTACGTCAACGTTTTTTTTTGTGAAAAACCGAATTCGTACAAACCAAAATTGCAACAGACACCTTTGTATTTTTATTCTGAAAATATACGCTACATCATGAAGATAGAAGCTGTTCTTTAATTTTCAGGTGGGATGAAATGGCAATGTGACGTCATATAGGTATCTATGTTTCGTTCATTAGGCTCCATCACACAGAGTATAATTTAAATATCCGTAAAATATTTACTTTAGGGCCTGTTTCACCACTTCCAGATAAGTGATATCCAGAAGATAAGTTTAAAAATGGAACACATTTTGTATGCACTATATGTCACATATAACTATCAGGCACTTATCTGGAAGTGGTGAAACAGGCCCTAAGTAAAAATAATAATAATAATAAATCTTGAATTAAAAGCACTTGTACAGTAGTTTCACTTTATTTATTTTCTCTTAACCGGTTTCTGATTTTACACCATTTTCAAGGGAATTGACTCGCACAGACTCTAAGCGATTAGGAGCCGGTACCTGGAGTCAATGAAATGTATTTAAATTTACATCTTCCCTTGAAAATGGTGAAAAATCCGAAACCGGTTGGGAGAAAACATAAATAAAGTGAAACTACAGTACAAGTGCTTTTAATTCAAGGTGTGTTTTAAGTTTCACGAAGTGCCGACAATCGCAAGTATAAATAATAATAAAATTCTTTATTGCACAAAATAAAAAAATCGTACATAGGCGAGCTTAATACCATTTAGTATTCTCTACCAGCTAACCTTTGGTAATAGGGTAGTTGTAAAGGGTAGTGCCATGATATCAAAATATTATAGGGTACCGATTTGGTAATGCTAGAGGTTATGTTTTGAGAACAATAAACAGACGTCATCCGATCCCTTTTATCATCAGAGTGTACTATTAGTGTAACTGTTAAGGTGCTACGTAAAAGTTTTAGCGTCCCTGTTACTCTATATGCGAAAAAACCCTCAGTGTGAGTGGGACGGATTCGTGGAAAAGTAGCAAAAAGTCGGTTTTTTATAATATAAAACTAGGCTAATTCACGAAAAAAAAAGGCCAAAATTAAATGTATCATCCACAATACGGAACCCTAGGTACGCGAGTCTGACTCGCACTTGGCCGGTTTTTTACATTGAGGTTTCTTTTATAGGGTTCGCAATTTAAAGAGTATTTGTCTTGTCTTGTTAAGTGCGCAACAGATGGCGCCACGGGTTGTCTACATCGCGATGTCGTTTGTTCTTCAAATTTGTTGATACGCTTATACTGAAATACTTATCACGCTTTTTGTTTTTGTCGATGTTATTTTTGCAGAAGTCTAGTAGTCTTTATACTACTAGGCTTTATTTTATTTCTTTGTGGACATAACATCCGTTGTTTATCTAATAGTAGTTTATGCTACTCGGGCGAAAAGAAATAAATTACTAGGACGATTTAAAACACGAGCGTAGCGAGTGTTTTAAACGTAACCGAGTAATTTATTGCTTTTACGCCCGTGTATCATACTACGTTTTTCAATGCATAGTGTGAGGAAATGAAAACAAATATAATCTTGTGAACTTTCAATTATGATTGGCTCAAAAGGATTGTATCCAAAGCCGTTAAACAGTGGGAAAAAAAGTATAACATCTATGGTAGACAGGAAAGGCTGCTGGTTAGCCAACCATTGCAAACAAATAAAAAAAAATATTAATAAAAGCCCTAGGGCAAAATAATCGACTTTCTGTTCGGTTTTGATGCATAAAAAGTGGGCCTTTACGAGCACATGCATTGAAATAGTAGTTTATGCTACAAGGGCGAAAAGGAATAAATTACGAGGACGATTTAAAACACTCGTAATTTATTGCTCTCACGCCCGTGTATCATACTACGTTTTTCAATTAGTGTGAGGAAATAAAACAAATAGTGTGAGGAAATAAAACAAATATAATCTTGTGAACTTTAAATTATGATTGGCACAAAAGAACTGTATCCAGAGCCGTTAAACAGTAAAAAAAATACATAATTTATGGTACACAGGAAAGGTTGCAGGTTAGCCAACCATTGTAAATAAATTAAAAAAATTATTATAATAAAGCCCTAGGGCAAAATAATCGACTTTCTGTTCAGTTTTGATGTATAAAAAGTGGGCCTTTACGAGCACTTGCATTGAAAACATATTTTATTGATCAAAAATTTCCAACTAACAAACGTCTGATCCTGCACGCGCTTTTTGTAAATTGTCTGGAATGTTGTCTAAGCTATTCAATATTATACTATTAATTACCCTAAGTAAATATTTTTAGACTTTCAAGTGCTTCTGAATGTGATTTTATCAAACAATCACTTTTTAGTCAAATTCTCTTACTAAAAACCTGCACATGCTTCCTATATACATAATAGTCTACGCTGTTCAAAATTTTACTGCCAGGTTTCTTAAAAGCAGAATTTTTAGACAATTAAGTAATCCTAAATGTTTTTTCATGAAACAGTCACATACAAATATTTTTTGGTACAAACTTGAGTACTAAAAAACCTCTGATTCTGCTTATGCTTCCTGTAAATCCTCTCGAATTTAGACTAAGCTATTCATAGAGCCGCTGGCTCGGTGGCGGCCGCCGCTGAAGACCTCAAGCGGCGCAGGTATGCTGTTCTCGGAAACAATTACATATTTGCGCCGTTTGGGGTCGAAACGTTGGGTTCGTGGGGTCCTCAGGCGCGTAGTCTTTTTAAGGCGATTACCTTCGCCAAATTAGCAGCTCGATATTTGTCACTACGAATATCAACGGAAACGACATTGAAATAACGTTCATATCAGCGCGCAATGCAAAGTGGCTGTTACGACGCTCGCTGCGTCCTTGAGAGGGCGAAATAGGAGAAAATTATACTTTTCACTTGGACGTGATTACTCGATTGAATAATCTTATCTTATGTTTATAGCTATCAAGTTTATCTATTTATCAAAGCATAGATGAATTCAATCGACCAAGCCACTCAGGAGCAGTAGGGAATTTGAGGTCAAAAAACACCATTCAGTAAAAAAAAAAAATTCATGTAGAAGTTTTGGTGGTATGAAAAAGAAAACTGTTGCATATGTTGTCTAAGAGTTGATTATTCATAATAGATTTTTTCATTATTTTTGGTTTGGCCATAAACGAGGAGTAGGCTTTAGAAAGTACCCATTTGGCAATAGTAAGGGCCTTAAAGAAATTTCTGCGCGCCTGGTCAGCGTCACGGGTGACCCACGGGCTGGCACATTCCTCGGGCAGCGATTAAGCTTAGCAATCCAGCGTGGGAATGTCGCCAGCATATTGGGCACCTTGCCGCAGAGCAGCGATTTGGACGAAGTTTTTTATTTATAATATAGTTTATCTTTTAAGGTGTTTTAGTTTATTTTAAGGATATTTTTAGTTTAGTTTAGATGTATTTATTTTAGTCCTTTTTATTTCAATTTTAATGTTATTTTAGTTAATTGTTTTTACTT
The DNA here is from genome assembly GCA_934047225.1 of Ypsolopha sequella. Taxonomy (NCBI): domain Eukaryota; kingdom Metazoa; phylum Arthropoda; class Insecta; order Lepidoptera; family Ypsolophidae; genus Ypsolopha; species Ypsolopha sequella. The sequence goes on from OW203991.1 coordinate 17,856,039, forward strand.
ATAATTAAGGTATTTATTCATAAAAAAATAATACTGCCAATAATCCTAAGATGGACTTTTTAGACAAACATGTACAATATATTTTTGCGATTTTTTGCACTTTTCAAACTGTCGTAACTCCTAAACGCAAGTAGGCTCGGCAGAAGTTGATATTTAAGGCCCTGCCATTCCAAAATGAGCATTTTGTTTAATTAATATTGTCAGTTCAATATCTCATTCAAATACAAGTTAAATATATATTACAATAGAGGATATACTCTAAACACAAGTTGATCTAAAAACGTAATTGAGTTAACTTCACTCGATAGAAAAAAATCACAAAATAAGCTCGTCAAATTGCGAATAAATGTGTTTATAGCAAAGGTGTTCAACGGAGGGAAATAAAACTTTTCCTGAATTTTCTTTACAAATAACTTAAGACACTTATAGACCCATTTTTATTTATTTCTCAATACTTTTTCAGAAATTCCAGAAAAACCTCGCAAATTCACTGATTATGCGTGCACGCAGCGCACGAAGCGAGCGTTCTAATGTAGACTTTCTGACAATATCATTGAGTTCAAAATTACTTAATATGATTATTGTGTTGGATGCGTAGGGCCTTAAGTTCACCAATCATGTACGCATAATCGTATTATAGTATCCAAACACAATGAATGAATGAATGAATGAATGAATGAATAAATTAATGAAAAAAAACTTTTATGCACAGAAAATTAAAATAAAACACAGAATACAGAATAACAAAAGGCAAAGTCAGACTTATTCCTTAAAGAAATTTCTTCCAGTCAACCGATGGTGTGGAGAAAGAAAAAAAATTACAAGTGAAGTTATCATATTTGTGCAGAAAGAAAATAATCTTCTTCAAGCCTAATATTTTAATTACTAATACATACACAAATACATACATACAAATAAAGTATCTTATACATAAGAAAACACCCCCTTGGACGACGGTCTATAGTTATCATATGGATCATAATCATAATGATCATGGTTCTGCCATGTTTGAATCGAATGCGCGGGTTATTCACAACTGCTCACATGGTTCGTTCCAAGTTGCATCGAGCCACTTAGCCCAACATCCCACCGTAAAATCGAAATGTGATTTAAATGGAAGATTACATTATGATGTTTTTTAATCGATATGTGATTTAAATGAAATATTACATTATGGGGTCATACACCGCCAAAGGGTTGCCATGCCTTTAAACCCCATTCATTTTACTAAGCACGCAAGGTTACGTATACCTCCATACACGATAATTAAATGTACGCATATAGTAGCCTTTATTCAGCCTTTGTCCAGCAGTAGACGAACACAGGCTGATGGATGGATAGTAGTTAGAGAGATGTACGCATATAGTAGCCTTTATTCAGCCTTTGTCCAGCAGTAGACGAACACAGGCTGATGGATGGATAGTAGTTAGATAGATGTACGCATATAGTAGCCTTTATTCAGCCTTTGTCCAGCAGTAGACGAACACAGGCTGATGGATGGATAGTAGTTAGATAGATGTACGCATATAGTAGCCTTTATTCAGCCTTTGTCCAGCAGTAGACGAACACAGGCTGATGGATGGATAGTAGTTAGATAGATGTACGCATATAGTAGCCTTTATTCAGCCTTTGTCCAGCAGTAGACGAACACAGGCTGATGGATGGATAGTAGTTAGATAGATGTACGCATATAGTAGCCTTTATTCAGCCTTTGTCCAGCAGTAGACGAACACAGGCTGATGGATGGATAGTAGTTAGATAGATGTACGCATATAGTAGCCTTTATTCAGCCTTTGTCCAGCAGTAGACGAACACAGGCTGATGGATGGATAGTAGTTAGATAGATGTACGCATAATCTGCTTCATTACGTTGTACTATTATTTCGTCTGTGATTACATTAAGGCTTCTACCAACGCCAACGACCTTGAACTAAGTAACTTAGTAACCATTTTATACGGTAACTATAGCATTTTTCAACTGAAGAAAAATACATAGTAATCTGTATGATACAAATAGTGATGTGGTTTTTCCTGAATTTCATTATACTATACAGAAGTGAAGCAATAAAATTCAAAGTTTACCCTTATTTCTCGATTTTTTGTTCACTTGTAACAACATAACTGCTGCAGTTTTTATCGAAACAGTATGAAATTTTATGAACTTCTAGACAAAATAATATTAAATGGTTTGGTTTTCTCAGTTCTTGGAAATTAATTTTGTTTAAGATAAAATAAATTAAAAACACACTATTTTCGTACTTGTCAGCCGCAGCGACTGACGTAACAGCCATGTTGCAGTGCGACCTGATAAGGACTTTATTTTAATATGGTTTTGTTCTAAATTTCAACCACCACAAATCGAGTTGCTAATTATTCCGACAGAGCCACCTTAACGGGACACCTGACGCTAGAACATCAACAACACCAGGTTTTCAAGGGTTCATTGGAAGAAACTAGGTCTCTCCTCATATTGAAGAAAGTGTATTTGATTTATCGATCCTTTATCTAGGGTTTCCACTTATAAACAATGTTTTAATATTTATACTTTTGTTAAAAAAAAATGTTTTCCACCCTCTCTTTTTTGGTTTTCAAACGTTCGTTTCTAAAACACGGTTAAGAGATCAACTTGTTTTTTTTTTATAAAATAGGCAATAGAAATATGAAGGGATGTTACCTAAATGCAATATTTTTTTGCCTACAAAATATTTCAGTATTAGTATTACGCGTCCAAGAACAAGAGGCCAAAGAGCCAACATATAATCGCCTCTATGAAAAGCAAATAAAGTCTTTGCCATTAGACTTATTGTGCTGGACGGGTAATAAAAAAAATTGCTAGGGTATGCCATCCTCTTAACAATTGTGACGTCACTTCTCACTGTGCAGTAATGACTCTTTTTATCCCTCGATGGTCGGTAAATTGAAGTTAAGAGGGCATAAATTTCTGCACTAAGAGTTGTGGGTTTCTAAGAGTTACTTCGTTATGCGGTTGTTTATTTTCATGGCTTTTTAAGAACACTTATAAATACAAAAGTGCAGTTTTGCCACAAAGTTTCACTTGCAAAGTTTGGGAGTTTATAAGGAGTATGAAATGCATGTGATCTTTTATGCATGCAATTCAAATCAGACCTGAAACACGAAAACCCTTTGAAAGCTCGAGAGAGCCTGAAGAACTTCCAACTTTTACAAATTAGTTTGAAACTCTGACGTAGATCGAAGCGATTTAAATAAGGGTTTGGTCGAGATAATATTATATACAATGCTATTTTATGTAAACTCCTAAGAGTTATAAAATAAATAACGTCGTGAACTTGGTAAAAAAGTATATAATGTACTGTCTGCAGTATTTATTGTTTTATCTCAAGGAAGACGTTTTTTTTCCCTTTGCCCAGGTTTGTTTTTTGTGAAAGCTGTTTCATTTGATAGTATGAATTTCTTATACATTTATTAGGTTTCCGTAGTACCTAAAAGGTAAAAAAAGAATCTTCATGTTGAGACTCAGTTGTCCGTCCGTCCGTATGTTGCAGCTTTATAACTTTAGCGCCGTTAAAGATAAAGACTTGAAATTTGACTAAGAAATAGCATTTATTTGCCCACATATCACGGGGTAAAAAAATATGAAAAATTTGAAATGATCCAAAATATTTCCTAAAAAAATATGGGTATCAAATTGTTGATAGTTAACTATTAAAAAGTTAAATGTAAAAATATATATTTACTATATTTACTGGCACTAGTTTACTGGCAAAAGTATTTATTTCTCCCCCTTATCTCCGAAACTAGTGAACCGAAAAATATATAAAGAATTTCGATTATAGATCATAATCACAGTTTATACTGTGTCATAACTATGGCTTATTACAGGAAAACTATAGCGATTTAAAAAAAGTCGAGTTCGAATGAGAAATATAAAAAAAAATATAATAAAGCACCAACTTTTATAAATTTTATATAATACAATATGTGTATCAAATTGTAGGTATTAAAGAGCTGATTGTAAAGAGTTTGGCTATATTTACTTGCATCTATTTCAAGAAATCCTCGAAAAACCACCAATAAATGTATGTTCCCCCTTATCTAAAAAAAAACTGGTGGAGCGAAAAATATGAAAAAAGTCATGGTAATATGTGTTTACGTAAAGATTACAAGAAAAATAAAGCGGTTGAGATATTCATGAAAAAAAAATTGACAAAATTAAATTTATCACCCATATTACAGAACCTGACAGAGTCTGACTCGCACTTGGCCGGTTTTTTTATATTAAATTTGTGCAGCATTACAGATTCAACAAATAAATTCAACAAAAATAATACACAAAATAAAAAGATTATTATAAAAACAAGAAGGAATCGGAAAATATAATAATAATAAAAGAAATTATCAAAAGTAAAAGCATTGTCACTAAGATTTCATCCTAAGAAAAATACAGCTCAAATAATTTAGGGCATCAGATTTATCAAAAATAAGAACAAGAACAAAACCAAGAATTATGTAAAACGAAATGATACTAATTTTAAGGCGATACCAAAAAAATTGGGTATTTTTGAATCCATTTACTCCACTATAACGTCATCTACGTATTTCATTTATGGGTAAATGTTTATTGAGTATTTGATTAAGATTCCACTGAAGGAAAACGCGATTGGATGAAATTTTCTCGATAGAATTTAATCCGAAAAGACCTCTAAATTGTTTTGTAAGTCTGAAATCCTAACTAATTTCATTGTGAAATTGCATTCAAAATGTGGATATGATGTATTTGTAAAGTCTCCTTGAAAATCTTTTTGACAAAATAGCTTAGTACATTTTATATTAATAAAAAACCAATTTTTCCTACTTTTCCACGAATTCATCCCACTCGCACTGAGAGTTTTTTTTGCATATGGAGTAACAGGGATACTAAAACTTTTACGTATCGCCTTAACAAACGACCAACCCTTACTTTGAAATACACCCACATTACAAAACTAAAGTCCTACATTACTGTGTATATCTAAGCTCACTGCGGTCAGACCCTTAGTCATTGAGGTCCTTCAAAAGGGTTAGAGGTTTCGTATATCAACCCTACATACGTCAAAAGTATTACTACGTTTAATTGTCCCTGTGACCTGAGTACTGTATACTACAGTCTGTATTGTACTCGGCAGTACTGTACTGTACTCCGCAGTACTGGAAATACTGAAACTTGGAATTCTACAGTTTTATCATCGGTAGATGTGATGGATCTAATTCCCAAACGCACAACTTAGACATTGTATAACATAATATTTTATTGACATTGAACAAATTTATAATTTTACTAATGTAATACGAATAAATTATAGTAGTTTATGCTACAAGGGCGAAAAGGAATAAATTACGAAGACGATTTAAAACACTCGCTACGCTCGTGTTTTAAACGTAACCGAGTAATTTATTGCTCTTACGCCCGTGTATCATACTACGTTTTTCAATGCATAGTGTGAGGGAATAAAAGAAATATAATCAAAGAAAACAATTTAATTATTTAAGTTGAAAGTTACATTGTTACAATTTTGCAAGTTATAATTGGTTCTAAATGACTGTATCCAAAGCCGTTAAACATTGGAAAAAAAGGATAACATTTATGGTACACAGAAAAGGTTGCAGGTTAGCCAACTTCTCGTAAATAAATTAAAAAAAGTAATAATAAAGCCCTAGGGCAAAATGATCGACTTTCTGTTTGGATTTGATGCATAAAAAGTGGGCCTTTAGGAGCACTTGCATTAAAAAACTATTTATCTATTGATAAACGACTGTGTTTTTACAATTTTCCGCCTGGATTCGTGCTGGGGGCTCGGTTGGTGATCATTGAACCTTGTTCCTGGTCCCTGGCCGGGTCTCTGGTATGGGTTCGGGCGGTTGATTGGATTTCACCTTATATAATTATAGATTTTGCCCATCATTTTAATCGTATATATATTGCCACAAAAATTAAATAAACCTTTAATTTAGTTCATGTACATTTATTATTTTTCAATGCATGTGCTCGTAAAGGCCCACTTTTTATGCATCTAAACCGAACAAAAAGTCGATTATTTTGCCCTAGGGCTTTATTATTATTTTTTAATTTATTTGCAATGGTTGGCTAACCTGCAGCCTTTCCTGTGTACCATAGATGTTATACTTTTTTTTCCACTGTTTAACGGCTCTGGATACAGTCCTTTTGAGCCAATTATAATTTAAAGTTCACAGGATTATATTTGTTTTCATTTCCTCACACTATGCATTGAAAAACGTAGTATGACACACGGGCGTAAAAGCAATAAATTACTCGGTTACGTTTAAAACACTCGCTACGCTCGTGTTTTAAATCGTCCTCGTAATTTATTCCTTTTCGCCCTAGTAGCATAAACTACTTTTATTACGTATATTTTTATAAGATTAAATTTGACCTGTAAAAAGTGTATTATGTGTACCTACTTTACAAAATAAACTATTTCAATTTGAAGTTTCGGTCTTTCATGCATTACTTTGTGAATAATCACAACTTTAGTGATATATTTGTTGTAAGAATAATCACAACTTTAGTGATATATTTGTTGTGAGAATAACAAAACTTTAGTGATATATTTGTTGTAAGAATAATCACAACTTTAGTGATATATTTGTTGTAAGAATAATTTACAATTTATTGCATAAAAAACCAAAACTTTGCTAGAAAATACAAAACAAGAAAAATACTATTTATTGTGCACCATATAAAAGAAAACTAAAAGGAGAAAAACAAGATACAGATAGATTAAAATTGGTGGTCTTATCGCTAAAATCGATTTCTTCTAGACAATCTTTGGGTGGAAATGAAGTCAAGGAGACAAATCGTAAAGGTGGTGTACATTAAAACAAATAATAGACAATTTAATAAATGTTTACTTGCTATATTATATGTACTTAATAAAAGGTGTTTTCGTTTATTTTTAAGGATATTTTTAGTTTAGTTTAGATATTTTTATTTTGGTCCTTTTTATTTTAATTTTAATGTTATTTAAGTTAATTGTTTCAATAAATATGAATAAATTTAACGTAAAAAAAAAGCCTAATTGAGGTAAAAATGTTGTCACGTAATGCCACCAATCACGTTAACTTAATACTTTTTATTCAAAAATAAGAAAAACAATCATAAGTGCACCACTTGGGAAAGAAATCCGTCGCATCCACCTTGAGAGTTTCTACGAAAAACAGAAAATCTGTCTGTCTACGGCATAACGATTGAGACGAAAGGTTCAAAATTATGCTGGACCTAATCTATTGGGGAAGTCATAAATAAAATAAAAAATTGATAAAGTGTCAAATAAGGCATCTTCTAAACTAAAAATAAATATAAATAGTAAGTGAGTACATGATGCGTTGTTATAATGCCTTGCACATAAATTTATTTACTTGCAAGATTTATGTGGAAACTTGTTTGGTTTTAAGTTAATTTATTATTATCCCACTAATATTATAAACGCGCAAGTTTGGATGGATGGATGGACGGATGTTTGTTTGTTACTCCTTCACGCCGTAACTACTAAACTGATTGGGTTGAAACTTTGTACAAATTGTAGCATTACTTTTTAAAATTAGTTTAGCTATTTTATAATCACGAGTGTAATTTGGTCGATTCGGCCTAAATTTGGACTGCCACCAGGCAAGCCTGGTGAAAGCCAAAAAAAGAGGTAAATCAGGATAAAGAAACTGTATAATTTGTCTTTTGAATGAACTAAAAATAACAAAACTGAAGTAAAAAAATATGGTATAAAACACAATAATATCAGCAGAGTATTGGGTACGTAGGAACTTATAAAATCAACACAAAAATTATGCCTAGTTCATCTTATTTTAGGATTTTGTTTTCCTTCAGCTTAAACGACGCAAGTTGTCCACAATATTATGGATTTAAATTTGGATATTTAAACTAGTTTATTTATAGGATCCCAGAAACTAAGATTTCGCGGAAGTTTTAATAACTTCTAGTCGAGAGAAAACGTAACTTTAAGGTGTTAAGAGCAATCGTTATCCAGCTTTACACTAAGGAAGAAAATAGTTGATGCTGGATATCCAGACTACTGGATGCTAGGCTACAGATACAAAAACCTGATAAGGGTGTCTTCGTGACTTAGGTGTTTGCAGTCTTCCTGGGAGTAGTCAATCAAGCCAAGATTGTCTGGCGCCAACTTCAGGAAGCTTACCCCATTAGGGTACGTGGTCCGTACATCCGGCCTCAATATGTGCAACCAAATAAGATGGTGGGAGAAATTGAAGAAAAATTGGGAAGACCCTTAAATAACCTGAAGGGTCGCTGTAAAGAAATAAAACAACAGCGTCAAGACATGCCTATGAAATCTGGGAAAGGAAATTAACGTATTGGAAACGGGACAAAAGGGATTTTCACAGAATGAAACCAAAATTACACAAAACTTACCAGGAAATGAAGAAAAAACTGGCTTTCACAATCTCTAGAGCAAATGTGCTCTGTTTCGTGTATAATATCGTGTATATTTGATATTTTAAATTTACTGTGGCAAATTTCCTTTTCCTTGTACCACGATACTCTTTGATATGAGAAAAAATGTGACAAGATATTCCAAATTTTCGAATTTGAAAATTCAGTAAAGGAATCAACGATAAAGAAAGACTAAAAATATATGAAAAAGGTTGAATACCTGTAGCGAATGCTACAAAATGTAGTACTAAACCTGGAATATGACAGGACATAGGCTACTATGACAGATTCGATTGTCTTCACAAAAACTTAACCAACACGGGTGAAGCCACGGGCAATAGCTTGTTTATAATATGTGTTAAGAAAACTGTTTGTTTCCCAATTAATAAAATAAATTATTATTACATGTGGCTTGAACACTCACGTGTGATTGTTGTTGAAGCCGCATATAATAATAATTTAGTATGTCAGCTCACGCGAGTGTAAAGGTGTAACCATATTTGAAGAGCTTATTCAGTCAATCGCTTAGAACAGCTTTTACTATGGAACAAATCCTGTATATCGAAAAAAAAAAATACTCTCTTCATAGGAAAATGCAATGCCGTTCGGCCGCAATGTATGGAAGGGCAGATTTTTTTTTGAGATTTCAGGGTTGACTCCATAGTAAAAGTTGTTCTATACCATTGACTGAATAAGCTCTTCAAATATGGTTACACCTTTCTATCACACGTTGTATATTTATATATACATATATATTGTGCTCATATATTGTACAAGCTTTTCATTAAATCATATAAAATATGCACAATAAAATCAATAAAATAGATATTACAAGGTGAATTTATGAACATCGTCCAAATTCATACTGGAGCCTTGGTAAGTGATCAGCATCATGAACCAATAACGATTTTAGCAAAATTCATAAAATGAAATTTCGACTCCCCATAGTGATTCACTCAGGACTCAGTGAATTACTATGGGAAGTCGAAATTTCATTATATGAATTTCACGAAAATTGTTATCGATTCATGATGCTGATCACTTACCAAGCCTATAGTATGAATTTGGACGATGATCATAAAGTCACCTTGTACCTATATAATATCCAAACTAAAGAAACACATTATTTGTGTACTACGTTGGTGCTTTATAATATGCTTTTATAATCCCGTCAAGAAACGAAGACTCTTATTGTTTATGGTTTCGTCCTTTTGTTTGTTGGCTCAAAAACTCAGATTTATCTCATGAAAAATAAAAAGCCATATATAGTTTTCTTATTATGAATGAACAAGTACAACTTTAGACTTAAGGGCCTTACTATTGCCAAATGGGTACTTTCTAAAGCCTACCCCTCGTTTACGGCCAAACCAAAAATAATGAAAAAATGTATTATGAATAATCAGCTCTTAGACAACATATGCAACATTTTTCTTTTTTATACCACCAAAACTTCTACATGAAAAAATGTATTAACTAAATGGTGTTTTTTGGCTTGAATTTCCTACTGCTCCTAAGTGGCTTGGCCGATTGAATTCATTTATGCTTTAATAAATAGATACATTTGATACCTACAAACATAACATAGGATTATTCAATCGAACAATCACGTCCACGTGAAAAGTATAATTTTCTCCTATTTCGCCCTATCAAGGACGCAGCGAGCGTCGTAACAGCCACTATGCATTGCGCGTTGATATGAACGTTATTTCAATGTCGCTTCCGTTGATATTCGTTCTGACAAATATCGAGCTGCTAATTTGGCGACGGTAATCGCCTTAAGACTTTAGCAACTAAAGAAGCTAAAGCTATTATAACGAAATGGTTACTAACATTCAATTACGAAGAAACAGAGGTATTATTGCTAACAGGGTCCTAAATCAGCCCTTAAACAAAAATATACTTGCTACTGTTTATGTATTATTTTACATTGTATTAAGTTTAATAGCTAGAATTTTGTAACAATAATTACAGATTTTAGTTCACACTTATATTTATATTAGTTTAGATTTAAGCCTTGCGCTATTTTAAAAATGTCAAATTCTTATTTTTAAACCTCGGATTAATTAATTAATTTTGATAATCAGTCTTGGATTCCACCGGACAAGTTAGACTTAGCGTAGGATCCACAGTTATTCTCATCACTATGCATGCACACTAATTTTAGTTCGTAATTAAGTAAGTTACCTTAAGCATGTTATAAAATAGTGTAAGCTTTTTGGTAAATAAAGATATTGTATTGTATTGCTGACATTTAATTTTCTAATAAATCACACTGTATTATTATTATATCAATTGTAATTGTATACAGCATAATTGTATTGTTTGAAATGACTTGTAAATGTTTTTGTATTTTACCAATAAATGAGTATTGTAACTTACACAAACTAAAAAGAAACTTAGCTTTGTGATTGGTTAAAACTAGCAAAGTTTTACCCCGAGATAGGGGCGTAAACTGCGCAGCTTTTTCCTATTCTTGTGACTATAAGTTACATCATGAGTTTTTTATTGCTATCCCTCTCGAAGGATTGCTGCCGTACCTAGATAATTTTTAATTCAGAGACAGGTATAGAGATTTACTGTGAAAATTCCGATGAGGAACAAAAGAGAGTAGTAAAAAGAAAACGAAGAATATTAGGATATCCGGTCATTTTGTAGAAGCAATTACAATTTTTCCACCCCTAGCGGTAAAAGCGCTATACGGCGGAAAATTGTTTAGCCTCCTTTGTACGGTTCAGACCACCTGGGATCGCTAAGAGCATCTGTGCAGATCATGTGTGCAGCTTTTATTAGCTACTGTTGCTGCTATTGTGAAATGAAATGGATATCTGTTTCGGTGAGTTAATCTGATGTTTTTATTTTTTAGGGTTCCGTAGTACCTAAAAGGTACAAAAGGAACCTTTATGGTAAAACTCCGTTGTCCGTCTGTCCGTCCGTATATCACAGCCTCATAATTTAGCACTGTTAAAGATAAATACTTGAAATTTGGCACAAAAATAGCATTAATTTTCCCACAACCCACGGAGAAAAAAAAATTGAAAAATTTGGAGTTGTTCAAAATATTTCCAATACAAAAGAGAGAAAAAAGAATTGTCCAAAAAATGCAATATGGGTAGATATAAATTTAGATGTTAAAGAGCTGTTTGTAAACATATATACCTTAACTACATTTACTAGCACTGATTTCGAGAAATCTTTGAAAAACCACAAAAAAATATGTCTCCCCTTATTTCCGAAACTGGTTGACCAAAAATATGAAAAAATTACGATTTTAGGTCATAACTTACCAATTACAGGCAATTAAAAAAATTTAACACAAAAGAGAAATTTCAAGAAAATTATAAAATACAATATGGGTGTTGACATTACATTACATTAAAGGTAAAAAGCTGATTGTAAAATATACAGTTTGGCTTTATTTACTTGCATTTATTTCAAGAAAACCTTGAAAAACCACAAAAAATTAACTGTTGGGCTGAAAAATATGCAAAAATGTCATGGTAATTTGTGCTTACGTAAAGATTAAAAGAAAAATATAGCGGTTGAGAAATTCACGAAAACAAAAATACTAAATTCCCAAAACTGTCGAATTACGGAACCCAAGGCACGTGAGTCTGACTCGCACTTGACCGGTTTTTTATATATAATATTTAGGTATAATATTGTAATTTACAATTTAGTTTTCTGTGTGCGGTAAGAATAAATATAAAATTATAAAATGGACAAACATCAGAATAATATAAGCAAGTTAGTATGCTTTGTAAATGAGGCTTAAAATTGCAAAATGTTTCAAAGAACCCTAAAATCATTTTATAGAGCTTTCGAATGAGCCCGCTCAATAAGTTCCGAGAAAAAAGTTTCGTTCAGAAAAAATACACGTGACCATAAAAAATAAGGTTTGCTTTTTTTGCCACAATTATTTATATTTTTTGGTTTCCTATGTCTGAGAAGAATTTCAGCTTTCTTTGCAAATAGATTTCAAAATTTAAGAGTATGGCAGACAAAATTTACGAAATTATCTTATAAACGACACCCTAAAAGCAGTTACTTTGTGTTCTACCGTGTCTCATGTTCATTTTATTAATTTTACTTTAATTTTATTTCTTAATACAGATTGGCTTGAAGCAGTAGTTGAAACTTCTACAACACGATACCTTTTTATGACTCAAGGGAAATTTTATGAATTTTATACAAGGCTGGAATTGCTAGCAATAGATACCGTGCCAATTGCTAGTACGCCCAGAATATCTCTGGAATGTTCTTTTCAGCAAAAAAGAAAACAAAAACATTAAATGGAAACTTAATAAGTTTCTGGACTACACTACTTTGTACTTGTTCCAGTAGGTATAGCTCAGGAAATATAATTTGGGCTGATGAATGGGACGGCTTATCTATTGTGTTAAAATGGGGTCATTAAATGGTCTTGATATATTCTAATCTGTACTGGTGTTCATTACACCTGAACCCATTAATGCTGTTTTCAAAATTTAATAATTTTTTACTATCTTGTGTGAGTAGTTTTGTAAATAAACATGTTTGGGTAAAAATGATTATTTCTTAGTATTAAAACAATTAAAAAATATATTACTCGATATATTTCGACCTTCGGTATGCGACCCACATCATGAGTCGAATGCAAAAAAATATTGACATATAATTTAGGTATGGTAATAAAAAAGGAAAAAAGTAAAAGTAACACTTGTAAACAAATTAAGTAACTTTTATCTAAAAAATAAAAAAATTAAAAATTAATAAAATAAAAATGTGTAAAAATGAGAGCCTTTTTCTTGCAATTTTCTTAGTTGCTTCTAAATAATCAGAAGTCTCAACATCTGTTGTTCACAGTTTATCGTGATCGTGAGTCGTGATTTACCGGTACGTGCCTCTATTGTTCAATTGTTATCCAAAGTTAATCTTAATTGGCTCAAATTATATTTCGTAAACTAATAATATACACTATTATTTAAATTAGCGACCAGTTTCGTCAATATTGAGACATAATCAGGCAAAACAAATGAATTTTTGGCTGAAGGTATTTGTTTTCATACTCGCATAAAGTTGAAAACTTAGCAAAACAGAAAAAATAAATTAAGCTAATACGAAGACAGAAGTGAGTTTCAACAAAAAATCTCCAGTAAAGTTGTTCGTACAAAGTGTTGAGCCTTCCGTCAACTTTAGTTGCGCAATAAATCGTACAAAGTTGACTGCAGCGTCGTGTGTCATGAATACACATTTATTCATCACGCGTCCTCAACTTTGTTTACACAGTGAAAGTGAATTTATTACTGAGTAAAATAAGATTTATTTCCGTTAATTTCTTAACTTTGTCTTCTATTTTGGTGAGTTATGATTGTAAACACTTCAAGTCTACGAAATGAAAGTAGCGACTGTTTACAGAGCATAAATTTAACAATTTTATTTCAACTAGCTTTTGCCCGCGGCTTCGCTCACGTAGAAATGTCTTTCAATTATCGACAGTTTTCGGCTTGGCGGTTACTCAAATTTAAATTCATATAATTTATTTTCTAAAATAGGTACACTTTTTACTTTTTACGAGTAAAATTTAACCCTATAAAAATATATTTAAAAAAAAAATGTACATGAACTAAATAAAGGTTTATTTAATTTATGCAGCAATACATAAACGATTCAAATGATAAGTAAAATCTATAATTATACAAGGTGAAATATATTCAACCACCCGAACCCATACCGGAGACCCGGCTGGCAACCAGGGACAAGGTCCAATAATCCATGTTTCAGAAATCATAAAAAAAAAATATTCTGTTCCCATTTACACTGGACTAGTTCAAATACAAATCCTAGTATAGGCATTATAGGAGCAAAAAAAAACTCTTTCAAATTTCACCTGACGGGTCATTAAGGCGATTACCCTCGCCAAATTAGCAGCTCGATGTTTGTCTGTATGAATATCGACGGAAACTACATTGAAATAACGTTCAAATCAGTGCACAATGCGTGGTGGCTGTTACGACGCTCGCTGCGTCCTTGAAAGGGCAAAATAGGAGAAAATAATACTTTTCACACGGGCGTCATTGTTCGATTGAATAATTCTATGTTATTATTATTATATATTATATAAAAAACACCATTCAGTTGAAACAATTTTTCATATAGAAGTTTTGGTGGTACGAAAAAGAAAAATGTTGCATATGTTGTCCTAGAGTTGATAATCCATAATACATTTTTTCAATATTTTTGGTTTGGCCATAAAAGGGGAGTAGGCTTTAGAAAGTACCCATTTGGCGATATTAAGGGCCTTAAACACCGCTCCCGATCATCAACAGAGCCCCCAGCACGAATCCCGGCGGCCGACCAAATCTCACCTTATATACTACATACTTATAGGTTACATATATAAATACATACCTACCTCCACGCATTCGATTAGTCTTGCTAAGAAGAAAGGCAAGAAACTTAGCAAGATCATGTCTTTTTTTAGCATATTTCCTTTTTTTTAACGTATCTGTTACATACTAAAACTTATACTATACAAATTACTAATATCTACTTTAGTTGAGGGATAAGAAAATACAAAACAGCAGCAAATTACAGTTACAAAAAAAAATGTTAACTCCTTAGAAGAATCGCTATGCTATCACTATATATATATGCTTCACCATCATCCAAATATTCATTTATTTTATGATATGCCTTTTTCAGTAGGCCCTGCTTAATATATTGTTTAAACTTATTCTCTGACAAAGTAAACTTGGAAGTTTATTGTAAAATCTTATGCCGTGTCCTACGAAAGAGGTACTCACTTTGGAAGTCTGATTTTTGAAAAAGCCAGTTTATGTTTATTTCTGGTTTCCTTACAGTGTTGCTCGCCAATCCTCGGGAAAGACTCAATATTTTTTCTGGCATATCTAAGAACTTGGTAACTTAATCCATATATTTTTTAAAATTTTTCTCTTAATGAATCCCGGTGCTTCATATTATGAATTGCCCGAATTGCTCTCTCATTTTATTCAACCAACACCCTTTTTAGCCTATAATTATGTTGACCTGGGTCATGACGATGATAATAAAGAAAACTGTACCCAAAGTTTCTTGAGTTAAAACGGAACATACATACATACAGACACACACAAAATAAAAATAAAACTTTTGGCCTCAGTAAAATACTAATAACCCATTTCATTTAAAATTTCGCAAAATTATTCAATGTACAAACACGACTTTTTTACTATTTTATTATATATATACAAGGTGACTTTTTGATCATCGTCCAAATTCATACTGGTGGCTTGTTAAGTGATCAGTATCATGTATCAATAACAATTTTGGTGAAATTCGTAAAATGAAATTTCGACTCCCCTTAGTGATTCACTCGGGACTGGAACTGAATTTATATGAGAAGCCGAAATTTCATGATACGAATTTCACAAAAATTTTTACTGATTCAAGATACTGATCACTTATCAAGCCTCCAGTATGGATTTGGACGATGATCAAAAAGTCACCTTGTATATATTAGTATAGATTTTGGTAGGATATACATATAGATAAATATATTTTAAATAAAAGAACATTTTCTGCTTTATTATTGGTATAGTATAGATATTTATGTAGTCGTCATATTGTTTCGGCGTTTTACAATTTGCCTAGGCATATCGTAATTCTGTTAGAATTCTACTGAGGGCCGCCTCGCTCCGCTCCACTTCGCTCCACTCCCAAAATGTATTTACTGTAAACCTAAGCGTTCCTTCTCGTTCCGCTTCACTCCGCTCGTCGTTGCACCTATTTTCGACCTTTGGGTAAATGATTTTAAATTTTATACTTTACGATTTGCCGGATTCTACAAAATGACGGCATATAAATAAATTTGCCTGTACGAGTATTTATAACACAAGAAAAGGACATTTTGGCGCACTATGTCCCGTTCGCAAAACGTCCCTTCATCATTTCGCAAAAGGTACCTTTTGCAAAACATCCCTTTCGCAATAGGTCCCTTTTGCAAAATATCCCTTTCGCAAAAGATCTCTTTTGCAAGATTCCTTTTACAAAAGGTCTTTTTCAGGACTTGATGCTTTTGTTTGAAACGTCACAATGTCCACCCATTAAAATAAAAATACAGACTTAGAGTCTCCTCTAAGCTCTCGCTTCTCTTGGAAAACAAAAATATAGTCATGTCAAATAAACTGAATTTGCTTTCAAGCATAACGTGGAATGTAGTGAAGCTGCAAGAGAGTAGTTTGTTTTTAAAGTTCAGTTTCAGTTCTCCAGTCTCGTCGATCAAGCGCGGTTGGACAGCGCACAAGCTGCTGCATGAAATAACAAATGTGACCTATTTGGTGCAACTAGAACAGTGGTAGCTGCTATTCTACAAATGTTTGCAAAATGTAGCGTTAGTGGGACTTCTACTTGTTTTCTCAATGTTTTCATTCCACAATCTTCCCAGCGTCATCCGAAAATGACTATTGATAAAGTTATTTCTCTTGAACGGTTTGTAAAAAAAATATATTGTTAGTTAAACTATAAAAGACAACTCTATTTTAGGAAACTATTCTCGCGTATAAAAAATCGCAAAAATAATACATTGCATCTTAGTCAAGCTGTTTTTAGAATAAATTAAGAAGAATTGGTATTTGTATAATTCTTGCGCTAAAATACAAGGAAAATATTGATTAGAATTTTTTTTTTCCGTCTATCGCGCCCACCTGGAAAGTATTATTTTCTCCGTGGGGTCCAGCCGCGAAGCAGATGTTCAAGGAAATATCTTCACGACTGGTCGACGTTTCAGGAGATCGGAGGGCTGGGGCATACCTCAGACAGCGTCTTAGCTTAACTATCCAACGAGGGAATGCTTCCAGCCTTTTGGGGACCCTGCCGATCGACGGCGGTGATTTGGAAAAAATATTTTATGTGGTTTAATTTATAGGTAAGTTTTTCTTAGTTTTTTTCATTTTTATTTATTTAGTTAGGTATAATTTTATCTTTTATATTTTTATTAATTTATAGGTAGTCTAGTTTTTTAATGTTATTTAAGTTTTATATTGTTAAATAAAGGATACATACACTTATTTTCTCCTATCCAGCGACGTCGTAATGCAGTGAGCGCTATGAACCACACTATGAACGTTATTTTAATATAGTTTCTGTCGATATTTGTACCGACAGAGGTCAAATCAAGGTCATTGGCGACTACCTGCCCCTGAAGAAAGATTACTAATTTGCGTAAATGTTTTAACTACAGGACGCCCGCAACTTCGTCCGCCTGGATAAACATATAAACAGCTCGTTTTATCCGTTGGGAACGCTTATTCGATACAAAAGTTTAAATTCCATTTCGCCTAGGGAAATTACCCTATTTCCTAAAAGAAGTGAATGTTGAAAAATACTTTCTTTGTCCACCTCTACACCCCTCAAGGAAGATATTATGTTCCAAATTTTATCTTTCTGTCTTCAGCGGCTGTGCGTTATCTGTCAGTCAATCAGTTAAGGAACTGTTTTATGGCCAAACCATGGCCAAACCCGATTTGAGGAAAAACTAGTGTGGGCCAAACTAGTTTTTCGGAAATCCTTCAGCGCAGAAGTGAGCTTAGGTTAGGTTAGAAGATTATGGGGAGTCGCTAATCTTTGCGCTTTCTATGACAACCCCAACCACTTTAGCGTAGGTCTAATTAGTTTGTCTTAAAATAGGGTTTCGCCGGTAACATACATGACGGAATAAGGCCGACTGGCGTGATGGGCACGTGCCCGTCTTCATCCATATATCCGAAGATGGGTTGGTAATTTAGCAGAAATGATCACTCGCCAATGTAGATAAGTAGTGTTTATAATCAAATAAGAAAGTTTCTAACTGAATTACAATAAGATGGCTTGAATAATAAGAGATTGAAATGCGGTGATCTTACAGAAGCGTGCGGTCCCTCAAACGACTCGAATCAGTCTGCCAATTTCCCACTGACAGCTATCAAACGCAACTGACAACGTCAACTCAACGGATACCAACGTTGCGATGACCGATGCCAAACTACACGGTAACTAAACATCGCTAATAGCCGACCGCAACGCCATCTTTGATTCCACCCAGGTACTAAATCTGACATTTCAATCAGTGACGTAATTAACTAACTAATTGAAAATAATTGAATTTATTTTGAGGAGCCCGCTGCTCCGACATACGTGTACATATATACATGGAACTTAAATGGAGATTCAAAGAAACAGGAAATAGGGTTATTGTTGATTGTCCGTTGGAATACACCGTTTCTAACAGTTTTTATTGTAATTCTCCAATTACTGAGAATTATGCTTGTAGTAAGATCTCCTGAGAAACAAAAAGAGAATGCGTGCGAGGGTGTTGTGTATATCACGTTCCCAAAGCCATTCCTCCCGGGTATAACCCAGCTTGCTCGCTCGAGGATCACCATTTTTCACTTTAACGGGCTATTTTTTTCACAATTTCAATTAGTGCCACACTTGAAATATGGTGGGAAAAGGGCAAGAGTTCATCCGCACTGAAAAATAAAGTGGATGTCGAACTGAGTGGTTTTAAATCGGATTTCGTCGTAACTTTATCGATGGGTGCAGGTTTTAAAGGTTAATATGGTGAAGAAAAAATATGCATTAACTTATTTTTAACAGTTTTCGTTTGTGAATGCAATAGAAATGCGTTCCTTACGAAGTATGTGTGGTTTAACACTGAATGATAGAATGAAAAATGTCAACATACGGGATCTTTGTGGCCTGAAAGAAGATGTAGTAACTAGAAAAAGAAATAGAAAAAAGGAATGCTTCGGTGGTTTAGACATGAAGAGAGAATGAACGAAAGTAGAGTGACGAAAGAAATCTACGGTGCGCAAGTCGAAGGTAGAGCTCGACCAGGCCGCCCTAGAAGAACGTAACTATGCTGACCAAACTGGCGAGAAATTGAAGAAGGGCAATATTAAAAGTACCCGGAATAGAAGAGCTTGTATGACAAGATTAATGGATGTGGAAGAGGCGAAAGAGGTGTGTCAGGATTGTAGCAGATGGAAATCTGTAATCCCTTCCTTCCCATCTGGGAGGCAGGCGTGAGTATATGTATGTATGTATGTACTTTTCGTTTGATATTTTTTTTAATGGGCGCTCATATTAGATCGACAAATAAATTTATGCATTTGAATGTACATATTACATATTATCACAGTATGAAAAAAGGAAGCAGTATTATGTCTTCATAGAAACGGCCCAAAACGACGCGCTTCGAAATCTCGGGAGCTATCGGCGGGCGGCAATCGCAGTTTTGCCTCAGTCACGTACGCACGTTACCGCGTTGACACTGTTAGCCGCTCCCGCCCATTTTCGTAAATCATGGCACGAAATTATAGAATATGTTGTGCATTGTATGGCTGTTTAAATTAAATAATGCGACAATTTAATACAGCATTATCAAATACGTTGGCAACCCTAGCGCGTGTTTAGGCACCGAGCGGCCAAACCAATACACGAATGTCATTTTTTATTATTCATTACCCTCTGACTTTAAAATTCTGAATAAAATATAAAACGGTAAATATTTTGATTTACTTGGCACATAAAAAAAACAAAGAAACTTGCGTGCTAACACCACGTAAGTCAAAATGCTAACCGTTTTTTATTTTGTTCAGAATTTAAAAGTCAGATAATAAAAAAATTACATTCGTGGTATTGGTTCTTGTACGACGATATGTTACCAGCCAAACCCGGATTTAACTAGTTTGTCCTAAACTCGGGTTTAGCCGGTAACATAATATATACTTGTCTTACATTTACTTGTTATTTGCTATCAAGAAAATCGGGGTCTGTGTAGTAAAAATTGAGTACCTTGTGCGGTCTAAATAAGGTGATAACAAACTAAAAGACAGGGGTAGGCAAGAACTACTTTGGGGGTAGGCAAGAACTATTTATATATGCCACGATACAGACACGCCTCTTTGGCTTCTTACACATTCATCAACTGAGTCAACAATACGTATACTGACGTAATTCCTGAAATAAATCTTTCCAAAAAAATATGCCTCTAAGCTTTGAATTTGGTAGCATTTTTGTTTTTTGAATCAAAGTGGTTGTTGTTACCAGCAAAATATAAATAGTTTTTTATCCTTTTTTTGTTTTCACAACTACGTTTTAATGCGTATATTGATGACGTAGTACGACATGTAGGATTGACAGACTTTTTGTTACGTTAAAAGCCCTTGACACAAATAAATAAAAAGCGGCAGAATTTTTTGTGAAACACGAAAATTTGCAATTTAAATCAGGACGAAAATTCGCAGTAAAGGCAAAACGGACATTTTTATGTTAGTAGAGTCAATGTTGGTATAAATAAATACAGCCTGGCAGGGCAGCACAAATTGTTAAAGTGCCCGACTGCATTGTTTTGCGTATTCATGAACTGGGTGTCCACGCGGTACCACAAAGTTGGGGATAAAATAGAGCTTTGGTTGCTTTTATTAAAACACTGGCGTTTTATTAGCAGGCAGGGTGGAGTGCGTTAATAAGAAGAATTCGATGTTTTGTGTTTTAGTTTATACATGGCCTATTTGGAATATTTTATATTGAAAATATATTTTTAAATGTTTTACCTGTTACTCGTAAGTGGAGAGAATAAAAATATGCAATTTTTACAAACAAACAAGCAAACTCCTTGATTACATTTGGTTCTAGATTGGTGATTTTTGTTGATACGTTATTGAAGTAAATTTTCATTTAATTATATAATTCAATATTTTAATTCATATTTCAATAGATTTTGGATTTGCAACAAATTCATAGGTAAAGTATCTCTCAGTACAATAATCAATTTTGGGTATAAAGTCGGTTGAGCAAGCTATTTTTTTTTAAACTAAACTTTTCTTGCCAACCCCATCATAAAAAAACTGGAAATAATTAAAATTTAAGGAATGCTACCTTAATAACAAAACCCTGTACCTTTTGAAACGAGGGTTACTGCCAGAGTACTTAAAATTGCTATATACAAGGTGACTTTTTGATCATCGTCCAAATTCATACTGGAGGCTTGATAAGTGATCAGTATCTTGGATCAATAACAGATTTTGCGAAATTCGTAAAATTAAATTTCGGCTTCCCATAAAATTCACTTTCAGTCCCGAGTGAATCGCTATGGGGAGTCGAAATTTCACTTTACAAATTTCACAAAAATTGTTATTGATCCATGATGCTGATCAATTACCAAGCCACCACTATGAATTTGGACGATGATCAAAAAGTCACCTTGTATAATAGGTTTTTCATTTAACTCTATACTACAAACACAACCAAAATAAAAATTTCAAGTATTTTAGCGATATATATCGGCCCATTTTGAGGCCGGCATCAGTCAAATGAGTGAAAGTTTTGAATAGAGAATGACATGAAAATAAAAAAAATAATTATATATATAATCTTATGACTAATTAATTTAGCGTAACCTACTTTTGAAAAAAATAATAAAAAATTAAAAAATATCAAAAAACATTCTGTCTGTATAGAAAAGTCATCTATGCACCCTGGTCTTCATATATATCTGTATACATACATATATGTACTCGTAACTGTCCCGTTTGTCTGGTGGTCAGAAATTAAAAGCCTATTTACACTCGGTTTACACTCTGACACACTCACCCATACATTCACAAACACACCCTCACACACACTCCCTCCCTAGTAGTAAATATACGGATCCCAAGACCTTGGTCGTAGGGCTGGGGAAACACATACACCCTCTTCCTACACGCACACTCTCATTCTCATCCACACTCTTCACACAGACCCACCCTCTCATATGCCCTTGATTTTTTGTATTTTTTGTTTTTATTATAAGTTAAGCTGCATGCTCTGTTGTTTTTTTTGTATTCTCGTTTATTTTATATTACTTCTAATTTTTAATGTAATACTCTGTAAGGGAAGAGCTTGGCGCCTATTGCACCGGTACATACACCCTTGTAGGCGTCAAGGTAATCCTATTCTGTTATTGTGTAATTTTTAGATGAATAAAATCATATTCTATCTATCTATCATATGACTATTTATTCACATTCAGCATAATGTTTGTGTTAGGGTTCTGTAAACATCAGTCGTGATGTGATTAGGTAACCTATTCTAAACACGGCGTGCCTGTAAACAAACAAGTTGATGCGGAACCATTTACCGATTTGGTTGATTACATACGTGTACATTTTGATGAGGGTTTAAACTCAGAAAACGTGGAAATAATATGATTTAACTGGAAATTTTGAAACCATCCCAAATAGGCGATAGCAGAGCTTTTCATTGTCTATCATCAAAGGTTGTCTGGGAGAAATCGCTATAAGTGATAAGGCCGCCAATTTTTACCTTCTTTCATAAGTTTGTTCCTTTACCTTATTTATTTACTAGCTTCTGAACGCGGCTTCGCCCGCGTGGCCTACAGGAAACAAATGACATTTTTTTCAGAAACAAACATTATAAGTGCTCTCACTCCCTCTGCGAGTCAAGGTGTAGTGCTCGGCCGAAAAACTCGCATGATCAGACTACGAACGCGCCCTGCTCGGCCTTCGGCCTCGCGGGCGCGTTCTCCGTCCTCACATGCCCGTTTTTCGGCCTCGCCAGAGTGCCAAACACTCACCGATCAAAGTTTTTCCGAAAGAGTTTCAAAATCCCTATCAGTTGTCAAAAAATGTCAAATTTGAATACGGCAGCGGAATTTGCGACCCCGAATGCCCCTTGAGTTTCATGCTAATTGGAATACTTTTTTGGACCTGGCAAAAAACTGTCAAAACCTATAATTTTTTTTTTTGGCCATTTAGCCCCAGCTTGACTGATCGCTATAGTTGAAACCCGAACTCCCTACGATTAGCCATTCGGGAGATACGGCCGATCAAATTTGGCAATTTTTTTTTTACCGTCATCTAGATCTAGCCGAGCCTTTTTCTTAGAGTACAGTGGAGACCACATCAAGCTATACTATTGCAGTACGATATTATCCCCTACAGTGAAGAATATAAGATAGGTACAAAGTCCAATGTGCCTTACTTGATGCGGTCTCCACTGTACCATGAACATGGGTCTAGCATCAGCCGTTTGGGAGAAAAAGACCTGTAAAGTTTTGACATTTTCGGCAGGCAGATCTTGTCAAGACCTTTTCCTAGACACCCATCAACATGGGTCTAACTCTAGCCGTTTGGGAGATACAGGCCGTCAAAGTTTTGACATAAAAAAATAAAACTTTTTTTGGCACCCCATGGTCCAACCCCTAGGGATGTACCACATTCCGTTCCAAAGATATTTTGCTGGGATATTGATAGATATAGATAAACAGATAGATAGATGGATAGATAGATAGATAGATATATTGTGGATATATTAGATAGATAGATAGATAGATAGATAGATACCTCAAAAGGAAAAAATGGAACCCTAATAGGATCACTTGTGTGGCTGTCTGGCTGTCCGTCTGTTACAGCCGATTTGCTGTGGCACACATACTTTCAAGAATTTTCATGTCCACTATATTAAATTTCAAAATCGATGCCTTTTTCGTAATTTACGTCCCAAAAAACAGTGAAAACGACACTCATATTGATATTTACACATTTCAACATTTTAACCCCATCACACCCCAACAAGGGATGATGGTATTTCACGTACACTACGTTGCATTTAGAAATCGTTGTTGTTTTCGTAATCAGCGACCCGATAAACCATACAAACGATACCCATGTTGGTTTTCAGACTTTGTCACATCATTTCCTACATTAAGGGGTTACATTCTGAAAAACACTTTTTCACGTCCACCACGTTGGATTTTAAAATCGTTGTTGTTTTCGTAATCACCGACCCGATAAACCATACAAACGATACCCATGTTGATTTTCAGACTTTGTCACCCCATGTCCCCCTTTTAGGGGTTGAATTCTGAAAAAACCTGAAACACGTGTTTATTAATTTATAGATAGGAGTACTCCTGTGAAGTCTCGAATAAATTAGTCTAACAAATCTTTTTTTCCGATACAAACTTTTGACCCCCATTTCACCCCCTTAGGGGGTGAATTTTGAAAAATCCTTTCTTAGTGGATGCCTACACTATATAAGGTATCTATATGCAAAATTTCAAGTCTCTAGGACCAGCGGTTTAGGCTGTGCGTTGATATATCAGTCAGTCAGTCAGTCAGGACTTTGAATTTTATATATACAGATTTTGTTGTACAATAAAGAGTATTTGTCTTGTCTTGTCTGTCCGTACCACAGGACATGTCCGTACCGTAAGCATATGTATGTCACAGCCTGATAAATTAAGTACGCTAAAGAGCCTGTAAGTTGGGTTAGGCGAGTCACGCCACAACATTCGTGGTTATTTTTTTATGACAACCCAGAACCACTTTGACCTAGGCCTAACTAGTTTGTCCTAAAATCAGTTTTATCCAAATCGGTAAAATCGGCCGGTAACATAATAATATGATACACTGTTTTCAGCTGGGAATTGTTTTTCTTACAAATCCGAAAAACCCATTGCAACTAAACATGAACAATTTTTAATATTGCTTAAACATAGTCGCCGCTCGAAACATATTCGAGACTTCCGGCGGATATAGCCTTCATTCCAAGTTCAATATCGCATCTGACAATTTAAATTTTCCGCTCAACTCCTCAAATATCCGGGGACCTCAACCGCCGACCCTTTGTACAGGGAATGTGCCCGTAACGGTTACCGAGTGACCGTCATCTATCTTCCGTTATTGCTAATGCAAATGTCTTTTTTAACAATTCTGTGGAAATTGGCAACCGCAAATGTAATAGATTGGGATTGTTGCGGATTTTTGTCCGTATTTACAAAATTGAGTAGAAGACTATGTCAACCAACTTGGTGACGGACTAAAGAAGATAAAAGTCAAAAGTAACCGAAAAAGAAGACCTTGTATGATTAGATTGATGGACGTGGAAGAGGTGGAAGAGGTGTATGAGACTCGTAGCAGATGGAAAAATAAATTCTCTAGCGATAGTAGAAAACAATTCTGTTCCCTAATAATCCGAAAACAAAAATATTGCACGTAAAATATACAAAACAAAAAAGTAAATTTTGGATTATTTTTTACTAATGTCAACTTTTTAACCTGAAATCACTTTATCATTTGGTCCAGTTGTTGAAATTAGTAAAGCTGGCGTATGTATAATTAATTTATTTCAGTTTTTAGGGTCGCTTTACAGTTGGAAACAATAATTTTGTTTGTATACGTTTAAATTTTGCGAAAGTAAAAAATATGTTTTACTGTGTATAGTTTTATTATTAAATCTCTTCAAAGAACTCTCCACGAGTATCTGTATAAAGTTTCATGCGTCTAAACAAATTTTCGAAACACGTTTTCCAGTCCGCCTCAGACACCTCTTCTACAGCCTTCTCGAACGCCGCTGTTCTTCAGTTTTCATCGTCGGAAAAAGCCATCTTCCGACGATGAAAACTGTATCCGTTTGAGTAATTTTTTTATTTTAGGGAATAAAAAGAAGTCACACGGCGCTAAATCGAGGCTGTAAGGACCCAAAAGTTTAACCAGTGTGATGTCCAGAAAGTACCTCGTTTTGAGCGCTGAGTGCACAGACGCGTTCTCATGGTGAAGCAGTATCTCGCGGAGCTGTGTTCGGTCCTTTGATTAATTTAGAGAAGATGCGGTATAACCAAAACATGGTTGGATCTACAAATACAGATCCAGCGGGCCTATCTTTGTTTAGTAGTATTCCAGGCACCGTTTGTGTGCACGTATTTGAAAACACCTTTACCTGTGCTATAAAATCCAGAAAAAACCTGCAGATATACCTCCGTGTGCATTTATCGGGTGTACAAATCACTCAAGGACAAAAACAAATTTCATGGCATCACCTTCCACTCGTAAGTACACCAAAACCAGAAAATTTCTTTAAAATACTTTCTGTTTGTTTTGTTTACACTACGCCATTTGCAGAAAAGGACGGTAATATTCAACATGTAACAAAACGGTAACACTAGACTTCACCGCTCGGCTCAACTCGCTTTCTCTCGGCTTTGTAACGAACCGAGCCGACCAAGCAATATCCTCTGTCTTGCTCGCTCAAAAGTTTTGTTTTGTCAATTTATCTCTTTTGCTGATGGTAATTGCATATACATAGTACGATATACCTGTTCCATTTCTCGAATCAGTCGAGTAAGGGCGTTACGAATCTTCACTAAATTAATCAAAGGTTCGGTCACTTGTTGCAC
The DNA here is from genome assembly GCA_934047225.1 of Ypsolopha sequella. NCBI lineage: Eukaryota > Metazoa > Arthropoda > Insecta > Lepidoptera > Ypsolophidae > Ypsolopha > Ypsolopha sequella. The sequence continues at coordinate 17,882,675 of OW203991.1, forward strand.
ACAGCACTGAAAACTTCTGGCAAGCATTTGGTAGTATACCATTTGACATTGATGCTACTTTAATTTCGTAAACAAATTTGGCAACAAATAACCCGTCAAATTGAAAAAACTAGCGATCAAAATCTTCCCTGTGCTTCTCGATCGTTTCACTTTGGTAGGCGTTGGTTCGTTTTCAAACAGCCAAATTGTCGACTGGAGCTTTGTTTCTGGATCGTATTGATAAATCCAAGATTCATCACCTGTAATAATATCTTAAACACGCTGAGACGAGTCTGCTTCAAATTTAGCAATCATGTCACTACACCATTTCACGCGGGCCTAGTTTCTGAGCAGCGGTGAAGTTGCGCGGCACCCAGCGCGAAACTATTCTCCTCGCGTGGAGGTGCTCATGTATCTCGTGAATTTTTCCCCATACAATCAGCAATACGTGCTGAATTTCTTCATAAGTAATTCGGCTATTCTCTTGAGTTAAAATTTTCAGTGCTATCACGTTTCCTTCTGTTACAGCCGTCAAAGGGCGACCATTTCTTTCTTCATCCCTCAAAGTTAATCGACCGCGCTTAAATTCGTTTAACAGCGATACGCGGTTGCCTTAGAAGTGCTTTTATCCATAAATGCCATTTAAGTCTATTAGAAATGATTCGTTCGACTTTATTCAACATTTGAAATCGTAAAAAATCATCGCGCAAAGATGTTCCCGCCGCAGATCCATTTTTCAATGAGACACGATAGTTCAATTTAGCTCGTAAAAAATGTGTAGTGAAATTTTGAAGTTGGAACGTTCGTATTTTAACTTTTTATTGTATTTTAAAAATACATTTTATTATAACTCGCCAGTGTCTCATACCTAAAAATTTTTCTTTGCAAAACATATTGCGTGGCCTGGTATTTCTTGTGAATCACTTAGAAAATTCGCGGTTGGGCATGCACCAATGAGTTATTCGGAATTTATGTGCATAGTATTTGTTCTTAGTTACCACTCGCTGAACGGTGAAGGAAAACATCGTAAGGAAACCTGCATGCCCTAAAAATCGTGTATTTGTGCCCGAAGTACGGCGATAGAGCTCACCACTTATCACGTTGGCACGTAATAATCGTCGGTGAAACGCGGGTGTACCTAGGATAGACTGCGACTTGTATTTCACAGTTCACGCTCGGAATACCTTTGACACCCCTTTGGGAATTCCTGTCATGACGATATATTTATTTATCTATTTTTTCCACTCGTATTACAAAGGTAACGAAATGTGGGTCATCGGCAATTTCTTCGATGGTACCACATTACAAAGACCTAGATTTAGTATTCATAAAAAGGCTGTTAAGAGAGGATTGAGTCAGATAACTCGAGAAGCCTCGTCAATCACTGTATTTCATCGGTCTTACAAGGAAAACGTCCTTCGGAAAGAAATCAGAAATTTATGTTTGCTTTATGATTTGACATCCTCTTAAGATTATAAACAGGGTAATAAAAATTGTATTATTATTTTTGATAAATTTTATTAAGGATTTCTTATTCATAATAATAGACTTTTTTTTTTAATAATAGATGTTTATTTCCATATGAAAATATTTAGCACATACAAATATTTCTGCCAAACTGTAATGCAGTTTGTAGGCAGAAAAAAGTCTCTGTTTAAATAAAAATAAAAAATTAAAAAATTAAATTTAACAGTTTCAATTTAACCGAACAATTAAAGCTTACACAAAAATAAAAGATAATCGTTTTATCTACACTTAAATATCGTATTTCTGCAATATTAATGATTTTAACTTATTTTTGAATACAGAACGGGTTACATTACATTCTGAGAAGACAACAGGCAAGGCGTTTAATATTTTTGGTATTAAATATTTATCTGTTCTTTGACCGTAATAGTTTTTGAATTTATAAATTTGGAAGGCATTTCTGGCGGCTTTTCTAGTGTAATATTTGTACAAATATATAAAAAAACTAAATAAAATTTGGCCGAGCTCACGTACCTATATTTTATTGAGTTGTAGACAATACGCAGTAACCAATGTGGTCATATTTTACATTTTTTTTTCTAAATCAATGCTCTTTACTTTGTACGGTAGGGTGTGCTGAAAATCCTAATTTTTCGAATTTTATAGTAGAATTTCTTTGAAGCGATGTTTCTATCGTTTCGTTAAAAAGTAAGTAATAAAAATTTACGATTTTTAATTTTTTTATTATTAAACGATAAAAATAAAGATGACTATTCATAAAATTTTAAACTTTTTCATTCTACCTAAAGATGACCCACAATATTTGCATTTAAAATGGGCTACCCATGTACCCTGCGCGACCGTTATAGGAGTCAATTAGGGCGCGCCTACTCTAGTGTTAAAAAATATTGTACCATTTCTGCTCCACATTTGTGTTACGAGTGTTGACTTTTATAGTGACCGAGAAACACCTCTGACACCCCCTCAGGGATATATGTCGTGACGTTTTTTTCATGTCGATTATTGCCTTAGCAATCAGATAATTCTTTCTCTTTGATTACAGCAAAAGTTCCAACTCCAAGTGCGAAAGAAAGGTCAAAGAAGACACGAGAATGGCCCACTAGTGGATCATCACTTATCTCACAAGGGCTCGCCGCAGTGAAGGCCACTCTTCGAGGGTAGAATATTGGACACAGGAGCTCTATTGTCGACAGTTGTGATAAGACCAGACTTTGTCACTGCGGACAGATTTATTATTAGATAAGTTTCGAAGCCCTTGAGCAAAAACTTGGTCGTATTTTTGCTGGAAGATTTTACTGAAACTTTCTCCTCATTATGAAATATATAAATTATCTATTCTCCTACGCGGGTTGCTGAATATATTAGAAAAGTGGGAATTCTTATAATCTTAATATTTACTATCTTTTTGGTTGTTTTTTAAACAAATTGCTAAAAGTCATTGCTTATTCTCAATTTTAAGTGTGAATACCTCGCTGAAACGATGTGTATGCCTATGTGATCAGGCAAGTGACATGAGATATGTATTATTTTAATAAGTGTGCGTAATATTCCGTCAACATCGCGCCCCGACAACGCCGAGGCCTGATTGTGTTTATTAGACAAGTTATAATTTATCCTATATCCTTTAACTGCTCGCGCTTGCCCCGGGTCGCAACACCTGCTGAGCGACTGACATCTCGGCTTACCATCTGCCGTCTCGTCGTGTCTCTACGGCCACCTTGCCCACACGACGAGAGTCACCACGGTCTTCCACCTGACCGCCGGACGCACTCTTCGGTCTTCCCTGCCGACGCGTCCGGATCCTATGCGCCGGACATCACCACCGTGTCTCCGATCGATATTTCAAACTAATGCCGACGCCGACGTATTATCATATCAAAGGTAAGTTGTGTATTTATTTATATTAGTTTTTATCTAGTTATATCTAATAGTAAACATGTAGTTTACTGATGACTGATGATGGCCTACCTATTTTTATATTGAGTACCATTTTTATATTTTTAGTCTTCGGTATGAATTCTCGGTTGATTAAATTTCACCTTATAAATATATTTCGAGACCTCAATATTCTTTCATTTATATATATTTAAAGTTATATCTATATTAAATAAAAATAAAAAAAACTCATCAAAGCGTATATGAATTTAAATTTTAATTAAACATGTAATATTTTCAAAAAGCATTTACATTTACAATTTTAGAAATATCAAAATATAAATTTAATTATGTTACCTTATTGTGGGGAAGCCTATTTGTTACCATTATTGAAATTGAAACATAGAAAGAATTTTCTTTTACGACGGAATCCTGAAATATTATTTTGCCCTTCAAAAGTTCATTTGGCATGTTTCATAGAGTTGACAGAGAGCTCTATCTGTCACGGAGACGATGATATGCCTCTCCGAAGGGATATACGACCGTTTTATTGCACAAGGAATAATAACATTTACTACTTTGCGATAAGAGCTGATGACTTGGTTAGAAGTCTTTGGTCTTTATTCAGTTATTGCGATGAAATATGATTGCTTTGTGAAAGTGGTTATAGGGTTGTGATAATGGAAGTGTTTACTTTTAGTGACGTCAGACCTTTTAAGTTGAAATTATTTGAATGTTAGGTTTTCTTGGCTTTGCTACTTTTAAGGCTTGAATAAGCGTAAATTTGGTAAAATTGCGTATATTTAGCTCGATGTGTAGGCCAAACTGGCTACTAGAAAATTCTGGGAAATATGTATGTACTTAATCATGTTTTTCTGACGAATAAAGCCTTTATAGATTATCGAAATTTTATATCTTTACTTATATAAATATATATCTGTAGGTACCTAATTTCATTCTGTACATTCAATTCGCTCGGACACGGAATATGCGTTTGAAATGAATCTTTCACACAATAAAAGATCTCATTATTATCTACAAAAAAGCCTTACTACTTTATTTCTGTATGTCCTAATGGAGCCACGATTTCAAAATAACTGAAGTTTTGCGTGCGCGGCATCTGATTAGAGCTGGATAGAGAGTTAAAAAACAAACGCGTTAGAGCGGGACCGAATTTCAGCATAGTGCAGCCCCTTAAGGTGATATATCGTCCGTGCAAAGGTCTTCGTTACCCCAGGCAGAAAGACCCGCAGAGCGAGAGGGAAGGAATCGGGGAAAATTAACTAAAGGTCGGTTTTTAACTAATACAAAATTAACTAAAATAGCCATGAAAATTTCCATAGTTAGTGATTTAGGTATTGTTAAAACCCATCTTAATAAATATTTTTGATTCCTGTATGCTATCCCAATTTTTCAGAATATCAAAAAAAGTGTAAATTTAGACCTCATTTCAATTATTGTTTCTATCGAGTAAAATTCCTCCAACCGCGTTTCTGATAGTCCAAAATCTAGAAAAAGGTTTCAAAATTGTTATACTAATTTATTTAACTTGGGACTTCTTTTGAACGGCAGATAAATAACTTCCAAAAGGGTCTATTTTGACGATATACCCCCTTAAAAATGCAGTTTTAATAATCCCCTCTCGCAGTGGCGTGCACAGAACTTTTTGCTGGAAAAGCAAGCAATTGGTCAAGAATAACAATAAAAAAAATATGAAAAAATTTAAATATCACTTTGAAAAAAAAAAGTTTGTATAGGAAATTTTCACTCTAGGACATTGTCTACCCTGGCGTCATACAATATTTTTTTTTTCAATGTGATATTTAATTTTTTTTATTGTTGTTCTTGACTAATTGCTTGCTTTTCCAGCAAAAAGTTCTGTGCACGCCACTGCCCTCTCGTTGACTAGAGACAACACCAAATACAGGCACTGAACTTGGTCTCGTTTTAGTGCAAATGGGAAAAAGAGACGAAGTCCTGGATCGTGCCACCTTAAGGCGATATGCGAAAAAAATACGAGTGTTTCTTTTCTGTGTATTTCATGAAATACACGGAAAATTATAATCAGTTTCTGGTATATGAATTTTGACTATATAATCTAGGGTTTTGAAATTGGGAAACATGTTTGGATAAATTTTCCTCGATAGAAATAATTGTCGAAATGAGGTCTTCAAACACACTTTTTCTCCTCGTTTGACGAATAGGAACCATATACAGAACTCAAACATATTTAATTAGGTGTGTTTTAACAATATCTAGAGATTTCATATTTGAAATTTTGCTTGCTATTTTAGTTTTTTCAATAAAAAAATAAAACCAACTTTTTTCCCTTTTGCCCTGAATCCGCCCATCTCGCACTGCGCGATTTTTCGCTTGGAATGACAAAAATAAAATTCGCATAGTCTCTTAACAACACTGGCCCTGCTTTTAATGATATAGCTATATGTATAAGGCAATTTGAAAATTTTAGAACATAACAAATAGTTGTAAAAGATGTTAATGAATAGAACTAAGTAAAACTTTGTTTCAAAATAAAGTATTTTAATTTTTATGCAAATTTCCGCTAATCGATTTTTGAAAATCAATGCACGGTATTACGGATTCTGGTTTGAATATCGATCTTAGTATACTTTATTCGTATATATTTGTCAAAATATCGATATCGATAGTATTTATCGAACGCTCTATAGCTTTCAGAGGATTCAATGAACTACGAAGTGCACAAAACAAATTTTAAAGCTTCCAATTTCTAAATTTTCTAAATAACGAGAAAAGAAATCCTTTTTTGACGATTTCGCAAAAGTCAATTATTTTTTACTAAGGGGACATCATCTTGCTTGACGAACCAGATTCGGAACTTTTTGTCCTTTAAATTGGTACGTCGACTTGGGATGTACTATCGGAGAAATTTCTGCTGACTCGCTTTTTGCTTTTAGCTCTATGGCTATTTAGGCGAAAAATGAGCTTACTGAAACTTCTTAGATAGTACGTACCGATAAGTTTTCATGAGAATTTTTCTGATAAAGAATTTAATAAATGGCCCCAGAAGTTACAACAAACTTTGAAGCTAACAAAAATGAAGAAATTTTCGTCAGTCGCAAAGTTAGCTACGGTTATTAAATCTACATTTTTCAAGATAATTGGATGAAAAAAGCGCTTCTTAGCAAAAAACTAAATATATCGATGGGTGTAAATTAATATAAAAAATATATTAAAAAAACGGGAGGGGTCGTGGGACCCCCGGTTAAAACGAAGTTCCTTTCGCCACTGACGCGTACGCCGCACGTATATAACGCATTAATATATACATAGACATACGCTTGTAAAAACACAAACATACATACTATAGTAAAAGAGTCGTGACGGTCGAAGTCTTACACTTTTTTCGGCGTAGGTCTTATTCGCCAAGTGTAGGAGTGTAACTTCGTCCCAAAATGGATAAATTTTCCTCCACAGAAATAATTGTTGAAATGAGGTCTTCAAACACACTTTTTTCTCCTCGTTTGACGAATAGGAACCATATACAGAACTCAAACATATTTTATTAGATGTGTTTTAACAATATCTAGAGATCTGATATTTGAAATTTTTCTAGCTATTTTAGTTTTTTCAATAAAAACATAAAACTAACTTTTTTCCCTTTTGCCCTGAATCCGCCCCTCTCGCACTGCGCTATTTTTCGCTTGGAGTGACAGTGACAAAAATAAAATTCGTTTAGCCTCTTAAGAGAAAAGTTGTGAAAATTGGTCTAAAAGTAAACTAGAACCATCGAAATATCATAATCTTATTGCCACACAAAATACCCTTCCTTAATGATAAATTGTCATCAACATCTTCCCGCTTTCCTCCAGATGGCGTCTCCTGAAATATCACATTTTCAGGAATATTCGGGATACATTTGATAGATGAACGGCATTATTTCTTGAATCCTCTACAGGTTGCCAAAAAGATTACCAACTAAACCATTTGGAATATTGTTAGGGTTTCGTACCTCAAAGGTACAAAAGGAACCTTTACGGTGAGACTCCGTTGTCCGTCCGTCCGTCCGACCGTCCGTATGTCACAGCTGTTAAAGATAAAGATATGAAATTTGGCACAAAATAATATAATTTGCCTACATATCACAGTGTAAAAAATATATAAAAAATTTGAAATTGTTCAAAATATTTCCAAAAAAAGTGAGAAAAATAAAAAAAAATATTATCTTAAAAGGACAATATGGGTATCAAATTGTAGATATTGAAAAGTTGATTGTTAAAATATATATATACTCTTACTATATTTACTGGCTCTGGTTTTGAGAAATCTTAAAAAAAACACACCAACCCCTTATCTCCGAAACTGGTAAACCGAAAAATGTCGATTATAGATCATAACTGTTCAATTACAAAAGAACTATAGCGATTTAGAGCTATAGTAGTTACAAGATGACAATAAGAATAAAAAAAAAATATTGATGTTTTGTGCCTGATGTAAATATACCTATATATAATATTTGTAATTGAAGGTTGGTGTTATTCGCGCCCGTCAGTCATTGGTCTGACCCGACACGTAATCTCTGGATGTTGTTACTTGAGAAATAATTTATTTATTTATTAAAACCTCTAAACCTTTGGTGATGTTGTAAAATCGAAACCGGTCGGGTTAAATAAGCTAATTAAAAGTGCAACGAGTGAAAGTGTGTTTATTCATCATGTAATTATATTTCTTCCACATCTAATTAAAAAATGAAAATTCTTCAGAATCTTTAAAAGTAACACTAATATTTTTTCAATGCAAGTGCTCGTAAAGGCCCACTTTATATGCATCAAAACCGAACAGAAAGTCGATTATTTTGCCCTAGGGCTTTATTATTATTTTTAATTTATTTACGAGAAGTTGGCTAACCTGCAACCTTTCCTGTGTACCATAAATGTTATATTTTTTTCCACGGCTCTGGATTCAGTCCTTTTGAGCCAATCATTAACTTGCAAAATTGTAACAAGGTAACTTTCAATTTCAATAATTAAATTGTTTTCTTTGAGTATATTTGTTTTATTTCCTCACACTATGCATTGAAAAACGTAGTATGATACACGGGCGTAAAAGCAATAAATTACTTGGTACGAGTGCCAATGGTAACATACCTATCAACAAACCAACTTTGAATTTAAGGCGATCTAAGGAGATGATTGATTTTAGAAAGTACAAAGTTTGTATCCCGAAACACATTTATTACCTCTCTACTGGATCCGTACCTACTTCAAAGAAATCGTATTCCTTTAACAAGTCTCCGCTTACAAATTGTGTTGTCTGTCAATGTTTCATCAACTGATTCGATCTTTCTTTTCACACTTTAAGAACAAAGATGGGGTGCACAAAAGGAGCCTTAAGAGTGGCGTAAGCTGAGATACAATCAATTATATCTTATAATTTGGGTAAGTGCGAGTCGGACTCGCGCACATAGGGTTCCGTACCACCACACAATATGGGTACGGAACCCTGAAAATAACAACAATATAGATATCAATGCCATAGCTACATTAAGACGACAAAACGATAGCGCCTGGCAAACAATTCGCAGCTGTCCACGTCTTGGCTCAGAGATAGTACTAGAAAGCTGTAATTTGGCAAGAGTATACATATCAATCACGCCAACAAAGCTATAAAATAAAAACTTGAATTAAAAAAAAATACCTCAACTATACGTAAAGTGGGGATGAATTTTTCTTCTCGCCTATCGCATGGTGTGAGGTGATTCGTTAGGTCGTCATAGTAGGTCGTTTGAAAATATTGTGGGTGTGAGAAAACCGTTTTTCGATATAACGATTCGTTTGCGAAATATTAATTAAGCTTTAAAATGCAAATTTTTTTTAGGATCAAGTTTCCTCCCTGCGGACATGTGAAAAAATTCACGGCAAGGGAAAAAGGATTAGTTCGTACTGTATACGACACTAGATCAGCCGTGATTGACCGACTCAAAGACACAGTGAACCTTATTGGAGCCGTCGCTATACAAAACTGTGTTCAACACACTTTATCGCGGGGTCATTTTTGAGCTCTAATCAGACTTCTATGTTTTTTTCGTTCACTGACTCCATGCGTTTAAAATATGAATAGCAAATCGAAAAAAAAATGTTACATACCTGCAGCCATTTAACCCTAGTGATGTTTTCCTCCGTAACAGTCAGGGCTCGGCGTTCTCCCAACTTGTAGGAATCATCATAGTACATGTACTCGGTAAACGTCAGCCCACTAGTGGTGTATTGTTGCGTGAAGTATATCGATATAGTGCCGTTCATTATATCGTGCTCGATTATCCACTTGCACTTTATGGGCACGGGGAACACGTTCGGGAAGTTGGGGGTCTGTATGACCCCATGCGGTCCCTTGAGTCGTCCGCCGCAGGGTTGGGGTCCTTGGTGCTCGTTGTGTTCGGCCATGAGGCTGCTCAGCAGAGATATGAGGAACAGCCACAGCATGCTGAGCCTGCAATAAACGAAAATGTTCTATTATATTGTGTAGGTTTGAATTTTGCCAGAACAAAACTGCTGCGGCGTAGCACTTCTACGTTAATTTATTGTGTGCAAAACAACTTTCAACTCATCAAAATTCATCAAATCACCTGTATATATTTTTTATTTTTTTTATTTAATCAACTTTAAAATATAAACTGTGATGGAAATAAATTTCTATATTTTTGACACTTGGTGACTTATTTATTGCAAGGAGGTACAAATTGACATTGTTTAATAAAGCTGATCTAAAAGGCTTTCATTTTATTGCTGTCAAAACTATAATTTTTTCATTGCAAAAAAGTACTCGAGTGGATTTATTTAAAGCTAAATTACCTAGCAAAGTTTTGACAGCACTAAACCTAAAACTAAAAATTTGCTATAAAATCATTAATTTCAGAATATAAATTTCACGCATACAAAATTGTATTTTGTGCAACTGTAACATGATTTGGTGGTAGAGCTGATGCCAGACTCGACTGTGCAGGTACCACCATCTAACTTGGAGACCCCCTCGAAGTAATTTTGGGGGAGAGTTAGAGAACAGCTCACAGGCAAAAAACCAGGAGGCCCACCATGCCTGGGACCGAGGGATGGCGGTATATCTATCCCTAATAGCCGGGGAACAGACTGGTGACCGGCAGCGGCGTCACTGGTGCGAGGGTTCCGGCACCGCGCTCACCAACCCGCCTGCCCAGCGTGTGTGAGTATGGGCAATTCTTCGAGGATGACCGCCGGGACTGGTTAAGTCCTGGAAAGGCTAATGTCCAGCAGTGGACGAACTAGGCTGATGGATGGATGGATGGATAGAAATTTCTTTTAAAAAAATCACAATTTAGGATTTTGTGTTCCTGTACTAATTGGATTCAGAATTGTTGTCAATTGTCAATGTCTCAACTACTAGGTATATACATATATATAGGTTGTCGATCCCTTAAATACGTTCTTCTAAGCAACGTTTTAAAACAAAAAATATACGTTAAAATACATTTTTTAGACCAATATTTTATATATATCTTACCATTTTTTAATTATACATCCAGTTAATAAAATATCAAAAAACCAAATGTATTTTTTTCAATATTAGGAGCCACCTAATTTCTTCCAAGAACCCTCGAAAGTCTGGCGTTGTTCATGTTCTAGGGTCAGGTCCATCCTTAAGTAACGTTATCGGTACAAAAGATCGATCACAGTTCTGAACCCATGACCCATTTGCCAAATCGAATCTATTATGTAGACGATGACGCCTCATTATAGAGTAATGGCATTCTGTCAAAGCTTATGTTATGTCATCATTTAGTGAACCGCCGATGTTGGGTGAAACCATTTACTTTGTTTTTGTCCAGTTTGGTAACAATGAACCCTGATGTAAATGTAAAATGAGGCATTATTATTTAAAATCTCATATAAAGTATTGTTTTTTACTCAACTCATAAAACAACGCTGTTGCCATAATTATATTTGGAAAAAGATTAGTAACAGGTCCAACTAACCATTTCGAAAATAAATACCAATATGAAGAAAGATGATGACGAGTCATTAAGAGTCGGTTCCGCCCACGGGGATGGCGTGACACAAATTTTATACGAGCACCGCTGTCGCGAAAACATGTTTAGCGGAACCGGTCCTTAAAGTGTAATGGCAATCTGTCAAAACTTATGACGTCATCATTTACCTAGCCCCTGTCCCGCTGTTTCGATGTTGGGTGAAAGTAAGTATTTACTTTGTGTTTTGTACAGTTTGGTAACAATGTACCCTCGGGTATTAGCTCGACCTCTCTTAATGAAAGAAGACCGCAGTAACCGCACATTCGCCGAAAACTAGGGATAGTATTCGTCTATACCAGGGGTCGGCAACCAGCGGCCCGCTTGCCCACACCTTGCGATCCTCGTCTATTTTCTAAAAAGAGGTCTTATCATTCGGAACAACGAGCATAAAGCAAAATTTGCAAGTCTTGTGTTGGATTTAAATTGGTTCCATTTACAGATAAATCAAAACTTCTTTTATGAAATCAATGATCTTATTAAATTTTATCGGAGTTTGCCATCCAATTTTGACAAATTGGAAAGGTTTGCTCAGCAATTAATTACAATTTTTGGCAGCACTTATTCGAACAAACTTTTTCAATTCTCAATTATAGCAAAAATAAATATTCTTCATTTTCTACAAATTTCAACAACAGACAATAAAGTAAACATTTTACAAATAGCCAGTCAAATACAGCATCAAAAATCACATTGATTTGCATGTATTGAAGTTTTTATTAAATTTGTTTGTTTTTGTTTCATTTTCTTTTTTCACTGTTCATTCGTAATTATTAATAAAATTTAAATAAAATGTAAAATTAAATTATTATGTTTTTGAATTTTATTAATTGTCACATTGATATAGGTAACTATTAACAAAATTATGAACAAGTGTGGCCCGCCTTGATTTAACTTTACCGCTATATGGCCCTTGCCTGCGAAAAGGTTGCCGACCGCTGGTCTATACAATAAACTTAAACCGGGGAGGCAACACTGAAATTGCGAAAAAAGGAACAGCTGTTCCATATAAAATTTACATTACTACCTACACTTGACCTAAATGTACAGATCTGATCTATATAAAAATCTTCGCTAGTTCGTATTCTCGAAAAATTGCCGAATCATAAATTGTAAGAACCATTGCGAAGATTCCCACGCGCAACATTTAAATGGTACTTATGTATTTTGGGGTTGCCTTTATTTAAATGGTCCAAATGTATTTTGGGGTTATGTGGGTTTTCAACGACTACAAGAGGCCGTCAGCGCAAAACTGGCCTAACCCACAATATTTTGTATTCGTACTTATCTATTGCAATTTATTTAAAGCATAATACGAATATGAAAGTACGAATATGAAATATTATGGGTTAGGCCACTTTTGCACTGACGGCCTCTGAGCCAATATAATTTCTTCAATTCTAGCACTCTATGACACAGCGATGTTAATATATTTCCTCTATGTCACGCATATCACTAGAAGTGCAGCTTAGTGGATTGTGCTGTGACGTCAGAATACTGATATATTGCTCGACTCTGTCTACCTCACTGTTCAGGGAAACGAAACATTTTATTTCCTGTTTTTTATTGTAAATTCAGGAGGATTGTTTCAAGAAGATTTTAGATTTAGATTTATTTATTTGTTTCACTAACAGTATAACATGCTTAAAGAAAAAAAAACTAAATTATATAACGTTTGGACTCGTATGCATACCAATTACAGGCGGAAACATCGTTCTTGTTACACCAACATAAAGTTTCTAACGAATATTATTAATGCGTGCTTGAGGTTTACAAAATTAGCAACTTAACTTCATTTACAATCTCGGAGTCCTGAAAAGAAGCCTTTGATAAATACAATAAGTATACATATACTTTGATAAGTGCCCCTAACTATTTATAACAAAAAATAAAGCAAAATTATATTGAGAGGCTATGCGAATTTTATTTTTGTCACTGTCACTCCAAGCGAAAATCGCGCAGTGCGAGAGGGGCGGAATCAGGGCAATATGGAAAAAAGTTGGTTTTATATTTTTATTAAAAAAACTAAAATAGCTAGCAAAATTTCAAATATAAAATCCAAGATATTGTTAAAATACACCTAATAAAATATGTTTCAGTTCTATATATGGTCCCTATTCGTCAAAAGAGGAGAAAAAGTGTGTTTGAAGACCTCATTTCAACAATTATTTCTATCGAGGAAAATTTATCCAAACATGTTTTCCAATTTAAAATCCCTAGATTATAATAGTCAAAATGACCAGAAACTGATTATAATTTTCCGTGTATTTTATGAAATACACAGAAAAGAAACACCCGTATTTTTTTCGCATATCGCCTTAAAACTAAACATGCAGTATTAAACTTAAAACTTTAAAGACGAAAACAACGAACTGCAATTAAAATAATAACTAAAACAATAATTTCATTTTTGACCCTGAAGAAACAACAATACCTTACGTCTATATGATCCATGTGTATCGTAAAAGATATCTAAAGTTTTGTCATTTTCATTCAATTTCTTGTTTAGACTGTTTTCTGCAGCCAACATTTTGTAAAATGGTGAGTTAATTGCTGAATTTGTTCTAAGAACAGGCAAGTGAAATGAAATGAAACGTGATATGAAATGAAAGTACTATGAAGTACTACCAAGTATCCGTGTGATTTGATTTTGGGGGGGCATTCTGACCAGGTTTATCACGAAGTAAAAGTGCTTTGAGCGAGCGAGCGCGCTATACATGAAGGCGCCGATGGGTGTCGTGGCAGGGCAAAGCTCGTCGCAAAAACTGCCTGGAAGCGCAGCAAGAGGCGCCGCCAGAAGCCTGAAGCTGTGGCCCTGGGGTAACTCCGGAAAGTTTCAATGTCAGCCATCCATATCACCGTCTCCGAGGATCGAACCCTCGTCGCCTCGCTGCAAAACGTGGAGCATCCCGAGGGCAGACATTTGAGATCAAATTTTCACCTCGCTTCTCTCTTCTTTTTAGGGTTCCGAAGCCAAAGGGTAACCAACGCGACCCTAATACTAAGACTCCGCTGTCCGCCTGTCTGTCCATCTGTCTGTCCGTCTGTCACCAGGCTGTATCTCATGAACCGTGATAGTTAGACAGTTGAAATTTTCACATATGATGTATTTCTGTTGCCGCTATAACAACAAACACTAAAAAACAGAATGAAATAAATATTTAAGGGGACTCCCATACAACAGATATATTTTTTTTACCGTTTTTATTGATAATGGTACGGAAACCTTCGTGCGCGAGTCCGACTCGCACTTGGCTGGTTTTTTTGTGCTGTCGTGAATATGAATCAATAGAAAAGAATTTCGTGTCTTGTTTAAGAGTCGATTCTCTGGATTTGTAACTAAATTTCAAATAATTATATCGGCCAATATACAACTTTTGCTAAGAGCAACGTATAGCAATAATTTACTTTCTGCATAAGTGTATCTTTAACCCTTAAATGCGTAGCGTATCAAAAATTATACAAGGGTTTGTAAATTTATTATAATTATATATTTTGTGAAAAATTATAAATTATTTGTTTATATGAGGTAAAAATATGTTTGGCAAAAGCTCTTAATTTTTTTTTATTTAAAATTTATTCGTTTACTTTTCTTTGTTTGTATTTTTTGGCATTTTAGCGGGCAAAATTGAAAAAAAGCTTCTGGAAAAAAAATGAATAAATATTCTGCTTGCATATATTATATATTTTATACTTTTTTGATATTAAAGTCAAAAAGAGTTCACCATTACAAGAACTTAAAAAAAAAATATTCTTTTCTTGTTTTAATTTGTAAAAACGCATTTAAAATAAAAAAATACATATTTTATAATCTTTTTCATAATTTTTTTGGTATTTTTCTATCACTGTTTTCAATTTTATACAAAAATAAAATCTCATGCGTTGGTAGCTTTCATACTATGGGGTTTTCCAAAATTCGTAGTAAATTATTTTGAATTATTTGATTTTAATTTAATCATTAAAATACGGTTTACGCATACAGTAAATTATTGGTTTACATTGCTCTGAGCTAAAAGTTGTATTCGGGCAGTTATAATTATAACATTTATTTTATAATTATTAATTTTATAATTATAAATTTTATAGTATTTTATTACGAGTAAAATAAATTGTAACGATTAGATATCTAAAATTACACATTTATTGACTAAATGCGGGCGTAGCAATCTTCCAAGAACGCCTGTTAAATGCCCATGGCCGATTTATCGCCAATATTTCAGCCAAAAGTGAGGCAGCACCCGTTTCTCATTGCAGTGTTTAATCGCGCGCGACGCGACTTAGTTGACAAACACGTGCGAGGAGCGTGACAAGATGTTTTTGCGATTAACCAGTATGTCACGCTCCTCGCACTTGTGATTCAATTAAGTCGCGTCGTGCGTGATTAAACACTGTGCTACGGGTGCTGGAGAGACTTTGCTCTTCTTGCTCACCCTGCCCCGCGGTTGCAGACGCTAAAATTGACAAAAGTTTGTACATATACATACTCGTATATCGCCATAATTCGATTAAAAATATATATCAATTATTCACGGGCTCAATAAATAAACAAATACTTTCGAATCATATTTGTTTTCTTTATTACAAGCTTTTGCCTGCGGCTTCGCTTGCGTGGAAGTGCCTTTCAATGAAAATTATTATCGCCAGTTTATAGTGGTTATTTTGTTAACACCATAATAAAAGTTAACATGATAATAAAGAAAACCACATCTAAATCCATTGAGTGAGTTTCGAGTCGTCTAAGATTTCGATTTAAAACGGAACCCCGACACAGACAGACATATACAAATTGTAGTTTAACCCATTTTATTTGAAATTTGTAAAAATATTCTATGTAGTTATAATTTAAATAAATGAAGTGCTCGTTACTGAAGTTTATATATATACATATACATCAATTAATTCATGAGTTCATAATTCCTGTTATTCAATAGCTATTTTCATAATTTGTTTTAAAGTTGCTTTCCAGGTTTTATATCAACGTTTTAAATTTTGCAAACTATGCACAGGAATTTCGAAACACTTATTGGTGCTTCCTCGACCGGCATGATTTGATCCTGAATCTCAAGACTGAGAGACGGATGTTTTAACGACTGAGCTACCCATAGACATCTCCATAATGCAGCCATCCCACATTTAGATTAAATGGTACCAAAGGTCTCTTCAATAAATGCCTAACTCGCCCCGAAGAAGGCAGGCTGAATCTGTTGAAACTCGTCGGCTATCCCGATTAAAAATAGTTATTGAGTTACGCCATTTTACAATAATCAATAATAATAATAATTTACCGAACAGCCCCTTCAATAAGAAATCGAATTCTTTGTAATCTTACCCTACTCGGAGGGGTAAGTACTATCAAGAAAATGGCGAAAACCCAATTTTTGCATTTATTTCCACGTTTATGAGAGCCAAAGGGGGTAAGTGAATTGTTTCGTGATAGTACTGACCTCCTTCAAAGTGTCTTGGGGAATACTCGACCGTTATTGCCACTTGAAGTACTCGTACATGGTTTTGTTATTGGAAGTATCTGTACAATAAAATGTTGTTTTCGTTGGGATCAACAACGAAACCATGATAGATTTATCCATCGCAAGGAGATATAAATTAACATTATATCATTGCAGTATAGAAACGCAGAAAGAAAAGTAAATCTGGATGTGAGGAGCTCTGAACCGGGATTCGACCCGGGACCTCTCGCTTACCGGGTGATTGCTCTACCAACTGAGCTATCCAGGTCTCAACACAACTCGTGAATTTACCGATGTGCTTTCCCATACTGCAATTATATTTATAGATACCCACTTTACACTGAGCCACTTGGTTCATAGCTCCTCACATTCACATCCAGAATTTACTTTTCTTGCTGCGTTTCTATACTGCAATGATGTAATGTTAATCAACAACGAAATTTAGAAAGCTTTGATGGTATCTAAAGAGCGGTTTCGCAGCCGGATTGTGAAAAACCCGCCCTTTTCTAGTTAATCGAAACAGGACACTTAAATTCAAAGTTCGCTCAATGGTTTTTCGACGAAACTATTACCTATGTATTGTCTATGTTGCCATATCAAAGCTTCCATTGGTTTCTGTAAAGTAGAATCCCAAAAAATTTGAAATTAAAAAATTATGAAAAATTAAATTAAACTAAAAAAAAATTGAAATTCTTATTTACAGAAACTTAAGGAAACTTTGCGACGGCAGCCTACAAAATACATAGGTTTTGTTGAATAACTAATGATTGAATTTTAAATTTAAGTGTTCTGTTTCGATTAATTAGAAAAAGGCGGGTTTTTCACAATCCGGCTGTGAAACCGCTCTTAATAAGTATCTGTGTTAGAAGGCATTATATTGATATTATTGTAAATAAATAACGATAACATTTTTAAATTTCTTTAATGGTAACAAAACGTTAACTTAAAAAAAAGGAACGTAATAGAATACCCGGTTGGAAAGAAGTTCCTTTTGTTACTGACGCACACGCTGCACGTTTATACTGCAGTAATATACTTATTCATAGACATACGCTTCTAACCACACAAACACACATACAATATATTGTATAATAGCAAAAGAGTCGTGACGGTTGATGTCTTACACTTTTTCGATAAACGATACGATAAGGAACTTCGTTCCGAAAAAAAGTAAATGTATTTGTTAAAATTAATTAAAGCAAGGTAAAGATTTAATAATGCTTACCTGTTATTATGAATTAACTTTAAAAATATTTGTATATTTTTTAAATAACTCTGGTATTTCGGTAACTGGACAACGGATTTTTAATCATTCAATATTGTAATAATGCGGCAGAGAAAGACGGGAATTTTGGACTGAATTGTAAAAAGGAAAACAGTTTTATAAAGTTTTAAAACCCTTTGTTCAAGCTTCAAGAGACGTGCGTCCACTTCCACATGATTTAACACTTTCAAGCCGCGCTTGGTGCTGCTTCACCACTTACTTTGTGGATTTTTGAAAGAATGCTATTACGCTTCAAGCTGAGGTGAAAAGATTCCACGATCCAAAGATGAAATGAAGCTACTGGCGGGCAGATGATGGGCAAAGTTTAAAATTGTAAAACCCTGTCAAAAAGCGACGCGACTTGCTGATTAGTTTCTTTTTTCGTTCAATTTTTGATTTCTCAATTGGGAAGCCAACTACAGAAATAAATGTAGGAAGCATTGTTCACCAGAACTTCCAATAAGCGCTCTTGACTGATAATATGCTTACTTTTTAATATTTTCGCCAATTTTGAATTTTGTAACTTATCTCGTAATAATCTATGACTTCAACCTTAAACATTGACTAAAATCAAAAGCACACAAAAGTTACAAGAGTATAAACGTCCTGGAGGGTAAATTCTATTATTTACTTTTGAACGCTTATAAATTGAATGTACAAGATAAGTTATAAAATTGAAAATTTTGAAATATGTAAATAAATAAGGATATTATTTGCGAACAGCGTGATTTGGGATTTTGGGCGAGCACAGTGCTCTTAATTGATCTTTTTTTACAATCACGGATTTCATATAAAGCATCATGCTCATAATTTTTTTTGTATTTATGGATATATTAATAATTTACAATATTCCGCTTAACACTCTTACCATGCTATTCAAAATGCAGACTTAAGCACCGCCGGCCCTCCCGCATAAAACATGCACAAGCAAAGCAAGCAGTACGAGCACAAAATAAAGCAATCTTAAATAACAAGCAAGAAAACTTATCGACACGTGTTTCGCCTCTAAACGAGGCATCCTCGGGACGAAAAGCAAAAAAAAGATCAATCAAATCAAATGCAAATTATTAATATATCCACAAATTCATGATGGACTTCCGCAACGTAACGCCTTTTTCAATAATATTTTTTTTTGTGTTTTCCTTGGTTTCCATACTGTCTTCTGCATAATTGAAATAAAGTGTAAGTATCGTAAAGTTGCTCTAAAAAGCTTAGAAGAAAGATAATCTCTTTAAAATGCAGACTACCTTACTTAACATAACTTAGACGAGATACGTATAGGATAAGAAAAATAATTTTCCTTTGCACCATGAACAAAGAGGAAGCAACCTTAATTAATGTCGGATTTTAATAGACCAACATAATATTAGCCGTTACATTTTATACATGTCTTTAATAGGGTTATATTATTTTTTATAAAATACGTTTATATCGTCGATAAAAAGCGGGTGTTCCTGTACCAGGCGTGGACATACATTTCACAGTTCACACTTGGTAACACCTCTGACACCTCCTCGGGGATTCATGTCGTGATGATATATTTTATGTATGATAGAAAATAAAACAAGACAAGATAAAACAAAAACTCTTTTTAGTGCAAAATTTAAAAAGAAAAGATACAGGATAAAACAGATAAAAGCTAAGTAAGTAACAAACAATTGGCGTTTTTATCACTTAAAGCGATTTCTTCCAGACAACCTTTGGGTGGAAATGAGTTATGTTTTAGTAATAGGAATAAGTTTGAGTTATCCTAAATAACGAGATAATGCGTGTGTTTTGTTGTTTCAATGCATACAGAATAAATAGTTGGGCACCGTTAGTTAACTTCGTTAATCGTTAAAGCGTTACATAAGGTTAACGGTAACGGAAGTTAACGTTAATCGTTAACTCGTGATAAAAATTGCATTTACTTATAAAATTATGTTGGTATAGGCCAGGCATGTCAAACTCAAAGTCATTGGTGGGCCAAACGCATAAAGACCGTAGAATCAGTGGGCCGCAAAACGCAACCATAAAGAAAAAGAACTCATTGCATATAGTGAAAGTGAAAGTGAAAGTGAAAAGTATTTATTTGCCACAAAAAAGAAACACACGCACAGAGAAAACAAAAATTAAATAAAGTGCCAAAAAGGGCCAAACTCAGCAAATGCTGCTAGTTGCAAGCAACTGACAGCGCTGGTTTTCAGTTTGTCCCATTTTTTACAAATAACACAAACATTACATATTCCTTCCTTGCAGGTAGGTTTAAAATTTAACTACAATGTTTCTATCAAATTAGATGTAATTTGAAATTATTAATTTCAATTTTACAAATCGATGCAATACATTATTTATATTCACAAATTAAAACAATTTACATCATACATTACAATAGATTACATGAGAAAAAAATAAATAAAAAGTAATAAAAAAATAATAATAATACAGAAATATAATTCGTTTTTTACTAATCAGGACATAAATAAGATTAACACAAGCTATTTAATACAATTTTTGATAAAATTTTTGCGCATTTAATAAAATACATTTAAAATGTTTTTTAAATGTCATTGGACTAACGTGCTTGCGCAAGGGTGGAGGTAAATTATTCCAGATTTTGGTGGCTGCGTATTTGAAGCCACCCCTAAAGCCTGCTGTTTTGTGATTAGGTATTATCAGTTTATCGGTGAAGCGCCTACGTGTATATCGATTGTGAAAATCTCTAGACCAAGTTAACTTCTCATAGACATATAAAGGCCTTTGCATATGTACGACTTTGTGAACCAGATTGGCTAAATGTAAATTTCTCCGAGATGTCATATTTAGGATGCCTTTTTCATTTAAGAAGGGTGTAATGTGAGCTCGTTTCGGAATCTTATAACAAAAGCGTGCACACGCATTTTGTACACGTTGAATAGCACGTTCCGTTTTGGCGAAGATTCGAGGCCCATATACGACATCACTAAAATTGAACATAGACAGAACCAAACTTTCTACAAGTAGCTCACGAACATCCTCCGTGAGAAACTGTCGTACATTATACAAAACTTTAAGCCTAAAAAACGCATTTCTTATTTTTAGACTGACATGTTCCTCAAAGCGGAGTTCACTGTCCATTGTCAATCCTAAATTTCGTGCACTTTTTACTCCCAGAATGTTTTGGTGGTTGATTTGCACACACGGATTCTTACTTTTTATAGCCTGGCACTGATGTTTTGTCCCCATGATTAAAAATTTCGACTTTTGAGGATTCAAAACCAAACAGTTGTTAAGAGCCCATTCATGTATTATATTCAAGTCTTTATTAATTTTATCCACTGCTCCATCAGTTTCGTCTGGCTTGAAAGAATAGTAAACTTGTGTGTCATCTGCGTAGAGATGTATTTTGCAGTATTCTATGTGACGCACAAGATCTGCTGTGTACATAATGAATAATAATGGGCTGAGGATTGAACCTTGTGGGCAGCCTCGTGATACATTCTCAATTTTAGACTGTATCGGGTTACCTTGACTGTCATCCACCGCAACAAATTGTTTTCGATTAGTCAAATATGAACGAAACCAAGTACAGGAAGCCTGTGATAGCCCATAGTGACTCATTTTGGCTAACAAGAGCTCTGTGTTTAAACAATCGAACGCCCTCGAAAAATCTAGAAGAACCAGTATACTGCCTTGGCCAGAATCAGAAGAAGAGATTATTTCATCAGTAACATGCGCCAATGCTGTTTCTGTTCCATGGCTAGTACGGAAACCAGATTGCATTCTGGGGATGACTTTTTCGGACTCCAGATATTTCGTTAGCTGCGTACAAACAACCCTTTCAATGATCTTTGAGAGCACCGGCAGTACGCTTATCGGTCTTAAATCTTTGAAATCCTCAACGGTATTTCCCTTGGGAAGTGGCTTCACCTTGGCCAGTTTCCACGCATCCGGAAACACATTTTGGGCAATCGATTTGTTAATAATACAAGTTATAATAGGTAATGTAATCGAGAGGGTCATGCGAATCATTTCTACCGATATAGAATCAAATCCCGATGCAGATGTATTTATATGTTTAATAATTATAGCCACTTGATCTTGCGTACAACCTTCAATCGTAAATTCTTTCTCAGTAAATTTAGTAAGCCTAAATGAATCCAAGAGATTGTCATTTATATGTGGGTTACCAGGTATTTTTAGAAAGAAATCATTTATTTTATCAGGATTGTTTAAGTGGTCTGGAATATGGGATAACTCTTTTTTGCCTGTCACACCTATAGATATGCGCTTTAAATGACTCCACATTTTGTAAGGCGTTTTAATATTATTATTTACAAAATATGTAAAGTATGCCTCTTTCTCCCTCTTTATGGAGCTATTTACCAGGTTACGAAGATCCCTAAAATATCTGTGATGATGCTCAGCTTTTGTAGACAGAGCCTTTTTCCAGGCCTGATCTCTGAGTGACATCATTAATTTGATAGTATCCGTCAACCAAGGCCGAGGACTTTGATTTATCCGAACTCGCTTCAAAGGGGCATGTTTATCAAATAAAAGAACAATTAACTCATTAAAACGAGTAACCATAAAGTTAATGTCCTCAGACTCCAAAACCTCCTGCCAGGGTAGCCTACTAAGATCGAACAGAAATTCTTGTTCATCAACCTTTTTTAAGAGACGTGTCCATAAATATTGGGGATTTTCTTTTAGTTTTTGAATGGATAACTCGGTCAGTATCATGGCGTGGTCACTGAGCAGAGGGTTATGATAAACATTGACATTCTTAAACAACTGAGGCGAGTCGGTGATTATCAAATCTAACAAAGTTGCTGATTTTTCTGTGATTCTAGTTGGCTCATGCACTAATTGTGACAAGTTTTGATGCTTGAAAAACGATAGAACCTCAGGTGCAGGAGATATATCCGGCTTTAATAAGTCCACGTTAAAATCAGAGAGAATACAGACATGATTGCAGTCACCGAAAGCACTGATTGACTCGCTCAGTGCATCAATAGCGGTGCCGGTAGATACTCGATGCTTAGACGAAGAGTCAGGTCGGTACGCAGTGCCGATAGCGATGCGCCCCGCGCCCCGCACCTTCAACTGTAACCATAATTGTTCAAGCATCGAAGCTGGATGTGGGCGCACGCGCGCTTGCAAATTGCGGCGGATATAAAACCCAACGCCACCGCCACTATTTCCATTAGGTCTAGGAGATAATTTGAGGACATAGCCGGGAATTTTAGGCGCGCAAACAGCACCTTGTCCCTCTTTTATCCAGGTCTCGTTGAGTGCCAAGATATCCGGTTTATATTTCTGCATAGACACGAGTAATTCGTCTTGACCGGTATTTATAGACCTTATATTGAGAAACCCCAGTTTTAAACGATTATTTTTATTTTTATCTTTCTCTTCTATAGATATAAGATAAAACTGACACAAGCGAGATTATACAAAAATAAGAAAAAATCAAAACCAAAAACACAAATACTACCATTAGATTTAAATGCGCAAAATAAAAATTGTTTAAGCAAAATTTCTTACAGTGTATCATAAAATTACAATTAAAATCAGTTATCGTTACATAATAAGGACAATGCTTATCATGACGAAACTTCCTTACATAGCAAGCAATATTGAACATCATCAACTTAAAATCTGAACAAAATCCATTATTTGAAGATAACGAAATTAAATAAATCCAAACATATCGTTCTTGAACTAATTGAATAAAAAAGTTTATAATTAAAATTAAAATGGCATGCAATGGTTTTATTATCAGAATCATATAACTACATATAAATACTTCGTATATGCTATTGACAGCAAGACGCAAAACCAGTACTTGCCACAATGCCATGAAAATAATTACATAAATAAGGTAACCATGTTTCAGGCATTTATAAAATTTAAAACTTGAAACTTCACGTCGAATTAAGTGGGTTGTGAGCAATATTAAAAACCCTGTAAATGTCCAACTCTGACTTAATACGATGTACAGGTTTGTTTTCATCTTCCCTTACAAGAATATTGCCGTTATTTGTCCATGCAAATCTCCAATTAAAACGTTTCTGTTCTTGCCGGGTTTTGTAGAATAGCAGTTTATTATTCTTGGACAGTCTTTCGTTTAGATAAACGGGTTTTGGAGTTTCTGATGAACCGAGCGAGGGGATGACAATTCCTTCTGTAGTGACGGTTCGGCGCACGCGCGCGGCACGTAGCAGGCGATCGCGCACTGCGCGACGTGTAACTCGCAGCACGAGCGGGCGCGAGCGGGTGCGCGGGCCCGAGTTGGCATCAGCAACCAGCCGGCGTGGTCCTGCACGGTATATGTCAACCACCTCAGCTTCATCCAGTTTAGTCCCAATTTTGGCCGCGATTAGGTTAACTATGTCGTGAACTTTTTCGCCATTCATCTCAGGAATACCTGTTATTTCAATGTCATTACCGTAAGTTTCCTGCTCTTTTTCATTTAATAACATTGTTAATTCTTCAATTTTACTCTGCAGGATTTCAGTTTCTTCATGGGTTTCGTTTTTGTTTTCTAGAAGCGTCAGCCTCTTTTCTGTATCGTCTAGTCTGCTAGTGAGAGAATCGAGACGGTGGTTACAGTTAATGACGTCATCACGTATTCCTTGTATATCCGAACGTAGCATAGTCATTGACTGTCGCATTTCAGCTTGAAAGTTTATAATCAATGTTTTTGTATCTAGATCGCTTGCAGACGGTGACAAAAATAATTCGTTATCCTTATGAAGCGTTTTAGGACTCTGAGCACCATTTTCATTAGCAGCGCAGAGTGGACAAATCCAATTCTTCGGGACATTTGATGTGCTTAGTTGGGAGCATTGTTTTTGTTTGTGAAAAGTCTTTCTGCACTTTGCACAAGTAATGCCACCTGTCGCCGCTAGGATTCTTTCGCATGAACCGCATTGAGCCATTACTATGAACTCAAGCCCTAGGCTGTCTCGAAGAACTACTCAGAGGGCACACGAGATGGCGCTAATATCGCAAAAAATTTGCTAAGATTATACCTGCTTATTTATTTTTCAATAGTCCGTATAATATGCACGTTAATGGCTAGATACAAACACAATATCCGTTTAAGTATCTACAGTACTCACTCACATATAAGTAGGAATCGCTTTAAAATCCACTTCTGTCACGATTTAAACCGACACTTTGGTATGGAACTTTATTTTCACAATCGGCTGAAATTCGCAGAGACAACGATGTACCTGGTGCGAGGTCACTTTCTCATCAAAACTATGTAAAATTTTTGTTATAATAAACGCTCTAAACAATTTAAAAGATAATGTAAATACGGAACAGCTGTTGAATGAATCTCGCCTACCCGCAAAAAAAAAGATAGAGTACATAGTACAAGTAATATATAGATAGAGTAGTACAAGTAATTTAATAATTAACAGTGAGATCATGTTTTTTATTTATTAATGTAAGTAATAACTTAAATAACATTATCAATCTAAAATTCTAAACAACTTAAAACAAGTTAAATAATATAAAAATATATAACAATCCTTTCCTAGAAATTTGTAATCTATTGTCTTTAAATAAATTTTCAATTTGAGGGGTAATTCTATCTGCGGACACGCTCTCGGGCCGCATCAAAAAGCTTTCTTTAATTTTGACCGCAAGTTTGACATGCTTGGTATAGGCTATGGAAGTTCAGGCAGGACATGAAAAGTTAATAAAAGAAGGGTGTATCATTAGAGTTTGTAATAATAATTATTTAGAGATCAAAGCAGAAAACCAGCGCTGTGGCTTCAGCTGTGGCATTAAGCTGACCCCCCTATTCTGTATCTTTGGTTGCCAATTGGACTGCGTGCCTATCATCAAAAACATAGATAAAAACTGAACTTTCAAAATTGTCTTTAGTGGGTATTGAACTATTTACGAACTGTGTCGTCACTTCAAGTGTGAACATATCCTTAGACAATCGGAATTCGATAGTATATCTATGTTTTTGATGATAGGCACCCAGTTAAGTTGGCAACTAGAGATACATAGTCCCGCAGGACTTCCGAGGTAATTTGTTTTCTTTTTCGTTTTGTTTTCTGTGGTGTTTGAAATAAAGCTTTTTTCTTTTCTCTCAAATTCAAATCAAAATACTGCGGTGCGCGGTGTCATTTTGGAAAATAGTAGGTACTTAATTAACGATTCACAGACTTATGGAAAGTTAACGGAAGTTAGGTATTGATTCCGTTAACAATTCATAAAGTTAACTTGATAATCCGTTACGTGAAATGTTAACTTCGTTAATTAACGGATTAACATTCTTGTGCCCAACTTTGACACTATATATACGAGTACGTCTGTCTATGTCTGTCAAGGAATATGTTTGCTGTGAGTCCATATTTGTACCCGAAGTAAGCCGCTAGAACTGCTTAACCCGAAAATTCTCTCCACTGATCGCAATTACTACCCTAGAATTGTGCGTGAAGCGATTGAAATCAAGAAACATTCAAATAATTTCAATCGGGAAGATGGTTTAAATTTTCTCCCACATGGAGTACAGTTATCGGGAAATTTAAATCGCGGGTTTCTTCTCTTAGTGCATCTCCGGAAACTATGAGTGTTGTGTGCCGTGCGTGAATCAAATAACAATTAATTTTAAAGACTAAAGTGTTTATGCGGGTAAAAAGAAAATACTTCGGTCATCTCATCTCATCACTGCGCCTGGCCATACTTGCCAGTTTCCCGTAGACCACGAGACATGCAACTGTCTCGAAACGTCGGGTGTCCCCTTTTCGTAAAAAAGGTAAAATTTGATCGCGGTAGATCCGATAATATTTATTATAATGTGTACGAAACGCGGGAGTTTAAAGTTAAAGAATAAAAATGATGATGAAAAGGCCTCATGACTGTACGCACTAAAGTCTTGCATTCGCGTCAAAGATTGTTTGTACCGCAGAACGCAGAACGAGCTCTGTGTGGTCGGCTCTTTAGGCGCAAGACAGACAGAGAAGACGTAAGGCGAGGACAGGGTGAAGACAGGGCACGGGCGAACCACGGCCACTTAGAGCAAGACTCTGAAATACCTGGGATGACACCCCACGCCCCGCCCTTACCCCCGTTGCCTCCGCGCAGCTAGATGATAAAGTTTCGCGCCTGCGTTTTGTCTCCGTCTTCTTTGTATGTTTTGCGTCGCGAAGCTTCTCTACATTTTGTTTAAAAGTACATTAAGGCCCCAGACTCTCTTCGCAACATTTCGCTTTCATCTTACCTGAGGCTTTAGAAGTGGCGCTCCCCCCGCTGCATTAAGATGTTAGAGACCGCACCTGAATGTTGCTCTACTTCATTAAATGAGTGTACGATTACTTAAAATTTGACATGTGAAGATTTTTAATTATTCAAGTAACGGTAATTTACAAAGTTTGGTTTGTTTATCGGAACAAACAAAATGAATTTGCAAAAGCAAAATGAACAAAAGTAAATCTACCTGGAATAGATGGCTTATTGGTAGCAGTAAGAGTGATTAGTATTTAGACACAATACATTTTATGGGTCATGCAATTATTTGCAGATGTTTACCGAAGGGGTGTCAAGAGGTGTACCGAGTGTGAACTGTGAGATGCAAGTCATAAGTCCACCCATACGTGTACCGATAAGTATACCCGCGTTTCTCTGACGATTATTACGTCTCAACGTGATGAGCCATATCGCTCTAAGGAAACCTGCATGCCCTAAAAAGCGTGTAGTTGTGCCTGAAAATTTCTTTATTCATCAAGATTTTCATTTAACTAATGCCTGACATAAAAAATACCTTTATAAAATTTGGAAATGTAGAAAATTAATAATCAAATCGTAACAATGAAAACATTTAAAATTATGTATTCCTAATACTCACACACATATTACAATCAGTTCTTTAAGTAATATAATATCAAAAATAGAAACTCTTACGGTAATTAAGTGTCTGTCAGTTTGTGTGTCCATGATTATGACTAAGGTGCAATAAAAAAGGTAAAAAATTTAGTTTTAGAAATGTGATGTTGTAATGATAAGAACCGCAGCTGCGTACGTTCTTTTGTTTTGATACATTATTGTCTAGCACGTTGTTATCTCGACTGTCGGTTTTAGTGACTTCGATAGCTTTTTAAGATATTTTAAATAAAAGTAAGTAAAGTAATAAAAAGGATGTAGCTTCGGCTTTAGTTATTCCAAAAAGTGGCGACAGCAGTGCTAGTATAAAAATTGTGTGACGCCATCCCCGTGGGTTTTTTAGACCACAACTTCTAAAATACGGCTTTACGGGTTTTCGAATTAACACACATTAACATAACTTAATCTAAGTGAATTAGGGCATGCAATTATTCGCAGATTTTTACTATCCGGATAAAGGATAATGTATTATCCGGATAACCGGATACTTATGGTAAAAATTAAGGGTAGTAATAAAAGCTCCGAAAACTAAATTAAAACCGCCCAAAAAAACGGTCTACCGCAAACACCTTGAAAAAAAACCGGCCAAGTGTGAGTCAGACTCTAGTCAGAACCTAGGGTTCCGTATTGTGGATGATAAATTTAGTTTTATCATTTTTTTTCGTGAATTTCTCAACCGCTTTATTTTTTCTGTAATTCTTACGTAAACGCATATTACCATGAATTTTTTCATATTTTTCGGTCCACCAGTTTTGGAGATAAGAGGGGGGACATACATTTTTTATAGATTTTCAAGGATTTCTCGAAATAGATGCAATTAAATATAGCCAAACTATATATTATTACAATAAGCTTTTTAATACCTACAGTGTGATACCCATATTGTATTTTTATAATTTTTTTTTTATTTATTTTACTTTTTTTATATTTTTAAATCACTATAGTTTTCCCGGTTATTGGTCAGTTATGATCTATAATGGACATTTTTTTCATATTTTTCGGTCTACCAGTTTCGGACATACACATTATTGTAGTTTTTTTAAAGATTTCACAAAACCAGTGCCAGTAAATATAGTAAAAGTATATATTTTTACAATCACCTTTTTAGTGTCTACAGTTTGATACCCATATTGTATTTTTAGGATATTTTTTATTTTTCTCACTTTTGTTTTGAAAATATTTTAAACAATTTAAAATTTTTCATATTTTTTTACAATGTAATATGTAGGCAAATTAATGCTTTTTTTGTGCCAAATTTCATGTCTTTATCTTTACGGTGCTAAAGTTATGATGCTGTGAAATACGGACGGACGTAGATTAGACTTTATTTTATCGAAACAGGGATTTCTTAAAATATTCAAAAAATATTTTATCCATAGTTGTTTACTTATTAAATGATAAGTGCAATATTCAAGTAGAGCAACTTTCATGATACAGCTCGCCTCTCCATAAGAATCTACGCGAGGGAAAGGGAGCAACCGTGCGAGCGGGAGGTAAAATGACGTCGAGCTACACAACACACGTCTGAACGCTGCGATGTCCCAGCGAAACTGAGGGAAATATCGACGCGTTTTGTGTTTTAAACTCTCGATAAGTTTCGATTTGATAAATGTTCTTAAAATAATTTTTTAAATACCGTTTTATGTTATTTCACTTATTAATAGTTCTATTCTACGTGTATTAAATTTGACTACGCTAAACGATAGTTTTCTAGTAGAAAAAAAATATTTTATCAGTGGTTGAATTCATAAAATCACAACTACTTAAAGCACTCGAAATAAGAAAACTAAAGTATTATCCAAAAAAGTAACCAGGTAAGATTATTGTTGAAGATATGGAAATAAATGTTACCTGAATAAATTTCTTGTTTTTGTCATAATTTTTACGTGACGTGTGCATGAATGAGACTCTCAACGCGTAGAACATAAATAAAGGTATGTTTAAAGCCTAAAAAAACTATTAAAAGTAGTATTAAAGTAAATGAAAAAATAAGTTTTGAAATCTTCAAATTCCACACTATAAATTAACGTAAAATGTATTTTATTTATTGCTTTCTTACTAACTAAAATAAAATATTTCTTTTCTGATAATTCTGCAAGAATACTGATTTTTAGGGGACTGGAGCCTTAAAGGGGTGCTTGGTCTCTGCCTCGTCCTCGCTTTACGTCTTATCTGTCTGTCTTGCGCCTTAAGCTTGGACAAGTTCGAGGACACAGAAAATTGGCTTTTGAATTTTGTAAAAAGGGTATGAAACCTGAATCCTGATCGTGAATTTGACTGTGTAAACGAAGACACTATATTAAAAGAATGTTTTAATTTTGCCTCGTTTAGATGTTGTTTATAATACATGTAGGTACATGTCTTTGGATTTATTTTATAACAAAAATTGTCTGTGGATTTATTCCTAAATTACCTACTTGTAGGTAAGCTCCTCGGCAGAAAGCAGCAAACGTGTAAGTTTCAAACTATTTATTTGCATCATAATTTATCACTCGCTTTTTGCCCGTGACTTCGGCCGAGTTAATTACGTTTTTATGTTGGGGAAATGGCCCATCTTCTGTAATGAAAAGTAGACTACATAATATTACAATATATAGGTATTATTGATATTAGCGATCTGTTAATAGGCAACTAAGTATCTTGCGGATTGATATAGCTAATCTTAATATTTTCATATTTTTGTATTTCACCACACCTACAGGTTGGTTGGAAGCTTGGAAGAGATTTCAGTAGAAATAAGCTCGCAATAAGCTTTGTAAACAGTTTTTTTGTTTTTTTTTTTTAATTTTGTTGATTGGGAAACAAACAGTTTTCTTAATACATTATGCAAATAACAATAAATTCACATTATAAAGCTAAACGGAAACATTTTTAACAATAAATTAATCTTGAACCAAACGAGTTTCGACATAAATCTTGCAAGTAAAAAAAATTATGTGCACGGCATTATAACAACGCAACATGCATTTACGTTTTAAGTTACTCAGTAAAAATACACAAAACAAAGCAAATTGAAGAAGGAAAATATATATATAAATTACCAAATTAACAAAGCAAATTGAAGAGAGAAAAACATACATAAATTAAAATTAACAGTAACACAAAGTTAAGTATCAAGAAAACATTTAGTACTTTTTTAAAAACGTTTTAAGGCCATTACCGTCGCCAAATTAGCAGCTCGATGTTTGTCTGTATGAACATCGACGGAAACGACATTGAAATAACGTTCAAATCAGTGCAAAATGCGTGGTGGCTGTTACGACGCTCGCTGCGTCCTTGAAAAGGCAACATAGAAGAAAATAATACTTTTCACATGGGCGTCATTGTTCGATTGAATAATTCTATGTTATATTTATAGCTATCAAGTTTATCTTTTAATCAAAGCATAAATGAATTAAATCACCTAAGCCGCTTAGGAGCAGTAGGAAATTCAAGCCAAAAAACACCATTCAGTTGAAACAATTTTTCATATAGAAGTTTTGGTGGTACGAAAAAGAAAAATGTTGCATATGTTGTCCTAGAGTTTGATAATCCATAATACATTTTTTAAATATTTTTGGTTTGGCCATAAAAGAGGAGTAGGCTTTAGAAAGTACCCATTTGGCGGTATTAAGGGCCTTAAACAATGAAGATTTAAATAGACCCAGCAAGAGATGCAATATATCAAGATCAAGAATATTTAATGTTATATGTTGCAATAAAGAATAAAGAGTAAATAAGGATTTAGTGTTAATAAAGCAATACTTTATTTTTCTAAATCTAAAAAAAAGTCAGTATGTCTAATAAAATCACACCTGCTAAATATTGCGAGCTTTAGAAACCAAATAAAGAAAGCTTTACGCGTGAAACAAGGAAACCCATTTAGCATTATCCCTGATCTAAATCCCAAAGAAAATACCGCATGCAGTATGTATCTTTATCCCTAATGTTTCTTTTATGAATACATCTTTAATAATACGCGTGAAAAAACATTAGCATCCTCGAGTTAAATGCCAGGCAGTATGTAGTTAAATAACCGTGTTTTTATTTAGAAGGAAGCCCTTTCAGATACTAAATAAAACCGTAAAAATTTTTACGTTCAACAAAGTATGGGTTTAGTTGTTGGCTACCAATATCTAATTCTTAATTTAAGAGCGGTTTTGTAGCCGGATTGTGAAAAACCCGCCTTTTTCTAAATAATCGAAACAAAACACTTAAATTCAAAATTCACTGTTAATCAACACAAATCTTATTACCCATGTATGTATTATGTATGCTGCCATCGCAAATTTTCCATGGGAAAAATTACCCCTTAACACAAAAAAAAACATATGGCTCGAAAGTAACAAAATACATGTTTTCATTGTTTTCGGAACAATCATTTGTAGATTTTAAAACACAGCACTTTTTCTTACAAAAAGGAGCAAGACTTTGGAATCGTTTACAAGTCTCACTAGAGAACCTGGTAGACATACACTCTGTTAAAATACGAGTATGTTTATAACATTATTAAATTTGAACGGTAATTTAATTAAGATTATGTTTATTTTGCGAAATCCTTCGCTATGAATACTCTAAATATTATTAGAGTGCATTACAAACTAGAAAATATCAATCAGAAACAAATCCAAAGACAAGAATTTGAAAAAATTCCCCGGATTCGAACCTGCGACCTCTTGTTATCAAGACAAGCGCGCTACTAATTGCGCCACCGAGGTTCCTACCTAGACCGGCGAATTCTTCCATCATACTTGTCCACTGTTATTTTTGCATCTGCTTGATATACTAGCTTGTACTGCACATATAGAACGCTCACGAGGGCGTTATGTGATTTCACGCCTTGTTCTTAAGAAACAGATGGCGCTGTCGTCGCTACAATATTGTTGCTTCAGACAGTTAAGAAATTCACAGGTATCATTTACTAAGATTATGTTTATTTTGCGAAATCCATCGCTATGAATACTCTAAATATTATTTAGAGTGCATTACAAACTAGAAAATATGAATCAGAAACAAATCCAAAGACAAGAATTTGAAAAAAATCAAATAATTAATTATTTACGTGCGTTTATTATATTAAGTATGTGTGTTAGTTTATGTTATAGTTATTCTGTAAGTATATTTCATAGTCGTATGTAAGTATACATTGTTTTAATATTTGCCCACCTACCTACATTTATGCTGTTTAGTTGTATTATTTTTCCAAAGGCTGCCTGGAAGATATTGCTGTCACCAAAATGTACCGCCTTTGTACACAATGTTTGATCTGTTGTTTGTGTAATAATAGGTCTTTAAATATGAAATTGCTGAAATTTTGTTACAGATTCATGAGTTTATTGTTCTTGTAATTCAATAGCTATTTCAATTATTTGTTTTTTCTTTGAAAGTTGTATTCAAGGTTTTAAATGTACGTATTAAATTTTGATTTTATTTTCAGATTGATTATAAAATTTAACTGTGTTACTACAAAACGGTGTTTAGCTTTAGACAGTGTTTAAATCTGTTGTTGTCGCCTTTTCTTTCATATCGTAAAAAAGTGACAGCAACAGATTTAAACACTGTCTAAAGTTAAACACCGTTTTGTAGTAACACCGTAAGTCTTCAATAAAAGTTTGTCCTACATGCCTAAAACATGCATAAAAAGGTTTTATTGTCAGTTTGATAAGCAAAATTAAAATTTCAAAAACAGTTCGTCGTAAATGCCTAAATTTCCATAGATTCGTAATATTTTTTTACAGTTGACACTTCTCAAAAATTTAATTATTATTTTTAGCTTAATGTTGTCCCATTTATACACAAAAGAAATTACATAATTTGGATTAGTCATTCCTGAAAAAATGCAAAAGTACCGGAAATTGAGTTTTCTTCAAATTCTTTATAAAAACGGCAATTTCATATGTAAAGAACTAATATACAAAAGAGTATACATTAATAAAAGATCAGATTCCGTTTTGATTACTGACACAGATGCGTACTTTTCAAGATACTCATCTCTGCCGCATTGATGGGCATTAATCATTGGAATCTATTTGTTTTTCTTACTTACCACTTGCTGAACGGTGAAGCAAAACATCGCGAGGATACCTGCATGCCCTAAAAAGCGTGTATTTGTGCCCGAAGTACGGCGATAGGGCTCACCACCCATCACGTTAGGATGTAATAATTGCCGGTGAAACGCGGGTGCACTGAGTGTTGATGTGAGTTGCATTTCAAAACTTACACTCGGTACACCTTTGACACCCCTCGGGGATTCATGTCGTGACAAAATATATTTATAGATATAGTATATTTTTATGTATTATCTATTCAAATTTCTGTGGTCTTAATACTCAGAAAATATATATTTATCTCCTGCACAGCCTTTTCATGACAGCTACAATGTAAAAAGAGAATGAAAATTGTGTATTTCTTAATCGTGTTTTCAGCTCGACTGAAACCGGAATGTAATCTGAAAGATTTATATCCACCCTCAAAAAGTTATGCTTTTTACTTTGAATACAACTCGGCTCGGATTAATTCTCAGATCAGCCATATTTAATCGGTTTATGATGCAGCAACTCTGGACAAGTAATAGGATTTACTTAAATCTTAAAAAGAAATACAATTTTTTGAACGAATGAGCGAAGTGAGCGAGTCTACTTGAACAATCTGGCTTTGTATGTATGTATGTTTGTATGTATGTATGAATGTTTGTCCGATGATAACTCGAGTATTGTTGATCGGAACGTTATAATAATAATATAATAGACGTTTTTAATAATAATAGACGTTTATTTCCATATGAAAATATTTAGCACAAACAAATATTTCTGCCAAACTGTAATGCAGTTTGTAGGCAGAAAAAACTCTGTGTTTAAATAAAAACAAAAAATGAGAAAATCAAATTTAACAGTTTCAATTTAACCTAAAAAGCTTACACAAAAATAAAAGATAATCGTTTTATCTACACTTCAATACCATATTTCTGCAATATTAATGATTTTAACTTATTTTTGAATACAGAACGGGTTACATTACATTCTGAGAAGACAACAGGTAAGGCGTTAAATATTTTTGGTATTAAATATTTATCTGTTCTTTGACCATAATAGTTTTTGAATTTATAAATTTGGAAGGCATTTCTGGCGGCTTTTCTAGTGTAATATTTGTGATTCACAGGATTCTTGTACTGATCATGAAGTTGAGTAGACGAGTAAATGTGACAAAAAGAATTTTTAAATTTGAACATGAGCCAAATCGGTAAAGGGGTTGTTGGGATATGGGGTTGATTGTCCGCGAGTTCAAAGTTCGGGGCGAACTTCTCCTATAGCTAAAAACATATCAAGGACTTATTAATAAGCTGATGATAGACGACTCCTTTATTAGGGTTCCGTACCCGAAAGGTGCCAAACGGGATTCTATTACTAAGGCTCCACTGTCTGTCGGTCTGTCACAGGCCACAGACCACACAGCTTCAGATGTTTTAGGTAGTCATAGTTGAAATTTCACAGAGTACGTGCTACAATTTTTGGGTTCTGTATAGTGTCTAAAAGGTACAAAAAGAACCTTTATGGTGAGACTCCGTTGTCCGTCCGTCCGTCCATCCATCCGTGGGCACGGCCACATAACTTTAGCATTTGAGTAAGTACTTGAAATTAAGCACAAAAAAAGCATGAATTTGCTCACATAACACGATGAAAAGAAAATTTTAATAATTTGAAATTGTTCTAAATGTTCCCAAAAAAAAGAGAGTAAAATAAAAAATATTAGATTTGGGTACTTAACTGTAGATATTTAAGAGCTGATTGTAAAAATATATATATTTTGTATATCTTTGAAAAACCACAAAAATATATATGTCGTGACCAGATCATAGAATTGAACATTTCATGAAATAGTCGACCATTTCATGAAATGCGATCATTTCATGAAATGGTCAACTGTCACTGACCAGATCATTAAATGTTCAACGTTTAACGATTTGGTCAGCGACGTTTGACCATATCATTAATGTAGGGTGTCCATACAAATGTTGATACTAAAAATTCGAATACTTGTTATTAGGAACTTATTTATTGTTCTTTAAAGTACAAATCAACAACTTATAAAGAAATAGGACGTATTTCAAGTAACTTATTTTACTGAATGTTACAAAATCAATAATAACTACTTAGGTTAATTTTTTAGAAAAATCAATAACGATTTGGCAAATTAGATATTTTAAAGGAACTTATTTTACTGAATTATACGTAATAATAATCACAACCATCTGGGTTTAAATATAATGAATTAGTTATTTTAGGAACTTTTCTTACAAAATAAAGGGTATAAAAATTACGAGTGAAATTATAAGGGGGGCTTCAGAATCGACAATATATTACAAAAAATAAATGGACCGTCAAAATAATCATTTTCCCATACAAATCAGCTAATAACTTTAAATACGGTGCGTGAACCAGAGGTATAAAAAATTGGTAAATAAAGCGTCACTAATAATAACTATTATTCAGTAAATATTTTAATACCTAAGTATTCAATATCTTTGGTAAAAATTATTACTGCTTAAAAATGGCACAAAGTATCACAAATAAAATAATAGAAAAGGAAATTCTTGCGCCCTCATTTGTTGATGCATGACAAGCTTTGATGGCACTTCGAAGTACAAAGCGTTTTATTTTTAAAACATGCACATCTGTTTGTACGGCATTGGTTTTTTGCAGGCTTGCATGTGCATTTATTAAAACCTTGACCTCCAAACATGGATTGGCAAGTTACAGCTTGTCGCACTGATATGGGCAATTCTGATATGGCTTCGTTGTAATCTTTTGATGACAGTTGTAGGTCCTGCCGGGAAAACCAATTTTTTATTATCCCTGAACTAGTCCCAATCTTGTAAACTCCATTTCTGAAATCAACTACTTTGCCTGCAATATTTTTCGTATCTAGAGGGCCACGGTCGATTTTTGGTACATTTAAAAATACGGAATTACCTACATCTAACAAAGGCAGCTTTTTGGCAGTATTATCGACCATTTTTTCCGCAGCACGCTTGACACCTCTGTGAGCTTGTTCTCTTTCATTAACAATCGCTTGTTCATTTTTGCAAAGGAAACATAAAACCTGAGATCCATAGCCTTCTTCACCACAAGAAACTCCACAAATACTATGCACTGGCTTGGAACAAGAACTGCAAGAATGAGCCCCTGATGTTCCTTTTCCACAGACAAGACATATCGGATCATCAGATGAGGATGGTTCTATATTTTCTATACCCAGCACTTCAATATTTTCTATATTTTCTATACCCAGCACTTCAATATTACCAGGCACTTTCGGAACCTCTTTCTGAGTGATTTTGTTCAAGTCTTCCTCTGTTTGGATAGATGCAATAACACTGTCAGGAATATCGCATCCTTTTAGTATCGTTTTCGGTTCAGAACCAAATAACGCTCGGTAAGGAGATCTGCCAATTATTCGATGGTAAGAGGAGTTTTTGTAGTATTGAATAAAATAACAACCTACAGACCATTTAGTAGATTTATTATCTAGCATCCAACAACGCAACATATTTTCTACATCTTGGTTAGATCTTTCAACACTGCCTTGCGTTTGAGGACGCCTTGGACTACCATGAATGATTTTGCACTCCGACCACATCTTTACTAGTTCTTCTATAACATGCGCCGTGAATTCCCTTCCATTATCACTTTGAAGTATACAAGGGGCACCAAACTCCAAGAATATTTTCAAAAGTTCTATTGCTACATCTGCAGCTCTCTTTGTTTTTAGTGGTCTCAGGTGTAAAAATTTCGTCGCATGATCTTGATAATTCATAAGCCATTTATATTCTCCGTCTGGAGCAGATTGTAGGTCCACTAAATCTACTTGTCCTCGTACATTGAAATCTTTCGAAATTATCGGTTGTGTTACAATACCTTTTTTTGACACTGAACGTTTCATTTCACATACGGAGCACAAGTCAACAAATATCTCAATTGCCCTTTTTGGAATGTAGAATCTATTTTTCACATGCTGATACATTTTTAATCGGCCACCATGTCCGATAGATTTATGAACTTCTGTAAGTATTTCAAAATATTTTTCCATCGGAATTATGCGAATAGTAGGATCTTCGATGCGTTTCTTCTTGAATACTAAAAACTCCTCACCCGCAATTTCCATAATATCATATTTTGAAAGCGAATAATAGTCCATAGACTTTTTTTGCATGGTCACCCTACTTTCCTTTATTTGTTGTATAACCTAAAAATGAAAACAAAGATTCTTTAGTAATCGGTCAAATAAATTAATAAAGTATTTTAATTCCCTAACTAGCTTATATTTTAACAGAGACGAGTATAATATTAAGATTATGATTTAAATATGTGTATTAAGAAACCGATACCAACCTTTGAAATATGTTCCGAATTCCAGGGTTTTTTGACGTTGCTGTCGGTTTTTACATGACTTGCATAAAACTCGTGTAGTTTTGTATCATAATTACACTTTACTGCACTTTCTTCCTCAGTTATGACATTATTAACATCATTTAAAACAGGAGAATTGTTTGGCGCCGCCATGATGCATCGCACAAACAATAACAATGCGCCATCAGCGCTGCTAGTGGTGAATAAATGTAACTATTTTACGATATGATCATACGATGTTTGACCAGATTATGAAATGGTCTTGTGTTGAGTTGATTATATCGTCAAACGATCTCTATTCATTGATTTGGTCAATCCATATCATGAAATGGTCAACAAACAATGTAATATTTCATAAAATGCGACCATTTCATGAAATGGTCGACTATTTCATGAAATGTTCAATTCTATGATCTGGTCACGACATATATGTCCCCCCCCGCTTACCTCCAAAACTGGTGAACCGAAAAATATGAAAAAATTCATGGTATATATGTGTTTACGTAAAGATTACAGGAAAATGACTGCTATTGAGATCACGTGGCTGTTACGATAACTGAAACATCGCACGCTCTTAAAAAACACGTTTTTCGCTCAAAAAAGGTTTTTACGGTAAACTTTTCAGAAAACTATCCGCAAAAGTACTTTCTAAATTAAATTTTCCTTAATTTCCTGTAATTTTCCTACGATTTGCTAATAAAAATTTTATATAAAACGAAAAAAACATGAATAATCGACCAAGTTTCGTTTTTTTTTTCGATCGAGCAAAGTATTGCGTTTTGAACCGTGAAACAAATCTACAGAAAGAATGTATCTAAGATATATATATATTTTTTCAGACACAAAATATCACAATTTCATGGTTTAAAATGAAACAGACAAGAGTCAAAATTGGGATAAGCCCCCCTTAAGCCATGACCTTAAAGCTCATATGGGCTTTCATGGCCGCATAAAATTATGCCTATTTGGCTTTGGTGCTGCTGCATAAGGGCTGCTGAGCACGCTCCAGCGCTTAGGCATAGCAGCCTTAAGGAATTAATGCATTGGCCATAAAGCCTTTGAGCAGCCATTTTGTGTTAGGGTAACTAACGCAAATTGATATAAGCAAGATCGGATGCACTCTGCAAACGTTGCACCGTATAGTAAACATGTCGCTCTACATAGTGCTACGTCGTACAAGTAATACCTACTTACATCCTTTTGGCATAATGTTACGTTGAGTATGTTTTGCTTCTACATACTAATTCGTACCTTGTCGTACAGTACCAAAAACTGAACGGTATATAATAGGTCTTTACCTATGAAATTACTGAAATTTTCATACAGATTCATGAGTTTATAATTCCTGTGATTCAATAGCTATTTCAATGATTTGTTTTTTGATTGAAAGTTGATTTCAAGGTTTTATATTTACGTATTAAATTTTTATTTTATTTTCAGTTTGATTATAAAAATTAAATCTTCAAAAACAGTTCGTCTAAAACGCCATCCATTTCCATTATAAGATTTGTTATAATTTTTTACAGCTGACACTTTTCAAAAATTTTATTATTAGCTTAATGTTGTCTCATTCATACATACCTAAAAGAAATTACATAATTTGGATTTGTTGTACCTAAAAAAAAAATTTAAAAATATTAGTACTGAACACTGAGTTTCCTTCAAATTCTCTATAGAAAACGGCAATTTTATATGTAAAGACCCAATATGTATGCCCTTCTCATTCTAAAACAAAAAACATGTTTGGATCCATCTTATAGATCATAAAGCCTTTGCACAGTCTTATACAAAGTAATAAATGATACAATTCTCAAAATAAAACAAAAGTCTCAGCAAATTCCTTTCGCAAAGAAATAAGTCAGACAACGCCGCAGAGCCAAATATTCGTGAAAGAATTTGGAAGGTAGAAAGGAATTCTAAAAAGTTGAATCTTCATTGCGCAGGGATTCTTTACCTTCACGCAATTTTTTTTATTTCAGGCTTCTTGAAGAAGTCGTGTGATCGAACGTAAAATGGACTGAACAACACATATTATTTGGTTGTCAATGCTCGTAGATTTATTTTATATGCATCAAAACTGTAACTGTAACAACAATTTTACCGCACTCGTGTTTTATTTGTATTATTTTTAATTTATTAACAGGAAGTTGGGTAACCTGCAACCTTTCTTTGTTTACCATATTTAGTACATTTTTCTTCACTATTGAGCGGCTTTGTATAGTTAGTCCTTTTGGGCCAGTAATAATATTAAGTTCACAACACTTTAAATTCACATGGAAGAAATTGTAGTTTTGATGTAAGTATTTACAAATTGAAAAATAATACTTGGGGTCACTTAAAAGTTCATGTACGCGGCAAAAGTCATTACTATTATCACATTCATTGCTCAGATGTTATAATATAGTTCTTTGTTTTGCACACAAATTCCGGAACGCATCCGCACGCATGTAGAGCAAGTCACAGTTCTATGACATATTTTGGAACGTACCGTTTTTTTCCGTCAAGTTGGCAATTTGCGTGGATAGAAAGAAAAAGAGAGTAAAATAGCCCGCCTCATGTCATGCCATCAAAAAGTTTATATCTGAAAAATCTGGAATTTAATTTATAAATAATTGGACTTAACCCCGTCGATAGATATACTTGCAGAAGCTATAATTGCAAATGATAGGCTCTTGCCGCCATAATTAAGATACATGTGGGTGAGGGCAATAACTTACTCGAAACGTCTGAAAAACTCGCTACCTACGCTCGTGTTTCAAATCGTCCTCGTAAGTTATTGCCTCTTTACCGCACTTGTAGCATAAACTACTTTTATCTACTCCCATACCGCAAAAAGGGAATTAATATTTATTCTTATTGCACACAGAAAACTTAATTCTAAATTATATAATAAAAGTTATGTACAATGGCGTGCTTAACTGAATAATGAGATTTCTTCCAGCAAACCAAGGGTGATAAGGATGTTTGAAATAAATAAGATATTCATATTGTGCACGATATTACTTATACAGAAACAATATAAAATTAATAGTAGATATCTAATTAGTTAAAAAATAATGACAAACTACATAAAATTTACATGCCTACATAGTATAAATAAATATAACAATACATATTCAGTAAATAAATACACAATACATTATATATATACATACACCTACAGGATAGGTTGTCGGAGATAGTGCTCTTTTATTTTCCTTTTGAATACACCAATGGAGGGGCTATCCCTGATAGTGTGAGGAA
Organism: Ypsolopha sequella; assembly: GCA_934047225.1. NCBI lineage: Eukaryota > Metazoa > Arthropoda > Insecta > Lepidoptera > Ypsolophidae > Ypsolopha > Ypsolopha sequella. Next base: position 17,924,279 of record OW203991.1, read on the forward strand.
GGGAGTTCCACAGTTTGATGGACAATATTAAAAGCAGTTTTATAAATACCTACATTATTTGACCGATATTATAATATTACATTATAACACCGCAATTCTCCGCTGTGATTGGCCAAATTTATAACACCGCTAGATAACTAATAACGAGCAATAACGGTCTATCTTAATTTCTTACCTGTAAGCCACGCCCTCTACTCGTTCTCGCTTCTGATTGGTATCAGGCATCTACATACCAATTTCCTTGGGCTTAGGTTATATAATGTTAAATAATATTAGGTGGCGAAACTCAAAACATAGGTAGTACAAGTCTATATGAACAACTGTTTGTATGGGAGCTAAGCGAAATTCATACTAAATATATGGGAATGTTTAATGTCAAAATTTTGGATACTTCTCTTTTGATTTTCAAAAAGTTATTGATGCCATTTTACTAATTAGGTAACGTACTTTCGTAATAATCGCCTGGTCACACTTAACGATTACACCCTGTATATTATGACCAGTGTTCTTTTTCTCATTTTCCGTGAAATTGTTTTTGATGGCCGTAGATAAAGTATTGTTTGCAATGGAACATAATTAGACATTGCGACACCCGTGCAAAGCTATTACGAAATTCATTTCGTTCGTTTCGTAAACAAGCATTCGTGACCCAATGTCTCTCATTATGTTACAGTTGCACAAAATACTATCCATCCATCCATCAGCTCGTATTCGTCCACTGCTGGACATAGGCCTCTCCAATATTACGCCACTTTTGGCGGTCCTCAGTCATCCTCATCCAGCCGCCACCCACAACGTCCTTCAGGTCGTCAGTCCAGCGGGCGCTTTGCTGTACGTGGTCTCCATTCCAATGCCTTACGGCTCCAAACGGGTATCACGTCGGCGACAAATATGGCCAGTCCACTGCCACTTCAACTTACTGATTCGGCAGTCTATGTCGGTCACCTTCGATCTCTGACGAATATCTTCGTTTCGGATTTTATCCATCAGAGGTGGATAAAAAATTTTCAAAAGCAAACATGTTAGGCCCAAATATATTTATTGCGTAAAAATAAACAAACTTTAGAAAAGTGTTCGAGAATAACTTAATTTAATAATGCCCACTTGTACTCACTAAATAAGGACTAGAGTGTCAAAGTTTTGCTTCACTTTGAACTTTATTCGCAGAGGAAATTGCACGACTCTGAATAAATTTCACAGTATCGATAAAGCCTGAAAGTTTTGCAAAGTTTCTAACGAAGTTTCGCCTTGAAGGATGTTTTACAGAGATAATGCAATATATGTAGTTATTAAATTTTAATTAGGAAATTATGGCAGGCTTAGTGTCCAGCTGTTTAAAGGAGTATATTTTCAAATGGGTATAATAATTGTGAGGCCTTTTTCTAGACTTTGAATTATCAGAACCGAGACTGGAGGAATTTCATTCGATAGGAATAATTATTGAAATGAGGTCTAAATTTACACTTTTTTTGATATTTTGACAAATATGGATACCATACAGACTTCAAAAACATTTATTTATATTATGGAAAATTTCATAGCTATTTTAGTTAATTTTATATTAATTTTAAACCAACTTTTTGTAAATCTTCCACGATTCCGTCCATCTCGCACTGCGGGTCTTTCCAGCTGGAGTGACGGGGACCTTTGCACGGAAGATGTATCACCTTAAGCACAAATGTAAAGTTTACGTTTCCATCTATCAGCCTAATTCGTCCACTGCTGGACATAAGCCTTTCCAGGACTTTGCCACTCGCGGCGGTCATCCTGGAAGAATTGCCCATACTCACACACGCTGGGCAGGAGGGTTGGTGAGCGCGGTGCTGGAACCCTCGCACCAGTGACGCCACTGCCCGTCAAAAGTCTTTTCCATATAAGGCCCGGCTATTAGGATGGATATACCGTCATCCATCGGTCCCAGGCATGGTGAGCCACCTGGTTTTTTGCCTGTGAGCTGTCCTCGTACTCTCGTTTACGTTTGTTTCGAAAGAACACGTTGTGTACGTTTTTTGCAGGAGCTTCGACAGAATTTTGCATAATAAGAATATAAGTTGCGACAAAGTTTCAAGTGGATCAATATAAGAAGAAACAATATTTTGTTTCGCTCAGACAGTGTTACCAGTCTTTGGGCCTAACAAACACATATAAAACGGATATCACATATAAACCTAGGTTCTTTTTATGTGTCTACCATATTTTCGCTGCCATATGTTTTATTTTATTTATTTATTACACTTCTTGTACTTAACAATCATACATAATTAACAACACATTTTTTCATAAAGAACAGATATTTTGTACAAAGGCGGCACTTATTGCTAATAGCAATATCTCCCAGGGAACCTTAGGGTGGAATGAAAAAAATGTTAGAAACTAAACTTTGTTATTTAAAAAGGGATAGGGTTAATGCTAACAAAATAAGCAGAGTGCTAATTTTAACTAAAACGTTTAAAAAATTTACATAATTAATCTAATACATATTTTATATTGATTAACATAGACTTATTTAAAAAAACTATACGTAATAAACATACAAACATTAAAATAAACTTCAGTATATAAATACATATACATACTGGAATGTTTTAAAATACTATCTTTATGTGTTCAAATACCAGCCAAGTATAATACGCCTTCGACCCGTATCAGTGTTTGTGTGTAAGAGGCTGTTTTCAGACTTGGCGGCGTTCCAGTAGATAACTCGCTGAAAAGCTGTAATAAAACAAGACAATCCATTCTTCAATCTACAAAGCTGGTTTAACAGAAAATAAAATTGGTTTCATATCCGTCTATTCTCGTCATATATATATTTAAAGCGACTTGGTTTGTAGTGCTATTTAGCATCCAGAGTTCAAAACTTTGAAACCCTGGGAAATAATTGCATTTAGGACATTGTAAGATAATATAAAGTACGTATTTTTTTTTCAAATCATACTTCCAACCATTTTACGTTAACATTCTTAATAGTTATGTTGCCATCTTTAACACTTAAGTACTTAAATATTCTGTCAAATAACAGCCATTTTCAGATTTGGCAATGTTCAAATTCAACACCCGATGTGCCACTTGCAGTGCCAATAGAACAAAGAAATTGTCGCAACTTTGTAACCAAAACTCGGGTAAAACTTACATATAGTTATTTACTTAGAGAAAGTAAATGTTATGATTAAAGCCAGTCATAAAACAAAATGGAATTTCCATACAATACAAAAAAAAAACTGCGACTATTGTTGTCCTTGCTTGAAATTATCAAGTTATTTAAGCTGGATAAGTACATTTTAAATATTATTAGAGTGCATTACAAACTAGAAAAGATCAGTTGATCAGAACAAATGCAAAGACAAGAATTTAAAAAAATTCCCCGGGCCAGGATTCGTACCTGCGACCTCTTGTTATCAATCTTGTTATCGAGGTTCCTACCCAGACCGGTGAATTTTTCCATCATACTTGTCCATTGTTATTTTTGCATCTGCTTGATAAACTAGCTTGTACTGCACATACAGAACGCTCACGAGGGCATTATGTGATTTCACGCCATGCTCTTAAGAAACAGATGGCGCTGTCGTCGCTACAATATTGTTGCTTCAGACAGTTAAGAAATTCACAATTCTCGTTAAGTAAGGTTATGTTTATTTTGCGAAATCTATCGCTATGAATACTCTAAATATTTACAAACTAGAAAAGATCAAGCAGAAAGAAATCCAAAGAGAAGAATTTGAAAAAATTCCCCGGGCCAGGATTCGAACCTGCGACCTCTTGTTACCAAGACAAGCGAAATTTTTATGTTTTTATATTACCATTTTTCGATTGTCTTGTTTCGGAGATAAGGAAGGGGGAGAGGGGGCATGATAACGTTAAAAAATCGCTACCTTTTGAAGGCTTTTTTATGGGGCCCCTCAGGTTTCATTTTTTTTTCATTTTATTTGCTTTGTGGATGCCAGTAGTAAATTTAGTAACACGTATTGTGTGAACATTTCAACTGGATACCTATAGATAATGGCTGAAGCTGTGCAGACCCCCCTGTGACAGACGGACAGACATACAGACAGATAGCGGACGCTTAGTAACAGCACAAAATAGATACTACCAGAAGGCTGACTCCATACAACGAGCGAAAACAGACGCACGCATGCATAGACGCGTACGTACGAGTATGATGATCTCGGCAAAATTTCGTATTGGCATTCGACCGACTTCGACCGACATCGTCGTACGTACGCGTCTATGATTTTGTGGTAACAGGATCCCGTTTGGCACCCTTCGGATTTGGAACCCTAAAACAAATTTTCCAAGCCCAATGAATGAAAACCTTTATTTCTAACGATTCCAAATTTCATATTTGTGTTGAAGATTAATTTTTGAGATAAAAACACACTAAACTTCGCACGTTCATTCGTTCATTATATTTGCTCTATTCAACAAAGTTGAAAATGTACTTATCATCCATCCATCCATCAGCCTAGTTCGTCCACTGCTGGACATAACCTTTCCAGGACTTTGCCACTCCCGGTGGTCATCCTGGAAGAATTGCCCATACTCACATACGCTGGGCAGGCGGGTTGGTGAGCGCGGTGCCGGAACCCTCGCACCAGTGACGCCGTTGCCGGTCACCAGTCTGTTCCATATAAGGGACGGATATACCGCCATCCATCGGTCCCAGGCATGGTGGGCCTCCTGGTTTTTTGCCTGTGAGCTGTCCTCTTACTCTCCCCCGAATTACTTCGCGGGGGTCTCCAAGTAAGATGGCGGTACCTTTACAGTCGAGCCCGGCATCAGCTATACCACCTGTAATACCCATGTACTCATGCTGTTTATTAAATATTCAATAACTTAAACCGAAACTGTTTATGAATTGTAATTGTATCTGTGAATTAACAATTAGATTAATTAATCACTTCAAAGCTGCTGCTGGAATATTAATTATTTAGCGAAGGCTCTTAGTACAATATGAATCGCATTGGATTCGGGAGAGCTCTTTGTAAATACAATACAATATTTACATATTTGTATACTGTGTTTTATAGACAAGCTACCTACTCATCAGGATATACAGTTAATCTTTTGAATTCTCATAAGAGCTAGAACAAAAAAAAGTATGAAATAAGTACGTTGTTATTTTAAAAAAATTCTTCGCACAGTATTATTAACTTACTATTAAGGCCGTACGGAAAAAAAAAATCGACACTTTAAGGACTTGTATATCTACTTCAGTAAATAATGTATTATTTTGATAAAATAGTACGTTGTTTTTGGATTCTTTTTCTAGGGACCTGTTAAAACAGAAACGCAATTGGAGAAATTGGGCTCGATAGAAATATTTATTGAAATGAGGTCTTTTTCTACACCGATTCTCCTGGTCTGACAATTTAGCATGACATATGGACTGCAATTATATGTTATTAGATGGGTTTTAACGGTATCTAGAACCTGATTAAAAGAAATTTTGATAGCATCTTTAGTACATTTTAAATTAATAAAAAACCGACTTTTTGCTACTTTTCCACGAATCCGTCCCTCTTGCACTGACGGTTTTTTCGCATATGGAGTAAGAGGGACGCTAAAACTTTTATAAACGAGTAGTAAATGCTCCTATTAGTATAAGAATTTTTCATAATTGTCTCAACTGGTGCGTGATGTGGATGCCTTTAATTAAGAAAACAAATGGCTATTTAACTTTTAAGGTTATTCCATTTAAGTTTATTGTATTTCTTGTTGGTGTTCCTAAATAAATAGATAAAGCTAGGATCCATCTTACAGGTTAATTAAGCTATTTTTCTATGAGCTTATTTTTGTAACGATGTTCCTTATCGCACGCTACACGCCAGACACTCGGCGAATGAGAGCAAGGCCGAAAAAAGTATAAGACTTCGACCGTCACGACACTTTTTCTATAGCATATTAGAACTTCGTTCCAACCGGGTGTCCTACGACTCCACTTTATCTTTTTCATACAAACGGACACGGAAAAACAAGTTATATCTATTGGGTGCTTACCTATGAAATGGGCGAAATTTTCTTACAGATTCGTGAATCCTTTTGTTGGAGCAACTGATGCCGGGCCCAGTGGGGCAATATATCTTGGACTCTATTATGATGTCTTATAATAATTGTGTCTCATTTATATATATATTTACTTATATAATTATATGTCAAAAATAAAAGAAACGAGCTGATAAAAGCAATATATATATTTTATTAGATTTGTGAATCCATAATTCTACAGGAATATTCAATAGCTATATCCATTATTTGTTTTTTATATTTGAAAGTTGATTTCAAAGTTTTGATGAATACATAATGAACAGAAAATCACTTGTACAATCCCACAAATTTATTTAATACTTCCTGACCGGTTTCGCCTTTATGGCATTATCAAAGGAATTAATATAAGATCTTAATTACACAATAAATAGTTTACGTAGTACAAGTGATTTTCTGTTCATTGTGTATTGCAAGTACCACCAAGTGCCAACAATCAACAGTGTAAACATTTTTAAAGTTTTACATCTACGTATTAAATTTTGTTTTTATTTTTAGTTTGGGAACAAAAATAAAATCTTCAAAAACAGTTCGCCCTTATGCTATCCATTTCCGTGATAAGATTTGTATACATTGTAATTAATCGGCAAAATCGCTCTCGGCAAATCACGTAATTTTTTTCCGCAAGTAACAGTGTAAAATTGCTAGAAAATTGGGTTAAATTAAGTAAAATCTGTTTCTCCACTTAATTTTATTAGTCTTAAATACTAGTTAACATTATATCATTGCAGTATAGAAACACAGAAAGAAAAGTAAATCTGGATGTGAGAAGCTCTGAACCGGGATTCGAACCCGGGACTTCTCGCTTACCGGGCGAGTATTTCTGTACTTTCTACGTTTTACATAGAAATTTATTTCTGTCATAGTTTCGATAAGAGAAATGTGTATTCTTCACTACCCGATGCTGTAACAGGTGACGATGACGGTAGGGCATTATGGTCTTTGACTAGCTTTGAATACACTAGCGTCCTCTAGGCGCCAAGTGGCTCACAGTAAAGTGGGTATCCTTAAATATCATTGCAGTATGGGAAAGCAAATCGGTAAATTCATGAGTTCTGTTGAGACCTGGATAGCTCAGTTGGTAGAGCAATCGCCCGGTAAGCGAGAGGTCCCGGGTTCGAATTCCGGTTCAGAGCTCCTCACATCCAGATTTACTTTTCTTTCTGCGTTTCTATACTGTTAATTTATATCTCCTTGCGATGGATAAATCGCCAAGTGTTCAAACATAGAAATGTATTTCTGTCATAGTTTAAATACTAGTCATAAATAAAAATAACTAAACAAATTATGTTTTTTAAATAAATCCAAAGCAGTCAAGCCAAGAAAACAGGGACATTACACCCCCACCCCACAATGTTGATAGCGTTTGTATGAAGGTGTGATAACGCCTCTTAAAGTTTGAAAATATAATCATCTTTTTAATGAGACTATAAATACAGTTGAAAGATTAGATAGGTACTTACATTAATTACTATTTAATGTGAAAATATTATCTAGTAGTTTTTGACTTAATTGTTAGTTTATAAATTACGAAAAGGTTTTAAAAAAATTTCCGTTTTTTTTACACATTTAGGTTAATCGAAAAAGGTACTTTTGTCGTATTTTTTTATTGGAAACCACAGGCATTCAATTTGAAAGTCTGTGTTGGAAACGAGACTACCATAGACAATAAATGTGTGTTGCCCATAGACAGCCCATAAAGACGTCTATTGTTCAACCTCTTGCGTACAAACAATTATGTCAACAATCGAAACGGGATACTGCAATCCTATTGGCTCTTCCAATCTTACGTATAGCGCCACAAACTTATCTTTCCCGAAGACGAAGACTCTAACGTAATGAATATAGAAGCCATTTTGGTTTGGCCTACAGAAACATAATTTTGGAGTGGCTAATTGTATCTGCTGGTTCAGTCAGATTTCTTGACAGAAATCGGTCGCCTGTTATGAGGAGTCTGTAGGCTGTATTTGTCTATGGTGTTGCCATTGAAAACCTGAAAGTTTTAAAAATGTGACATCCCTGTTCTTTCCCTGCATCTGCATATAGACTTAGCTACCGACTTAATGTAATAATAGGTCTTTACCTATGAAACTGCTGAAATTTTCTTACAGATTCATGAGTTCATAATTCCTGTAATTCAATAGCTATTTCAATGATTTGTTTTCGCTTGAAAGTTGATTTCAAGGTTATACATCTATCTACATATTTAATTTTGTTTTTATTTTCAGTTTGATTATAAAAATTAAATCTTCAAAAACAGTTCGTCCTAAATGCCATTAATTTCCATGATAAGATTCGTAGTACATTTTTACAGCTGACACTTTTCAAGAATAAAATTAATGTTGCTGTTAGCTTAATGTTGTCTCATTCATACACAAAATAAATTACATAATTTGGATTTGTCATTCCTAAAAAAAATGCAAAAATGTTAGTACTGTAAATTGAGTTTCCTTCAAGTTCTCTATAGAAAACGGCAATTAGACCTAATACTAACATCTCAACACAGAAGTTTATTAAGATAAAACTTGACCTTCCATTTCCGTAATTTTGGAATTCCAATTTGAGTAAAGCGTTTGCTTCCCACTTTGATGTGCCGAATAAAAAATCAGTTGACCACTAAGCGCGATCTTTCATTTCCGGCTCTGAAGATTCATCCTGGAGAGGGTATTGAGTGACCCCAATTAGATGTGTCGATCAATAGGCCGTAAAAAGTTAAACCTATCACCAACTTCCAACACTCGCCATCCCTAACCTTCTAACCTAGCCTATACCGGCTCTCTTCTGCGCTATTTTCTATAAAAAGCTTATATTATTCTTAAAGTTTATTAATACTAAAAAATATTAATATTATAGAGCAAAGTATTAATTTTAAAGCTAAGCCTTTTATAATGAGAAGCATTATTTTTATAGTTCATTTATTTCATTTAATTTTCAGTTCATTTAAATTTACTATGAAGAATTCTTCCAATACCCTTCTCTGAAGTCGTTGATTTCCTTCAAATGTTGTGCAATACTTCATTAAAAATATCACCATCATCTTCAGATAATGCGATCCCACCAAAAACATAAATGTGAAAAAGGGGCCGAGTTAAATACAAAAGCAGTGTAGGCAGTGCTGAGGTTTATGGAGGTTGCTTCAGTCATAACTGATAATGTACAACATTTTTCAAATTTTTCAAAAGAAAGTTTGTGAGGGTCCTTGCTACTAAATATTGGAATATTATAGAACTTGACAAGTTATCATAGTCATAGTTTAAACATTAGCTGTAAAAACTTATTAAGTTCTACATATACAAGAGCCCTAACAAAAAATTTTTTTTTATCAAAAATTTTTTAAAATCTCATTTACAGAATCCAGTGGAAACTTTGCAATAGCAACATACACAATACATAGGTAATAAGGTTTTGTTAAATAACTTTTGAGTGAATTTTGAATTTTTGGTGTTCTGTTTTGATTTATTAGAATAAGGCAGGTTTTTCACCACCCGGCTGCGAAACCGCTCTTAAGAAATTATCTGTACAAATACGAGTACCTAAATGAGACTTTTACAACTCAACTGCTGCGTAAAAAACAATTAAAGGGGAAATCGAAGCTAGTTGAAAAAAAACTGTCGAGATATTTTATACCTTTTGATCAAAATTTTCTATCCTGATTATATTTTGCGTTTTTTGTTTATTGTGTAGTCTTTTAGGCAAATGAGAGGGAAAAGGCATCATAAAAATAAGACCCCTATTAATATTTGTGCTCAGTTTTCTGAATTTATTTAAAAGTCCTGAATCCTGATGTAAATAACAGCGTTATCTCGTAAGCCTACTGGATCTCGTGAAAAATGCTCTGCATTATTACAACCACCACGACAAATCGTATTCGGAAGTTTCTATTACATGAAAACTAAGGGTATGTCAATGTAAAATTACGTTTTGCTTGTATTTTATAATTAACGAATATTGAAAATACCATATTATATAAGGGGGGTGTTTAGGGGTCCAATTTCCCCATTTAGACTGATTTTAGTAGAAAAATGATTACATTTTCTCATAATATATTCCTATATATTATATTTTTCAAATTTACTTGAAATTTGTTACTGATTGATTTCTAGTTTGTAATGCGCTCTCATAATGATTGGAGTATCCAAGGCATTCATTTTGCTATAAAAACGTATAATTTTATAAAATATTAAGTTCAAAATCAATAAATCACAACCAAGACTCAGTGACACACTTTTAAGTGTGCTGGCTTTCAAAGAACACCTCCTTCATCACAGCCTCCTTAGGCTGGAGTCTCTCCACTGTGGTGCTTAAAAGTGCACCAATAAACTAACTTGGGCAGGGACTATCTGTTCCGCCTCATCCACGGTAAAGTTTTTAAGACCAAAAGGCCAAAAACATACAATAATAATATAATTTTATTTCAGACCAAGTCCATATTTTGTGAGTAACAAAGAAATGCTTAAAACTATATTAGTACACACGTTCACAATTTTAATTTCAATTATTAATAAACATTGCAGCTCTGGACCCCATATTAGGGCGTGTCAATTTTACACTTTTTTCGAAATTCATATTGTACTTAATAGTGAAATTATTCTGAAAGGATCCATAAAAAGATCAAAAAAAGAAAAAAAAAGCAAAACAATAAATGTAAAATAAAACCCTCGAATAGTTTTGTTACAGATAGTCATTAAATAGCTCCCTCTAAGTATCTCTGCTGCCAAAATAATTTGTTAATATAAAAATTGTCTCTGTGAACCCTCCGCTGTGAAAGCTATATAGTATATGCCCGTGTAAAGATTAGCCGTAGTTCAATCAGAAGGACGCCAATCTTGAGACACGAGTTAGACTCCTATCCGGTTGACCATTTAAAATTTTACGAACTTATGTATATGCAAATTATTTGTATACTTCCCACTTGCTGAACAGTGAGGTAAACCTGCATGCCCTAAAAAGCAAAACGCCCAGGAATTCTATATATTTGTCTATTAAACTCGAATTTGCGATTCAATTTGGGTACACTTTTATATAGCATAGGTAGGTATACAAGATAAAGATTGGTTTGCCAAAAGCACCTTAAGGCTTAAGACGCCTAAAAACTTCCGCTTTTTTACTTTTTGATAAACCTTGCCAGAATAGCCCTCCCCAAAATCAAATCCTGAATCCGCCCTTGCTTTGTTATTTGTACGGAGCTTCAAGTACCGAAATACACAAGAAGCAGGCAGGCATTCAAATTTGTTTCTACACCAATTTCGTACTGTGCAAAGTTATTACGTGTTACATGACGCATGTGATCGTGTGCCGTCACGTAAATGCCATCGGGGAAAGCTTCCCTGATCCACTTTTCACTCTTCTTACCATCGTAACGAAAGTGAAAGGTATCATAGGAATATTCTCAAATAGTACGTTCGACGTGTACGTACACTATACAGTACAGTTCAATTAAGATCTGAGCCCTGATAGGTTTCATATTGACACAGTATGGCTTGCTTGGTACGGTTAGCAAAATAATTAAAAAGACGTCCTGAAAAAAGAAACTTTTAAATGAACTTAGTCTTGTAAGAGCACATTCTATTAAATAGTATACAGGGTCTTTAAATGAAACCATAGGTTTACCTTTACCTACACTATATTCATCATGCTGAACAATTTTTTTATAATTTAATAATAGGTCTTTACATATAAAACTGCCGAAATTTTCTTACAGATTCACGAGTTCATAATTCCTGTAATTCAAAAGCTATAAAGTTGATTTAAAAGTTTTACATCTACGTGTTAAACTTTGTTTTTATTTTCAGTTTGTTTATAAAAATAAAATCTACATAAACAGTTCGTCTTAAATGCCATCCATTTCCATGATAAGATTCGTAATAATATTTTACAGCTGACTATTTTCAGAAATTCTTTAATGTTGTTGTTAGCATAATGTTGTCTCATTCATACACAAAAGAAATTACATCATTTGGATTTGTCATTAGTAGAAAAAAATGCAAAAATGTTAAATATCTTGGGTTAAAAGCACTTGTACAGTACCTAGTTTCACTTTATTTATGTTTTCTCTCAACAGTTTGGTTTGGTTTCGGATTTTACACCATTTTCAAGGGAAGATGTTAAGAGGATGGCATACCCTCGCAACTTTTTTTATTACCCGTCCCGCACAATAAGTCTAATGGCAAAGACCTTATTTGCTTTTCATAGAGGCGATTATATGTTGGCTCTTTGGCCTCTTTTTCTTGGACGCATAATACTAGTGATCACGCACTGAAACAACAAATTGGTGTGTTTTTAGCTAATACTGAAAATATTTTGAGGGAAAAAAATATAGAATTTAGGTGATATACCTTCATATTTCTATTACCTATTTATGAAAAGAAAAATCAAGTTGATCTCTTAACCGCGTTCTTGAAGCGAACGTTTAAAAACCAAAAAAAAAGAGGATGCAAAACATATTTTTTTGTCAAAAGTATAAATCTTAGTACATTGTTTATATGTAAGATCCCTAGAGAAAAGATTAATAAACCAAATATATTTTTTTCAATACAAGGAGAGTCCGAATTTCTTCAAACGAATCCTAGATAGCCTGGAGTTGGTCATGCTCTAAGCTCAGGTACAGTCTTAATTAAAATACATTTCATTGACTCCAGGCACTAGCTCTGAGCAACGTAAGCAATGATTATTATTGTTTACGTTGCTCAGAGCTAGTGTTTCAAGTTTCACCAAGTGCCAACAATCGCAAGTATAAATTTTGCAAAAATGTTAGTACTAAAAATTGAGTTTTCTTCAAATTCTCTATAGAAAACGGCAATTTCATATACATATGTAAAGACCTTATACTCGTATTTGTCTATGCAAGGAGGCACAGATCGAGCTTTCGATGCGATCATGACTCATCATCTTCATGACTCTTCGAGAGTGTTTCCTCTCGAAAACTCCTGAAGATGATATTCTGCTTTTAAATAAAATAATAAATAAATAAATAGATAAAAAATATAAATTCATCATAAAAATTAAGGTGCTTTCATTTTAGACCGACACGGCCATTTAATTTTATGACCAACATGAAGAAAATTATAAATAACAGAAAAAAAATGTGTTCAATTAATATAATCGATTAATATAATCGACAACTAGCGACCCGCCCCGGCATCGCACGAGTGCAACGCTGATTCTAAATATTAAAGATAACTTATTTGTTTTTTTTTTATTCAGTTTATATTACATATTTATATAAAAACACTTATTAAAATAACAATTTCCAGATATATTTCGACATATGGTCGGCTTCAGTGGAATATTGTATCAAATTCCACTGAAGCCAACCATATGTCGAAATATATCTGGAAATTGTTATTTTAATTAGTGTTTTTATATAAATATGTAATATAAACTGATTCTAAATATACTACAGAATGTCTTTATATACAACGTCCACAGCTTTTGTAATGATTTAAGGTATTTAATTGGATAAAGATTAATACTGTATTGCTTAAAATCGCTTCGTAAATAAGTCAAAATGGTTATTGTGGGTTATCCCTAAGAGATAGACATATACCATCGCAAATTTTTTGTAGACCGTTTTAAGGTGTACAATACTTTAGTACATTATTTTGATCTATCTCGTAGGGTTCAGCCAGCGTTTGCAATGTAAGCGCAAAAATAGCGTTTATTTAAAACATCACATTAGAAACCTCTTAAATTATCAGTGTTTCTCTACGATATTATGCATGTATTATACATATAAACCTTCCTCTTGAATCACTCTATCTATTAAAAAAACCGCATCAAAATCCGTTGCGTAGTTTTAAAGATCTAAGCATATAGGGACAGACAGACAGCGAGAAGCGACTTTGTTTTATACTATGTAGTGATGTAGTAATGATAGTGATAGTGATGATGATGCAGGCAGCTGAACGAGAAAATTACGTCAGTCAATGCAATAACGTACTTTGTGCAGAGAATCGTAGAGCTTGGGCTTTATCTTTTGTCCATTACATACTCTACCAATTTATTACCTTAATAGTAGTTTATGCTACAAGGGCGAAAAGGAATAAATTACGAGGACGATTTAAAACACGAGCGGAGCGAGTTAATGCTCTTACGCCCGTGTATCATACTACGTTTTTCAATGCATAGTGTGAGGAAATAAAACAAATATAATCTTGTAAACTTTAAATTATGATTGGCTCAAAAGGACCGTTAGAGCCAGAGCCGTTAAACAGTGGAAAAAAAGTATAAAATTTATGGTACACAGGAAAGGTTGCAGGTTAGCATTTGTAACTAAATAAAAAAAAAAGCCCTAGGGCAAAATAATCGACTTTCTGTTCGGTTTTGATGCATAAAAAGTGGGCTTTTACGAGCACTTGCATTGAAAAATCCTTTAATACTGACCCATAAATATTTCGTTACTGCCAAATAAAACCCGTATATGTAATAATCCCTTTTAATTTCAGTATCAATGTCCCACACTTCAGCATTGTTAACGACTTGCGCGTTTAACATCCTCGTAAATAAGTAAACAACTGTAATTGCTGCAAAGTATGGAATAGCTTAGCGCCCCTGCACAACAGGGCCGGATTAGAGGTTTGTTTGTGACGTGTTTGTGGCAGCGCCATCTGAAAGTATATTGTCACTCCAGCCCTCGAAGCAAAGTGTTTAATCGCGCGTGACGCCACTAGTTAAATCACAAGTGCGAGGAGAGTGACACGATGTTTTTTTGCGATTAAACAGTATGTCACGCTCCTCGCACCTGTGATTCAACTAAGTGGCATCGCGCGCGATTAAACACTGTGCTACGAAGCCATGTCTTTTCATGGTTGTAATAAAAGGTGACTAAGGGTTTATAAAAAACCGGCCAAGTGCGAGTCGGACTCGCGTACGAAGGGTTCCGTACCATTATCAATAACAACGGCAAAAAAATCACGTTTGTTGTATGGGAGCCCCCTTAAATATTTATTTTATTCTGTTTCTTAGTATTTGTTATTATAGTGGTAACAGAAATACATCATCTGTGAAAATTTCAACTGTCTTACTAACACGGTTTTTGAGATACAGCATGGTGACAGACGGACAGAGGGAAAGACAGACGGACAAACAGACGGACAGCGGAGTCTTAGTAATAGGGTCCAGTTGGTTACCTTTTGGGTACGGAACCATAAAAAGGTAAGCCAACAATCTGTGTTTCTGTAGTATTGAGGATCTTGGCCTCGTCTGCAGAATCGACGTAGTAGCCTACTGGAAGGCTTCAGCCGTGACTTGTCACCACCCTCATGACGAAACCTTGCCGCCAAGCGACTCCTCGTTTTCCATGGTATGACGTCATGAGTATTTGGCACGGTATGACGTCATGAGTAGCTGTACCGGGGGAGGGAGTAGTTACAGACAGTTGCACAGAATATGTCATTCTTCCGTTAACCTATATACTTTCGTAGATTTTTCCGTAGATTCAGAAGACTGATTAACGTCTGGGCTGCTGTTGCTCTCCCAGTTTCTGGGTGGCCATGCTTGATCCTAAGTCTTATTTACGCTTTCCATCAGACGCGAGAATAGCGAAGCGTTAACTCACTGTATGTCAAAAAAAGGCAACACGGGTTGTAAGAACCAAGAAAAAAATCAATTGTTTAAAAAGCATTATAAATGTAAGTTGAAAATGGCGCCAGACACAATTTCTTTGAAACTTGTTTTCAATACGATAACGATTAAGACTTAGGTTTTAAAAGTTAGCTTTTCTTAATTCAACAATAATTAAGTTTTTTTTCGAAATGCAACAACCTCATCTTTTTTTTTGTTTGTTGTGATTGTTTTTACCGTAATTTGACCATTTATGGAAGAGACAATCAGTATCTTGAGTTGATTATGTTTGATCTTATTTTAGAAATAATGAGGGGTATCCTTTGGTGCTGCCCCTGCCCCAACACCTTCACGTCTTTAATACGGCACTGACGGGAAATGTAATCTGACACGTATTTCACTAGCTATACGAACTAAATTGGTATGGAGAGTGTATGTTGCGGTCACTAGTGCTCATGTTTTATGGCAGACCTCCTGGGTGACGACGTTAATGTTAATGGGAGGGTGGTCTCAGCTACGCCTACAAATTGATGTTAAACTTTGTACTTACGTGTAATCACTTCGTGGCAGGCCGATGTAGGAGTAACTTTGCCAGGTTTATGTACCTGGTGTCTATAAGGGGGATATCTACAATTTATCCCGGTTTGCAGCGTTAGTGGGATTAGAAACCTGTTAAAATGTACTATATATCCTGAATATATCCCCATACATTGTACATGTTTCTGGCATATCCGCGCCATTACTGAAACTTTACTTACTTAGATTGCTCCTTACAAACCTAATGTACAGTGGAGATGATTTTGCCCACCTTTCAAGATGAACGGCGTAAATGTGCGCAAAAATAGTTGTATATTTTTGCGACGACGAGCGGAGCGAAGGAGAGCGTTTTAGGTTTACATGTAAATATATTTGGGGACCCGAGCGAAGCGGAGCGGAGCAAGGCGGCCCCATTAGTTTTAACAGAAATATGATATGCCCAATTCTAAGATGTGCCGACGACATATTAAATATAACGTTTAGCTTGATGTGATCTCCACTGTACTAAATATAGAAAAAAAAAAAAACAGCTAACGACCGTTTAGTACAAAATTGCCTGTTCATGGAATTTGTAATCATACGGCTTTTTTAATTAATATTGGTAAAAGCAACAAAGCTATGTATTGACCTCAGTAAATTAGTTGTTCCTTTTTTAACGTGTTTGAGTAAAATAAAATGATAATTTTGTAAATTATTTTTAATAACTGCTTTCACACTCACGATATTATTGACTATATGCCAACTTTTTCACTGATACTAGTATTTAAGCATTTGCAAGGCGAGTGTTGTTCTTAGCACGATGACGCGGCGTTCACCGTCGTTGTTGTCAAACAGGCACTCGTTTGTAGTTTATCTGTGCCCGTTTGACAACGACGGTAAACGCCGCGTCATCATCTTAACCGGTCGGCCACGACTTAACGCTTTGCGTGGTGCACAGGTTGCCATGCCACAACATGAGCAGTAGCGGCGGAGCCTTCGACCGCGTCGGACGTATTCAGGATGGCCCTATCAAAAGTAAAAAAAAAAAAAAAACTTTTATTTACGTGACAAAAAGACAACAAAAAAAAAAGACACAGAAAATATCAGTGTGGATAATATTAATATATATATATATATATATAATTATTTAAATATCTCATAAGATGGACACAGAAAATCGTGTAAGGTAATTTACGGAGAGAAAAAATAAATAAATAATAATAATAAAATAAAAATATTTAAGATTTTATTGAACTGTCACAATAAGAGACTCTATATTGTAGTAATTCTGGGTAAGGAGCCAATATTTTGTTGTTGTCTTACAAGCGTGACGTGTCATTGGATATATCTCTAGTATATTATTTAACTTATTGTAGACAAATGGTCCTAGAAATGAAAAGAAACGTTGGGCAAAGGAAGTTTTACACCATTCTGATTTAAAAACCAAGTCATTTCTTCTTTTATTTATATGCAATTCTAAGTCGAACGAGGATTTTGAATGTTGTTTAAATATTAATTGCTGAATATATAATTGACGAATAGTAAGAACTTTACATTCGCTATACAATAGCTCGGTGGGGTATCTAAAAGGCTTAAATGACATCACTTTTAGTATCGATCTTTGGGCTCTCTCGAGTTTGAGTAATTTTGTCTTGCAGGCACCACCCCATGCAAGAATACAGTAGTTAAGGATTGACTGACCAAGTGAAAGGTATACTGTTTTTGAAAGATCATGAGAGGCTATGTGACGCAAAGTCTTAAAAAGAAATATGAGTTTTCGTGCTCTGACGGTTAGAGCATCAATATGCGGTGTCCAGGTAAGTTTGTCGTCTAAAAGTACTCCAAGGTATTTAATAGTCGATACCCTCGTGAGATCTATGCAAGAGCAGAATTGAGAGTGGTCCAAACTGCAAGTGTGAAAGTGGCACAGTAGACAAAATGTCTACAATCTAATATTTTTTTAGCAGAAGATTTATCGAGTATACTACAAGGAGTGCATGCCGTCGATAAAGAAAGAAAGGAGTCGGGTGATACCTACCATCCTGTACAGGGAAAAAAAAATCGTCCCGCAACCTCTTAATTATAGTAAAAATCTTGTGCTGTCATATGTCTCTAAAAAACTTCTGCTACAAAAAGTTATTAAAAGCATGCGGAAAAACAAAAATATTGATTCAAAGCGCTCGATACCGAATCTGTCCGTTGCGCTTGTCGTTTGCGCGGCTCCGAGCTGTGGCCGCTGCGCGCTGGAACGACATTTGCCTTGAAAATGCCGTAATTGTATCGGCGAAACAATAGGCATATAGTAAATAATAATCATACGTGAGTGTTAAAGCCGTTATTATTAATAATTAGGTATGTCAGTTTACGTGAGTTTTGATAATTTTGTAATTTATTTTCCTTTACATTATATTGTAAATAAGTAAAACAACTAAATAATAAATATATAAAGGACTATATAAAGGAGTTACGGCTTTTAGGTCAACATTCCGATTAACTATTAGGTCACCAACCAAAATCTTTATAGCACTGTTCAAGTTTACGATGTCAGCTTAAACTATAGGCATACGACACTTGGCCAAATCTTGGAATCGGTCCAGGCTTCTGAGGAGTATGCCAAACCTACACTTGTTAATGTTTTTGTCCTTTTTATGACTGTCAAAGAAATCTGGGTTTCACGCAAACAGTAATCCTTACTTAGATAAATAATTGTTTTCAAATCTTGATTTGTTTATATAGCACGTAGTTTGCGTTTTAAGGCCTTAAAAGCCGTTAAAATGAATTAATATTCGAAACCGGTTGAATGAAGTGTTATAAAAGAAAAAAATATTAATTTGTGAAACTGTGTACAAGAGTGTTTTCTTCAAGATTTTTTTCAAGTTTCGTGCCGACAATTGAGACACTCAAGTAAAAATATAAAATTGCAAGTATAAAATATAGTAAGTTGTGTCGATTCGGCGCAACACGACTTAATTTATTTGACAGGACTAAACTTAATTTGAGCGTTCTGTCTTTTTTTTTCTGTATCGAAAAAACAAAGACAATTTTATTTCAAAATAAGGTTAATCCTGTCAAATTAGTTAAGTTGTGTTGCGCCGAATCGACACCAGTATGTTTATTATTCATCACACAAGTCAGTTTATTAGGTTACGAAATGAAATAAAAAAGAAAGCTTTCGATATATATTTCGATTTGGGGTCGTTGTCAGTCGAATATGGAACATATCATTAACAAAATTGAGTTAACATTAAAATGACAAACTTAACCTATTTAATTTACCTTTTTGCTCTCATCTGTATTATATAGGTATATTTATGTTAGATACTAGAGACTCGTTGAAGGTAGAGAAGGGTGTGTCTGTCGGTCAGTCTTGTCTGTTTAATTGGTAACTCTATTTTGTTTCAATTGAGATTGAAACTGTTAATTTTTTTTTTGTTATTCATTTGATTTCATTAAACAGAGAGTTTTTTCTGTCTACAAACTGCATTACAGTTTGGCAGAAATATTTGTATGTTCCAAATATTTTCATATGGAAATAAACGTCTATTATTATTATTACTTACATGTATTTTTAAAGCTACAAAACTCAAAATTTGCCAACATTTTTACATACATGACTTTAGACATTTGTAGCAGAAGCATTTTTAATTAGATCTTCTAATGTAGCCGCAAATACAAATTAATTGATGTTTTGAGTGCGCGCCAGTTGATGAGAGCAGAATAGACAATTCAAAAACAAAAGCGGAAGTTTAGCTTCATACTGGCCCTTAAGGCGATATGTAAAAGTTTTAGCGTCCCTGTTACTCCATATGCGAAAAAAACCCTTTGTACGAGAGGGACGGATTCGTGTAAAAGTAGCAAAAAATCGGTTTTTTTATTAATATAATATTTACTAAAAATGCTATAAAAATTTCGTTTAACCAGGTCCTAGATACTGTTAAAACCCATCTAATAAAATATAATTGCAGTCCATATGTCATTCTAAATTGTCAAACCAGGAGAATTGTTGTCGATAAAGACCTCATTTCAATAAATATTTCTATCAAGCCGAAATACTCCAATCACGTTTTTGTTTTAACAGATCCCTAGAAGAAGAATTCAAAAATAATATACTATTTTTTTTTTAATTATACATTATTTACCGAAGTAGATATAGGAGTTCTGAAATTGTCGATTTTTTTCCGTAGCACCTTAAAGAAGCCCGTAATAATAACATGTAAAGGGCTGTTGTTTCGGAGCCATGAATAAGTTTTCTAGTTCTATAACCCGTGGTTTTCTAAAGAACATAAAAAAGCTTTCAAATTTAAGGCTCAGGCCCTTTGAGATAGCAATAAAAATATTACGATCTGAAAGAAAAAACTCCATGAAAAATGTATTATAACTTTAGCCCTAAATCTTGGCGCTCTCGTAATATTCAATAGAGATTTATTTATTTACTAGCTTTCCTACCTTTTTACGTGCGAGTTGAACTTTCTCTCTTGGAATTTTTATTTTAGAGTTTTTCTGTTGCGTCCTTTTTAGGATTCCGTAGTCAACAACAAGGAACCCTTATAGTTTCGCCATGTCCGTCCGTCTGTCTGTCTGTCTGTCTGTCTGTCCGCGGCTTATCGTCAGAGACTATTAGTACTAGAAAACTGTAATTTGGCATGGGTATAAATGTTTAGCACGCCGATAAAGTGGTACAGTAAAATTTCGAGAACTTTAACTTTAAGTGGGGATGATTTATTATTTCTCGTCTATCCCCTAGTGTGGGGTGTCGTTGGATAGGTAATTTAAAAATATTGTTAGTGTGAGAAGACTATTTTTCGATCCAGGGTTCCGTTTGCAAAATATTGAGCTTAAAAGTGTTAATTTTTGTTAGAGTCAAGTGTCCCCTCCCTGGTAGCGAAACGGTTGTATTTGGAGACGTGAAAAAAATCACGGCCGTAGTATACATAACGAAATTAAAGGGAAAACTATCACAGCTAAGTAGGCTTTACAAGTTAACGAGTAAAGATCGCGTCAAACTTTTAGTCCCCTCTAAACACGGGGCGATTTGCATCAGCAGGAACAAAATGTATGGGACGTTCTTGGGAAGAGCAACTTCCTCGCGTACTAGAAGTTTGGTGCGATCTGTATTAGTCGAAAACTTATAAAATGTACTTGGAGAAGAAGTCCGTATATTGTGCAGGGCAACTACGGAACCCTACACTGCGCGTGGCCCGACACGCACTTGGTCGGTTTTTTAAATATAAGATGGATCAGATCTACCATCTGGACGGCTTTTCTGGAGAGAAGAGAAAATTATTCATTTGCGTAGAAAATCCCTTGTAAAAATCACTCGAAATCTACCGTAGCAAATTTTTTCCCACAGCTAGAATCGCCGTCCTGGTCGCTAAATATAGGAAATTACTTAAAATAAACGGCTTTAATATTAATAATGACCATAGTATTTTTTTAACCTAAACCAAAGATTAAAACATTTATAAAAATCCAATAAGTTTAAAGCACTTATAAACAAAATTCATACCAAAAGTATTATTCCGTAAAATAGCATATTATATATCTTGCACCATAGTTAGTAGTATCCAGTAAAAAAAACATATCTTACACCAAAATAAATATATGTGAACCAAAATATTGCAACCCTTCAACCACCAAAATACATTTGTTATCCAAAACGATAGAATGTTCACCAACGATACGCGTCGACTGGCTCGCACCGGCCGCAACGCACGCATGGCCCAAGGCCAGCACACAACGGATTGAATGTTCATAAATGCCGGTGGTACCAATAGTGGACGCAGTGCTATATTAATACATACAAAGCAAACCAAAATACATTCTGTGCCATGCGTGCGTTGCGGCTGATGCTGGCCATTCGACGCAATTTTATCGCGTAATTATCACCAAAAGTAATTTGTAAATGTTCGGTAACCTAAGTCAAAAAAATAGGAGCGAAGAAGAATGAAGCGAAGAAGTTAGGTTACTAGTGATCATAAATTGGGAAGCCAAATGAAGCGGAGAGGAGCGATGCAACCTCTGTAGATCGTAACATACAGTTAATCTCTAGGAAGAAAACTGAGTGAAGGACCCTGACACTCCCCATCCCCTCAATCCAATTAATTTGCTGTTGTACTGATTACAACTTTGGTTTTAGGTTAAAAAATATTGTGGATAGTTATATACATATATTGCTCCAGTATTAGTTTAGTTTGGGAAGTAATAAATTGTCAATCCTTGTTTGCCAGTTAAACATGAAGTTTTGAATTTAAGTAAATTGTTTTGGGTACTTATTATTTTTAAGCAATATTTGGGCAAATTGATTGGGCGTAACTTAAACATGCGTTGGTAAACATTCTATCTTTTTGCACAACATTAAATTTTTTTGCATAGCTTTGTGTATCATTTTGATAATCGGTTAAATACGAGCCTAAATTTACGAATTCTTTTTATGAAATAACGTGCATGGGTCCATAATAGGAGATGAGATAACCTTCCTCCTTCTGTAAGATTTCTTTTCTCCTTTATACTGCCTGATCTTAACGCGTAGTCCTGAATATTATTTAGGGAAATGGGAGCTGGGATTGGCCCAGCTTGTATTTTTCTTACCTGAAAGAGATGGAAAAATTTGGTTACAAGATGTTCATCCATATAATTTTATTAAAAAAGTTGTTCTCTTAGCAAAATTAATTAGCTCTCCTGCGGGTGTTAATAACCTTCGTGGTTATTTTTATGACAACCCTACGCATAGGTCAAATTAGTTTATCCTAAAATCGGGTTCGGCCAGTAACAACTATACGAGTATAAATATAATTTCCAGAAAATAAACATTTCGTTTTAATTATTAGAAATAAGATATCTATATCAATTAAAATAAAAACGGGTTCAGGTGGTGTAGGTCAACTTGTGTCAGAGTGGCAGTAAAACGGCATGGGCTTAAAGGGGGAGGAGGTTCAAAACCCTATTAGGGGGCGTCCATAAATCACGTGATACTTTTTTTTGTACATTTTTGACTCTCTACCCTCCCTTGTGACACGTTGGTAACATAATTATCGACCTCCCTCCCGCCCTTAATGTCACGTGACATAGCTATCTTAATTTATCAAACTATTCTTTCAATCAATGTCAACCAAATTAATTCAAGTGATCGTATATTATTGAAACATGTGAACTAACAACCTATGGACTTGTTTTAGCGTTGAAAAAATTGTAGTTAGGTAATAGGGCACCGATGGATATACCCTTCCCATTTAATTTAAAATTTCGTTCGGAAATGAATAAGTGCGTTCTCAATTACCCAAAATCATTGAAATGTAAAAAGTCACGTGATTAATTTTTATCCCCCCCTCCCCTTCGTGTCACCTTAGTGACACTCAACGACTACCTCTCCCCCAATTCAAGTCACGTGATTTACGGACGTCCCCTAGGTTGGAGAATACACCAAGAAACGTTTAGTTTATGGTCAAATGTAAAATAAAACCCTTGAAAGAGTTTGCCATGGCTGCATCCATGCAAGTTTATCTAGACATTCTAGATCTGCATTATTGAAATGCAGTGATATCTCTTCACCACAGAAATAATCTGTGCCCCCACAAATAACATCCGGTATCTAACGGAACATACATTATAAATCCTGACATAAAGTTGAATATTAAAAACTATTTAGTTAATAAAAATAGCGCAGCATGCGAGAACATAAATTTCCTTTTGAGCTAGTTTTCAGACGTGTCTATTCAAAACTGGAAAACAACATTTCTTACGGATTTTTGTAAAATACTTTTGTCTGGTTCATTTATGCTAATCATTGATATGTTACGATAATAAACTTAAGATTAGCCATTTAATTTTAAGTATAGTTTTCAGCATTAGCTAATGTTCGAAATCTGTTACTTTATTTCGTCTTTAGCCGACTAAACTTACAAATAACCGCTAACTTACGGCAAAAATGTAAAAGCAAATGGAAATATGGAATAAATTAGTCTCATAATAGTCTCATAATTATTGCATTTATAGGATGTAAATAGTCTACAACTTTTAAATAAAACTACAAAATCATACTAAACTTCAGAGAAAAAGATATTCGAATGTAACTTAAAGACTTTATCTCGCAGGAGGAAGGTCTATTTTAGACCGCTGCGCGTGAGCAGCTGTTTCACGGACGATGCTGCCTTAAGGCGATATGCGAAAAAAAGACGGTTGTTTCTTTTCTGTGTATTTCATGAAATACACGGAAAATTTTAATAAATTTCTGGTATATGCATTTTGACTATATAATCTAGGGTTTTCAAATTGGAAAACATGTTTGGATAAACTTTCCTCGATAGAAATAATTGTTGAAATGAGGTCTTCAAACACACTTTTTCTCCTTGTTTGACGAATAGAAACCATATACAGAACTCAAAAATATTTTATTAGGTGTGTATTAAGAATATCTAGAGATTTGATATTTGAAATTTTGGTAGCTATTTTAGTTTGTTTAATAAAAATATAAAACCAACTTTTTTCCCTTTTGCCCTGAATCCGCTCCTCTCGCACTGCGAGATTTTTCGCTTGGAGTGACAGTGACAAGAATAAAATTCGCATAGCCTCTTAAAAAACGCATATTTGTTTAAAACTGAAATATTTCCCAAGCTAATGGTTTACGCGGGTATGTTTCTTGGGAAAAGTGGTTCAGTATGATCAGTAGAATATGTGGCTTCATATAAAGGTAGCAGTCTATTTATGGGTATAAAGAATACATGTTATCTGAATCCAATTAGTATAGGAACACACAATCCTAAACTGATTTTTTTAAAGAAATATCTATCACAGTGTAAAAATTTTAACTATGATGTTATCGTTCCTTGTAACCTAACACTTTTGAAATCTCTTGTATGGATTTAGTTTTATCGAGCAACGTTATACTCATATATTATATTTGTTTGTGTAATATTAATTAACTACGACAATATCACCTACGTTTTTCAGATTAACCAGTCTTGATACAATAACGTCGTCGTTGCTAATGAAAAAGATTTGCACAAACACTGTAAGAGCTCGCATGATTTTGATACTAAATATTTTGTATGATTTTGATAATATATATGATGATTTTGATAGTAAATATTTATGCCTATATTTAGTATCAAGTCGTACCGATATTTAAACGGCTACATCCGGAAAAATAAAACAACGTTATTAAATTTTTGTCAAGTATTTTTATTTCGGGTACTATCAAGCCTTGGCAGCCATAATAATTTATTATCGTTGCATATGTAACACTGCCACAATCAAACCAACATTTATGTTAATAATTAGTACAGATCTACTTATTTTTTCGTAAAATTTGTGGCAATCCGTATGAAAAACCCTAATTTGATAATTGCCAAAAAGCGTCAATTTTAGCTGGTTATTTTTTATTCCTGTAACTTGAAAATGTTCAATATTTACATTCAAATTTTAATGCCGTGCATCACACCTTTAGAATACTTTGAATTTCAAAATATCTGGACACGTGGCAGCGTGTCCAGGGCCGAGTTCAAACAAGAAAAGAATGGGCGCACCAGCCGTGTGTTATATTATATTTGAGCTACTTTCAACCTCCCATAACTCATTTCCTATTGAACCTATAAATGTAAAATTCTGCGTACCCAATTTCACAAATTAAACATAAACAGTGCTCAAAATATTTTCTATACAAATAACTATTTTTATCACTGACTGATTCAATTACTCATATAAAACCTAAACCACTTCTGGATGATTCGAAAACTTGAAATTTGGCATAAAGAAATGTCATTGAGCGTACTATGCAAAGGAAAAATTCTGAAAATTACTTAACTAGACCTTTTGGATACAGAGAGTGTATTGGATCCTAAGTGTCAAGTTAATTGGTCTAATATAACTGCGCGTGGAATAAATACGGGACTCTCAGAGCACGAATGTAATTACATTAACTCTGGTAAAACCTCGGGAAAAAGGCTTTTAAAATACGTATAGGTATTTAACAACTTTACAAAAATCGATAATATCGCACCAAAAATATAAATGTGAAAAAAGGGGCCGAGTTTAGTATAAAGGCTGTGCAAGATTATCGGTTTTGCCGAAAAAATTATTGAGATCAAATTGGGCACCGAGGTTTATAAAGGTTCCTTCATTCATAACTGCAATAATGTACATATTCTTCACTTGTTTTAAAAGAAAGTTTGTAGGGTCCTTGATACTGAATATATAGAAATTGGCAAGTTTTTACAGTAAAATATTTGCATGTATACGAAACCATTTAAAGTTCAGCTGTGAGAAAAATAATGCAATAACAAAAATCAGAAGTCAAGGTCAAAAGAAAAAAATCAGACACCTAAAAAATACTGCCAACGCTTTATGGCTCCGCAGACAACCTGTTTTTTCTTAGTGCAAGTACTCAAGTAAGCCGCCGCTCATTTGAAGAAAAATACTTTTGTAGCAAGCAAGTATCAAATCTTTTTGTTTCCTGTCCTTAACCAGAAATAGAACACCGCCATCTAAAAGGGTTTCGTGATTAAGGCGAGCCTTCTTATTATCACCGTCTTAACGAATTCTTTTATATTAGGTACCGTTTGTCCATCCGTCCGTTGTTCCTTCGAAGAAGAAATATCTTCCTTTTCCTGACCACACCTTTCAAAGAGTATAAGTAAGTAATTGTCTTATTTTCTGTGTTTATTTAAAAATAATGAAAAAAGAAAAGTAATGAAATAGCATGTGGAGTAAAAAAAAAAAACCCTAAGTAAGTAAAAAAGGTTTTAATGTTTTATTCGCGTATAAAATTATCAGTGAAAATTGTAATTTTAGTGAGAAGTTAGATTTTAACACACTGCATATGCACAATACACAATACCCAAATTAATAGTTATTTTTGAACATCTATTTCACAACACTTTGTCGAGAAGTTCAAATTTTCACATTTAAAACTATAAAGTTATTTCTACTGGTACAAGTATCGCAACGGTTTATGAGCAGTGACCTTGAATGCGCTAGTCATTTTTTCTCTATCGCATTTAGTACTTTTAATCACGAATGAACACATGCGCTGGTCCCCTATGTACCACTTTCGCCGAGCGCTCATAAACCGTTGCGACACTTGTATGCCGTAAGAATAACTGCAAAAATATAAATAAAAAGACCAGAGGGCCTATTATGTATCTTTTGTTGCCATCTGGACTGGGTGCCTATCATCAAAAACAGGGGATCTAAAAACGCCGACTTGGGTGAATCATAAAATGATTTAAAAGTAGGATGGAGTCAGAGTTTTTTCAATCGTTCAGAAGAGACGGCATTAGAACAGAATCATGATGTGATTCATGCAAAATGGCCTTTTTAGAGAAACAGACATACTATCGAATTCCGATTGTCTAAGGATATGATCGCCAATGAAGTGACAACACAGTTCCTAAATAGTTCAATACCCACTAAAAACAAATTTGAAAGTTTTTTAATTAAATAAATAATAATTTATGTCTAAACTAAACACATTCAAAATTAAAATTAAGTACCTAACATAAAAATATTATATCGTAAAACTAAAATTAAATATACTTAAAATATAAATATTACTAACAAATAAAAATTAAAAAAAATGTTCGGCACCTATTAAAAATCAAGTTAAATAAAATATGCTGGCCACATCGCCGCCATCGTTAGGAAAAGTACCCAAGAGGCTGGCGGCGTTGCCTCGCTGGATCGCGAGGCTAATCCGTTGAGCAAAGTATGCTCCAGCCCTTGGGTTACCGGAGGTGTTGATCAGGCGCGATGAGACCTCCTTAAAGAATTGTCGCGCTTCTGGTCCCCATGGCCCGAGGGTCTCCACGCCGAAAGGTACAAATATGTAACCTTCCCCTAGGGCCACATATCTGCGCCTCTTGGAGCCCTCTGCCGATGCCGCGGCCGCGCCCGCCCTGACTGAGGTCGCTTGGAGATAGGACGCCGCCAACGTATCAACGCATGTGGCACCCCATACCAGCGACCTCCCATTCTTCCAGGGGATGAGCGTCAATCCGTCGGGCCTCTTGCCATCGTCGCGAATGAGGCCTTTTGGCTCTAATGTGGCCGGGACGTTGGCACTGACTAAGGCCCTACGGATGACGTCGTTAAGGGCGGCATGACGTGGCAGGCGACCAGCACTATGCTGGCACGCTAGGCCATGATGACCAAGCTGATCGACGACCTTACCACAACGGCAGCGATGTGGCTCATTTGTCCGGGCGCCAAGTCTCAGACAGGTGGCCAAAGTAAAACATGTCCTATCAAGGAGTGTCCCTATATTGGCCGATGGGAGAGCGTTTAACCAATAACCAGACTCCGGCTCGCTGGACGCCAAAAGACGAGCTCGCTCTGCAGGGTTTAGTGAGATATCCAGTAGGTTCTTTTAAACCTGAATACAGAGCGGCTCGTCCCAAGACCGCTGCGAAGCCAAAGTCATCGGGACATTCGTACTCGGGCCGGCAGTACTAATCCATGCATTCCTGGCCTCAGCCAAGCACGAGACTTCAACATCACCAATTGATGGGTTTGTGATTCTACCAAAGAGGTCTAGTGTGCTGTAAGCTGAGGACAGGAGTGCAGGGAGTGCCACGTTGGACACCCTTCGGATTCCTAGACCGCCAAATCGGATCGGTAGACTAGCTTGGGTCCAGCTGCGGTCGTTTAGAGGGCAATTCAGAATTTCCATCAAAGTCGTTTTAATTATTTCGTCTACACGTGTCAAAAGTAAGGAATGTTTCCAAAGGGTGCTACAACGTAGCACGTACGTGAATTTTGGCGTAAAAAGACAAAATTTAATTATGGTGTATGCTATGTGTGGACTGACCTTTTTCAGGAGGCTCGATGATTCCTCAAATTTGGAAATTTTTTCCGAAATTAAATTGGGAAGAGAATCATCTAGTACTGGGGCACCTAAGAGGTAAAGCGACTCATCATTTATGAATTTTATGTTCGGGGCCAAAGTATTAAATTTTGTTATAATATCATTTTTCTCATGGGCTAACAATGAATTTTTTAAAAATAATTCGCATTTAGAACATTTCAGATTTAGTCCGATACAGTGAAAATTCTGAATTAATTTTTCTAAGTCTGTTAAAACAGAGTCTGCTTCGCCTCCCAGAGTCCCATCGTCCAAATACCATACATTAAATTTGGATGTGAGGGAACTAATTTGTGGTTGTATGGCCAAACTGAAAATGGCCGGTCCGAGTGGGTCCCCCTGCTGGCAGCCGACAGCAGATTGTAACAGATGGTTTTTATATACAAGTTTAGAGGGAGAGCTGTAACACTGCCATAAATAATGAAATACTGCAGGAATATTCTCCTTGACTTGTGTCAGCAGGGTGCCCCTGTCTATTGAGTTAAACGCGTTCTGCACATCCACCTTCAGCAGAACCTCCCCTCCACCGTGTTCTAGGAAGGTGCGAGCCACGTGTACTGCGGCTTCACACCCTCCCTTGGTCCCAAAGCCTAACTGTACGGTTTGAAATTTGTTTGCTAGGTCTGTTTGAATATGTTTACAGCAGATCTTTGAGACCACACGACGGATGGTGTTTCCAACCGCGATCGGCCGGATGCCTCCGTCCTTTTTTCTGAGTGCACACAAATTAGCCCCGTACAGGATGTCAATAATGTCGTCGCACACTTTTCCAGATAGCATGAGGTTCACGAGCCGCGTCACGTCTTCCAAGAGGGCATAGCCAGTCTCTCCTGGGGCGCCGTAAATAAGATCTTTGAAATGCTGTGGCGACAGCCCATCGAGACCACCAGCCGAGCCATTCTTGAAAGACGCGATCGTGGCCTGTACCTCCTCCAGTGTCGCTTCAGGGGTGGGCTCAGAGGGATCCGGGGCATCAGGCAGGCGTGATGTGGTTGCAAGAAGTGGGTGTTTCGACTCCAGGGATGAAAGGGTCTCGGAGTTGTCCGGTGCGACTGCGTCACTTGAGAAGAGAATCTGGGCAGCTCCCCTAATATCTCCATCGTTCATTTTTGATTCAACCTTTTTAGCTATGTTAAAGGTGTTCTTTAATTTACTTGTAAAATATTCTGTGTCATTTAGATTTATTGGTTGTTTACAGTTGTTCTTGATTTTCTGAGTAAGCGAACCGCCATTGTCTCTTCCTCTAGGCACGTGCAGAGTCCGGTATGAAAAGGTGAAAAGTTGCTCCCAGCTAGCTTTATCGTTCTTATTAACAACTTTTCGTATACAAGAGGACAGAGAGGCAGCCACCGTATTTCTGGCCCCTCGTGGTATCCTCTTAACAGTTGGAAGAGATGATTTAAATTTTCTTAACTCTAGCCAAAATGGATTATCAGATCTTCTTGGAATGTTAACGTCAATTGTAGGCACATTTTTGTGGCATTTTGAAATATGAATATTTAGACCCCTCTGTCCTCTGTACACGCGAGACGACTGGGAGCAATCCGGACAAAGCACGAGGTCCTGTGACGCTGACGCAGCCGGTTGACTTCCAGAAGACGGACCAGCTGTCTGAGACACAAGAGACAAAAAAAAAAAAAAAGCAGCTATGTCGTTAGAATAAATAGGTCCCGAATCACAAAACACGTATGTCTACAATAGTAAATGTCGTAACAGATCGTGCAAACTAAAAATAATAGAAAAAAAAAGTACCTACAATCACATTAAAGAAAAAAAAAACACAATACGGAATTATTACAACTTATGTAAAAATGCACAAATTAAAGATTATAAACTATATTAGAAAATAATGAAAACATATTTACCTAAATCGGCTAGTGAAAACTTAAAAAGTAGAAACAAGTAATTTTCCTAATAATTATCTTGAAGAAAATTTCATGTCATTATCAAAAAGATCAAATCACTAAATTGATAAGAAGTCCTTCCATCTGTCTCCTCCTGTGTTGTGATGCCTTCCTTGCCTTATTCTCTAAGCTTCTGAGAGCCTCTGACGCTCACTACAGTTTTCGTTGACAGTATCAGGTCAAACCTGTAGCGGTTGGGTTATCGTGTAGATAGTAGCAAAATTCTTTGTTGGGGCAGATCTACTGCAGTTTTCTTGTTGTTTTTACATGAACAATTCCAATTAAGGCCGGATTTTTAATATTATTACAAAATTTTATTTATTAGAGATGAAAAATATGTCATGTCTCGTCAACGTCATAGACAATTCTCAACAAGGAATATAATATTCTCAATTTGAAAGTTCAATTTTGATCTGATTTGATTATAAGCACCTAGTCCAGTTGGCAACCAAAGGGCTGATCAGGAGAAAAATGATCGATGATTATCACTACAAGCTTCTTTGAAAGAGAAATGCGTGTATTTTCTACGGAATTGACTATGACTTTTATGGCCACATCTCCTTCAACTCCAAACACTTAGTAAAGCATTCAAATCTCACCCAGAAGAAGGCAGCCTAAATCTGCTGAAACTGGTCGGCTATCCCGATCAAAAATAGTTATTAAGGTGAGCCGTTTTGCAATAATTAAGTTTTGTCCTCAAGTTTCAGTCAATTCCATAAAAATTTTAACTATACACGAGGTATTAGGTCCAGAAAACAAACCCTTCCAACCATCGGAATCCCTGTCTTATTTTCATCTCCATGCTAAATTACAGCTGAATCGTAGCAAATCCATACCTAATTAATCCAATCCATCTCTGATATTAGAAGGTTCTAATTTTCTGAAGAAGCCTAAAAATAAATCAGCTTACAAAGAAAGAGCAAAGCTACTTTGAATAAAAAAGGTTTAATTAAAAATCGACTTCCAATACCATTTAATGAACTGAAGGGAATCGCCAGCTAAAGAGACAAGAAATAACAAAATGTTGTCTTGTCTTCGAATTGTTTTTCCATTTTAAAATCCTCTTTACACAATCTTCAACTGAAAAGGGGATTGCTTGACGTTGATGGAAGAGGGATAGAAATCTAAAGGAAGATAGTTGCGTTTAAAATCTTTTGAATCAGTCTTACTCGTTCTACAGGAAAATGACTTTTATTATTGGTATTTAAGTAAAGGTATGCAGTTTGAAATAAAACGAATTGCACTTTTGTTACTAACTTATACTTACGTTTTGTACTTAATATTTAGGGTTTCGCAACCAAAAGGTGCCAATTTATCAGGTAACGATTTTATTTGGTCAAATACTCTAAGGTAAAACAACAAATATAAAAATTTGGGTTCCGTCCTAAGAGGGTTCTGAATTGTTTGTCAGGCGCTGCCTACGCCTTGTATTTTGTCGCCTTGATGTTGCTTTGGCATCTATAGTGTTGTATTTTACCATAATGTTTTACGTGTCCGTACCCATATTGTGTGGTGGTTCGGACTCCTTTGTGCGCGATTCCGACTAGCACTTGGCCAATTTGTTATTCTTTACTCCAGGCATAGATGAACATCCATGCTCTAGGCAATAAGGGTTTGCAGAGTTTTGTTACAATAAACAAAAATGTGAATCTCATTTTTTGGAATAATTCAAAATCTTATCTGCTTTGGTACAACATTTCACTTGCATTTAATCAATTTTGAATAAAATTTTAATATAATATAATTTTAATATCACTGGCGTGAGCTGACATACTACATTATTATTACATGCGGCTTGAACACTTACGTGTGAGTGATTGTTATTGACTATATGCCAACTGTTTCACCGATACAATTTCGGCATTATCAAGGCGATCCCACGTCCATCGATGACGCAGCCAACGCGCGCGGCTCGCCGATCGGCGGTTGCCTGCCCCCGTTTGACAACAACATTACGTCCTAAGAACGACACTCGCCTTGATAATGCCGAAATTGTATCGGTGAAACGGTTGGCATATAGTTAACAACAATCACACGTGAGTGTTCCAGCCGCATGTAATAACATTTTTAATATTGTAAGTAATGAGCCATTTTCCAGGGTGAAACGGTTGGCATATAGTCAACAACAATCACACGTGAGTGTTCCAGCCGCATGTAATAACATTTTTAATATTGTAAGTAATGAGCCATTTTTCAGGGTGAAACGGTTGGCATATAGTCAACAACAATCACACGTGAGTGTTCCAGCCGCATGTAATAAACATTTTAATATTTTAAGGGGAACGAAAATACAAACAGAAATAAAATGTCAGCTTTCGGATGATTTTGTTGCAATAATTAGGTTACGTATAGCCATAAAAAAAATACATGTTTTTGGTTGAACTTTAAGGTATTCATTTTCCACAAACCACGTTAATCGATTCATATTTGTACTGTCAATGAATTTTTTTGTAACCCTCTATTGCACACTTCTTATCGATTTTGTTTCAGGTATCGTTTTCGCGATTTTGTTGGTTTTTTTTTAATAAAATTAGTGTGAATGATATCTATTCATTTTCCAAATACCACGTTATTCGGGTCAAAAAAAGCACCCCCTTTTTCCAAAAATACGTAAATCCACTGATGCAGTCAGCGGCAGCAAGATATTGTCAGTCTACGCCTAGCGTTGGCGCCCGTAAGACGTGGAACCTGTGCCCTTTTTTGCAAGCTATAAATATCTCCCAAAACTACTTCAAAACACATTGAAATTAATTTTATAAAGTAATATTTCGAGGAGCATCATATTCCTGCCGTTAAAAACTCAACAAAATATGCGTATGAGTGATTTAGCTACATCGTGCCATAGTCATAACAACAAAACTGAATGAATTTGGAATGAATTCATACTTTTATGCGGGAAAATAATATATGTTACTCTAAAAGAATAATTTTGTGATCGTTATTGAAACCCAAATTAATTTACTTATACTTACTGAGATCTGTAACAAAGGTCAATGACCTTTTCGTGAAATTACCCTCTAGTATTGGCTCACCATTTCAGGTCCAATAAGTGAAGTTTTTTGCAAATTATATAGGTACACTTACTTGGGATAAATCGCCAAGCATTTAAAATATAGAAATTTATTTTGAAATATTTACAGTGCATGGCAAAATTATTAGATCGTAGATAATCCTGTCGGTACATGTTCAAGTTCTGTTACGCAAAATGAAAACAATGAAACTCTTTTAGGATTAATTTGTTATCCCTATGTTTGTCTGTCTGTCCGTTTGTCTAGATAATTTTTTCTGGGTAAAATTAATAAATACCAATATTAATGGCCCTCTATAGAGCTGTAAAAACATACTTTTGACGTTTTTATTTATATTACGTTTTAGGTTTTTACGTTTTTTTTTTACGTTTTTCATACAAATTTTCGCACTATGAAAATGTAGGGATGAACACTTGAGATAATATTTTGCATTTAAAAGTCAACACAGAAAGGAATTGTTGAACAAATAATGTAAAAAATATGAAAACCATGTTGTTCTATTCTAAAGGGATTAATTATCTACTGTTCAATGTGGCGATAGCTTTGTTTATTTTTTTCCTTGGATTATTTTTTACTAAGATAACAAATAGTTTAATACAAGGTTTTCCTTAAGAGGTCCCTTTACCCCTGTATTTTTCTTAAAATTCATACAATAGGTATTAACCGAATGTGAAGTCTACAGCTTATTTTCTTCATATCTTTTTTCATGAGTATATTCTAGTGACATCTAACTACGTCTCTATACAGCCCAAAAAGCAAAATTTGATAAAACACCATCATTATAGCTGTCAGGATATCGTCAATATTGCCTCGTTTTTACACAAAGTTTAATAAGTTTGTATATTTTTATCTATACTGGAAATAAAAAAGAGAGAGGGCGTCGTTCATGTTAAGATGACTAAGTTTACACACTTTGCTAAGTATAAACAATTACCGTTTCATGGAAAACTGTTTTGACTTGAAACCATTTCACAAATTCAATTAAATTATTTTGAATATCTTGTCATCTTGCACTTCTTGATGAGAAATACAATTTCAATAAGTAAAAATACAACTTTTAGTTAAGAAAACTTATAGTTAAAGTCTGCTGTATGCATTAACATATTTTTTATTATATTACAATAGTAACAAAATAATTGGCTTATCCGTCGTCGTGATACCAGCCGTAAATTTCTTAAATAATCTGATATCACGCTTATGGAAAACCCAATTATTTTGAAGATACCATTATATCATTAAAATATGTTTATGCATATAGCAAACTTTTAACAATAAATTGTCTTAGCTAAAAGTTGTACTTTACCGTTATAATTATTTCTTAATATTTTGTTACAAATTCGGAGAAATAGCCCGTAAGGAAAACCTTGTATGCAAATATTTGTTATCTTTGTAACAAAGAAAAAAATAATAATAAACAAAGCTATCGCCACATTGAACAAACAGTAAATTATTAATCCCTTTAGAATAGAACGATATGGTTTTTATATTTTATACATTATTTGTTCTACAGTTCCTTTCTGTGCTTTCTTTCAAATGCAAAATATTATGTCAAATGTTGATCTCTATATTTTCATAAGGAGAAAATTTGTATGAAAAAGTTAAACAAAAGGCCATAAAAACGTTATAATATGTATATTTTACAGGGCTGTAAATATTAGCATTTATTGATTTTACCCAGAAAAATTGCCTAGACAAACGGACAAACAGACAAACATAGGGACAACAAATTAATCCTAAAAGAGTTTTGTTTTTTCATTATGCGTAAAGGGACCTGAACATTTCAAACTATGATACAAATAAATTTCTATATTTTAAACACTTGGCGATTTATCCCAAGGGTAAACAGGTGTCCCAAAAGTCAACGCTTTCCCTTGGAAGGCTGGTAGGCCAGCTCATGACTGACCAGAATATCAAATTATGACCTCAGCAAAAAGTAGATAGTCTTCGAGTTGATGGTACTTTTATAAATTCAAATAGATTTTTGAGAGTCAAAGCTAACCAGTTCTAAATTCTAAGAATAAAATTTTTGTTGCGCAACTCTGAATAGTCATGCTATTGATAAAGTCAAAAATAAACCTTGAAATGCTGTTACATCAGGAAGAAAAATAAAAACCCTATTTATGAGCAATTTTTTGTAATTAGGTTAGTTCGATACCACACCCTGAAAAAAATGTCCTATGTTAGTTTTGCAAATTGTCTTAAATAACGGCTCATCAAATATTGTTTTTCAAATGATCTGGCAATTTCTGTGTATTACTTTTGAAAAAAAAGTTATTGCCATTTTACTACCAAAGGAGCTGCGTATTTTTTAAAATAATTAGAATTTAGAATGAAAGAGTGGCGGGCAGTAAAAATATTTGACGTTCATTAGAAATGCCATTTAACACGCGTTAGAGTGAGATAAATAGTGACGCTATTTAAAATGAGTTGGAAAGAGATAGTAACGCAGTTAAACGTGGTTGAATGAGAGAGGCATAATTGATATAGGCTACAGTGAGATAGATAGTGACGTGGTGCATTCCTTCTGAGAATATTTGTTAGTTTCCACTTTTTGTAATAACAACTTTAGTAAAAATTTTTTGTAAAGAAATTTTTGGTCCAATTTATTTTCCCGCAAGTGTAAAACCAGCTCAACGGGCGAAAAATATTTAAAGAATAGGTAATGGTGACAATTAACCGTCACAATATTATTATGTATCTCTAAAGGAGTGTCTGAAATGTTCCGAGGGTCAACTGATAAATCAAACACTCAAAAAACCACTTTTAGCCGACCATAATAAATTTACGTCCCGACGTGATAGCAAGTAGGATCAATGCCGTGTGACGATGATCGAAATACACTAATAAATTAGATAAAATAAAATACGTATTACTTTTGACCCTGCCTCGTCCACTCTATTCGTATTTTTGCTATGGTGACGCGAGCTTAGAGACCGGGACGAATTTCCCCCCGCTCGCTATCGTAAAATAGAATAAGCCACGCCCGGAACTGGTTTTTGTTTTGGCTATGTCATACTCTTAAGTAATGAGCCATTTTCCAGGCTAGCTTCCATAAAATTTTCGTAGATGGCGCTGTCTGAGAACTTGAAAAACTATATAATCTCTTTGCTAAAAGGGCCTTTCCAAAAGCTTTAAAACAAATAAAATTCAACTTTGGTTGATCTCTGGCGGTCAGTTATATACAGAATGTTAAGATGAAGTTGTGGAAGCCGAAAACTGGCGATAGTCCTCGTATAATGTAGTTTTAGGGTTGCGTTCCCGAATACTCAACTGACTTAATTTTGCAGCATATTTTCTAGAATTTTGTAGGTAATGATGGGTTTGTTAGTTCTGTTTGAATTTATTTAATTATATTAAATAATGGTACGGAATCCTCGGCCTGCGAGTCCTATTCGAACTTGACCGGTTTTTTACTTTATATATTTACAAGCAATTAACCGATCGCTATAATATTCTGTAACGGGATAGATCAAAGCCAAGCCAAGATTAATTAAATGGTATATTTGTATCCCAAAAAAATTTACCAATACCACATGTCGGCGGAACTTGATATTTATTCGTATAATTAAAAGAAAAACGAGACCAAACCAAATGATGGATTTTCATGAGGTTTATTATCTTTGTTATCATCTTTATCCTCCGGATGAACATAAACTCTATAAAAAGTTTTAAAAAATTGAATCCAAGCTTAAAACAGTCACAGTATTCTTACAGATCAATTTACTTTAATTCTACACAGAGGCACTTTCCACGCTCATTTTAACTATCTCAAGAGCAATCAATCTTGAAAGCGTTTGTAGGCTGACCAGACCCAAACAAATTATTGTAAGTATATACATACAACGGTAACGAAAACGGGTAAACTAAAACTTCCAAGATCCAAACTAGGATTAGAGTAGTGACAAACTCATGCTGTATGGCAAATATATCAAGCATTTCCGCTTCCGGCATCCTAATCGTATTAAACGGCTACTTTCTAAAGCCTACTCCTCTTTTATAGCCTAGCCAAAAATATTGAAAAAATGTATTATGAATTATTAACTTTAAAACAACATATGCAACATTTTTCTTTTCCATATCACCAAACCTTCTAAATGAAAACAAATTTCTACCGAATGATGTTTTTTTGGCTTAAATTCCCTACTGCTCCTAAGCAGCTTGGTTGATTTAATTCACTTATACTGTGAGCAATAGATAAACTTGATAACTATAAATATAACATATGATCATTCAATCGAACAATCACGTGAAAAGTATTATTTTCTCCTATTTCGCCCTCTCAAGGACGCAGCGAGCGTCGTAACAGCCCCTATGCATTGCGCGCTGATATGAACTTTATTTCTATGTAAATTCCGTCGTTACTCGTACCGACAAACATAGAGCTGCTAATTTGGCGACGCTAATCGCCTTAACACCGACATGCGCGCGACACCAACACAAACCTAATTAAATTCTTACCACGTGTCGGCGTCCCCGTTTTGTCAGTGATATTTATTTTTTGGAAAAACATTTCGTATTGTGCCGTGAAATGTACGAGCCGGGTTAAATATGTTTAACAACGTTTTTAAATTCCTTTTGCAAATAAAACCGTGCATAAAATTTACTTTGAAAGCTGTTTTAAAAGCTTTTATGAACATTATTTCATTGATGTTGTCTCCAATAACATCGCAAAAAATATTTTTTCTTTAAAAATCGTGTAATACGATCATAAAGGGCGGTTTTTCAGACTGACCTTGATCAAGCTTTCAGAGGTAAACATAGATGGCGTTACCCTGCTTTTAAGTGTCAAAAAGCTACCTAAGATAATTTTTTAATCTGTGGGCAGCGATTTTCTGTGGGCTAAAAATCCAAGTCAAGTGTCAAACCATAACTGTCTCTATTTAGACGGCTATGGTCTAACCGAACAATACCTTCACAAAAAATATTGTGTTGTATTTATTTCGTGGTACTTTTTTATCTACATTACTAGATAAAAAAAATGAGACGTTAAAATAGCTTGGTGTTTCATTCAACTTTCAACGTGGTCAGCCCATGCGTTGTGGCTAATTATAAAAATATATCAACACAGAGATTCCTTGAGGATTCATTTCGGAAAGAACAATCGTTTTCAAGCAGGGGTCACACAGATAGCCGTTCATATAGTAACAATTTGGTCAGGTTCCAACACTGACAGCAAGATATCTATATTCAACAAGTGCGACAGAGATGCTATTAGACCCATGTCGGTTATGAACCTGTCCCTGTATAGCAAGGTTTGTCAGATTCCGAAAGATAGCAAGGTCCGTTGGGTAATATCAAGAAAAAGAAAAGAAAATTACGAAATCACTAGCGCACACAAAATGAAGCAAAGATGAGGTGTCAATTCAGCCAATTTATGTACAAAAAAAAAAAGAGAAAATAAGACCAGTTTTGCCAGAAAAACATTTTTTTTACACTTTTAGAACAGGCTGCGCCATCTATTGAGTCATTCGGTACCACTTTTTTTGTCTTTGTAAACCCTTCATTTAAAGAATCTTGTTTGAATCAAACCAAATTTAAATTAAACTTTTAGTAGTGGTGGCAATTAGTATGAACATGTAACGGTAATGTTATGTGTCGTGTTATCTCACGCTGGCAATTTCACTATGAAAATCCATAACGTTCGCGTTATTTGAATATGGAATTGGAATATGGAAGTTTTTGTTACGTTTACTCACTTGCAATTTTAATTTAAAAAGAGGTTTAAATGTTACTTAACGCGAAACGTGAGAAATTTTTTGGTATTTTAGTGAATTAATAGTTATTATTTAAAAAATTATAAAAGAAAAACCGATTAAAAAAATCGTTTGGGGCTATGTTGGAGCAGACGGCTGTTGGACTTAGACTTATTATATGTTATTCTTAGACTAATAGTTTTGTAATTATTAAGGTAAGATGATATAATCTTTTTCGTTACGGCATAGATAAATAAAGGAA
The DNA here is from genome assembly GCA_934047225.1 of Ypsolopha sequella. NCBI lineage: Eukaryota > Metazoa > Arthropoda > Insecta > Lepidoptera > Ypsolophidae > Ypsolopha > Ypsolopha sequella. The sequence goes on from OW203991.1 coordinate 17,964,136, forward strand.
GGATAGATTGCTCACTCCATACATTAGAACAAATCCCGCGTAAAACTTATTATTTTCGCCGGTACCTAGTAGTTCGACTTATTATTTTTGATGTCGCTACTATACTAGATAAATTGTGACGTACCTAGTGCCATCTATCGAACAGTTGATGAAACGAAATTCGATGTGTGTGTGTGTGTGTAGCAACTATACTGCGCCCACAAAAACAAAAATTTGCTAGAATACGACAATACGCAACCACATGGCAAACGATAAATCTGAGGATAAATCGCTCAACCGTGCATGACAGTTGAGTCAAAATGTAAAGTTATTTATCGGTATGTATGAGTAGTGTGTGTAAGGTAAATAAAGCGTATTTTAATGCACATATTTTGTTTAAAAATCCGCTTAGATTCCTTCATCGTCGCACCTATTTTTGACTTTTTGTGAAATAAAGTAAAACTCTGACAAAAGTAAAAAAAAAAAGAAATGTGACTGACGTGAACTTGACGTGGTTATCAAAACCTGGTGCTCTATCACTGTACCAACGACTCCATATTTAATGTGACAAATCAAATGAACATAACTTAATCACATGATCTCCGGCATCTGTATAGAATGCCGGCTCCGGCACCCGTACCAAGTGCAAGCTGTGCAAGTCAGTCAATTTTACGATATCGATGCAGACAGCACTAGCGGAAAATGGCAACATTTGAGCTTTTCGACCTGTCAAAGTTGTCTCACGGATTTTGGCACGGAACACTTATTTTGGTGTCGACTTTAACTGAGACTAAGTATTTTTAATCAGTTATAAGGTAGATGGTTGACTGATCTATAGGTACTAACTAATAATGTATAAAAAGTCGAGTCTTGTCTGTCTGTCTATACATTTTGTGAAATTTTAAATGAAATGAATATTAATATTACCTAATACTTACCACTTGCTGAACGGTGATGGAAAACATCGTGAGGAAACCAGCATGCCCTAAAAAGCGTGTATTTGTCCCCGAAGAATGGCGATAGGGCTCACCACCCATCATGTTGGGCCGTAATAATCGTCGGTGAAATGCGGGTATACCGAGTATGTTCTGTGATTTGCAATTCATAGTTCACACTCGGGAATACCTCTGACACCCACTCGGGGATTCATGTCGTGACGATATGTTTCAATGAAATGGGTTATTTATTACTTTTGTATTGTATTGAGGCCAAACTAAAATTTTTAGAATTTTTGTCTGTATGTCTGTATGTATGTACCCATATTGTATGTTCCGTTTTAACTCGATAACCGCTCAAAGGATTTGAATGCGGTTTTCTTCATTATCATCGTAGTAGAACAATAGGCTTTGCGATACAATAACCGTCAAGCTGCAACACCACAAGTAACATTATCGATGATCGTTGTGCGCCATCTACCGGAATTCAGAATAACCATATACACGTTTAGTAAGATTGCCAGCTTACCACCGAAAGTTTAATGAAAAAAATGTTAAAAACACCTGATTAAGAATTCACTATTTTCTGATGCGATATTATGAAAATGTTGTGTTTTTATTCATAAAATAAATAAATATGATGAACCAGAACAGTAAAATGTTATATTTCGTCGATTTCAGACAAATTTTATTTCCAGCGAGTCAAGTAACGCCATCTAGCAACGTTATTTTTAGTATTGCGAATAGTACAAGGAGATAGCAATCTATCCTTTCTTTATTTATCTATGGTTACGGTATACTTTCCTGCGGGCCTATTATGTATCTCTAGTTGCCTTCTGTACGGGGTGCCTATCATCAAAAACATAGATATACCATCGAATTCCGATTTCCCAAGGATATGTTCGCACTTGAAGTGACGACACAGTTCGTTAATAGTTCAATACTAGTTCAATAATAGTTCAAAGGCAATTTTGAAATTTCAATTTTTATCTATGTTTTTGATGTACAAGTTGTACAGTTGGCAACTAAAGATACAGAATAGGGGGCTGATATGGTACCCGTATATTTCGGTGTGATTTTGAAGAAGTTTCACGACAAATCAAAGATAATAAATAAATAAATAAAAATATTTTATTTTGGACAACTTGGAATCCATAGAATATTAGTAGACTTAATAGTAGGTTAGTAACAAGAAAAAAAAATTTAAATAAATATAAACACAAAACCCTCAACATCTTTAATAACTACACAAAAACAAAACATTATGAAAAATGCATCAAGAGCGTTCAAGAAGATGAGCAGGCCTCCATGATCAATCTCCGCACAAAGCACCACCATAGTGGTGACGTAAATCTGTCGGCTACAGTCTCCAGGATTGTGTTGGGACTGTCCAGCGTCCTGCGGATCAGGGATGTGGTCCTTTTGCGAATTATGGTCGCAAAGCCATCAGTTTGGTACCTTTATCCCTGATAAAGTCGATTCTGAAGGCTTTAATTTTAGTTTAAGTGCCGTCATAACTTAAATTTTCCAAAGTAATTTAGCTTCTGCGCCCAACACTTAAGAGTGGTTTTGCAGCCGGATTGTGAAAATGTAAACCCGCAGAACACTTAAATTCAAAATTCACTCAATAGTTATTCAATAAAACCTTATTACCTATGTACTGTGTATGTTGCCATCGCAAAGTTTCTATTGGTTTCTATAAAGTAGAATTTCATTATATTTTTAATTCATAATTTTGGAAATTCTAATTTACAATGGAAACTTTACGATGGCAAACATACACAATACATAGGTTATAAGGTTTTGTTGAGTAACTATTGAGTAAATTTTGAATTTTAGTGTTCTGTTTCATTTAATTAGAAAAAGGCGGGTTTTTCACAATATGGCTGCGAAACCGCTCTTAAGGACTATTTTTAGATCAAGAAAATTTAGTTTTAACAGCACTAAAACTAAAATGAAAGCCTTTAAAATCCTCTTTAATATTAGATTATAAACACAACTGTGTCACAAACCAGAGTCAACACTCGTTTTATGGATAATTGCCACGCAATAAAACAATGAAAGCGACTTGGTTGCGATTTATATTTATTTATTGCCAGCACTTTGGATAGCTTTTGCATAGCGGACCGGTCACAAATCCGGACCATTCGAAACTAGACTTTATTGTGTATTTAGGTAAAGTTTTGTCCATTCAGATACCTCTATATTTGCGGAGCGGGATCACTAAAATTGGAGCGTGAATTTAAGGATGCGTGGTGCCGAAATCGCTTTGTAGATTGCACTGAAATATAGCCCAAATACTTGTACAGTTGCCTGCAGTCTGCGCTCCCTTTTTGTAAATGATTTTAACGGCGAAAAGCAGCAATATGAGTTTCCTATAGGTAGCCTGTCATGCTGGCGTCCGTACGTATGGTTTAAAAAAAGTGTTTCGAATTTTGTATTGTTTCATACGAAAGGTTGAGGGCAAAATGGGAAGAGGAAGACCTAGAGTAAAGAGGAAGACCGAGAGTAAAGAGAAGGAGTAAGATAATATAATCAATTTTTAAGGCCGTTTATCAAGAAGTCAGAGAAGAATGGCGGTTACGTCACCGATAAGAGAGGATCGAAAACATGCCAAAGAACGTAGGTTTTTATATTTTTTTGCTTGGAATAGTTTTTTGGACTTTACAAACATTTCTTAGTATTTCCTTACAAAACTGAGGAGTTCAATCTTAAAGCTTGTTTCGGTACATTAACTTGCAAATTGAGACATCAGAAGTGCTAATTGCGAGTGTCACGCGATCACTTTGTATGAGACGTCATCACAGAGATGGTAATGACATCAAAAATATTAGAATGTTGAATATACTTTGGTGTTATTATACTTATAAACATAGGATGCGAATAATTGGAATAATTTACATAATTTAAGAACAGACGCCATGACGCGACCAACTCATTTGTGGGCGTGACTAATTGTCATGCTGTTTCATTGCGCTATAAGGTGCACGCTCCATGAAACTTGCGAGGACAATACAATCGTGGCGATTTCATCGCGGGCGCAAAATTGAAAACATGTTTCAGGAGAAACCATATTTGTTTTGGCAAGTCTGTGGACGTTTTCAAACATGATTTTTGGTTATTATTAATATAGATAACATTTTAGATGTTTGACTTGTTTTCATTTTTTGATTTTATCAAAAACAATAAAAGCCCATTCGACTACACTTTTTGTAAAAAGCCGCTCCATTTACGTATTTTAGGGGTTTGTTGTTAAGATATTACTCAAATTTCGCGATTTTTAGTTCGGCTTAAACATAGATTTAGATAATGTCAATGGACTCAGCCTAAAATATTATAATAACATTCCATAGATACGTCACAATGTGTTGACTGCGTTTGTATGGAGGTTTGCGTGTGATGACGCCTTTTTAAAGCGGATATCTATCTCCTAAATGTTAACCATTCAAAATATACAAAAAACAAATTAATTAGGTATTACCTGATATTGCGGGAAACTTTCTCGTACGTAACCTTGTTAACCTTCAAAGAAGCTACACCACTTATAGTGAAACCAGTCAGGCTATATCTGAGTGTATGTTGTGATTTGCCATTAACAATTGATTTCTAAACAGTAAGAGTTGGCTATTGTATTGCATAATTTAAGAGGTACTTTAAAATTTTATAAATCATCGTTTTTCAAAAACTAAGAATAAAGAAAACTTCGACCAAATAGCGATAAGATTTAACCCTAGATAAATCAATTGACGTAAAAAAGCAGGCGGACGGAGTCACAGCTCAGCAACTTTCTCTCTCTCTCTTCTTAAAAACTTATATCTGTGCGAGAGAGAGCGCCTAACTTCAAGCACACCCCTGGCACTCCGTACATTCGCCTCAATTTAATTACCTACAACTCTCACGCACGTAATTAGCTTGTCCTGTCCATACACGCTTGTGCACACACACACACACACACACACGCGCAGCGAACAAGCCATACTGAGCCTTATTGAGTACTGCATGCACATGATCGTGCACCTGATTTGTGGGCGACGATAAACTCGCTGGGGGAGGTGAGTGTCGCTTTTTTACGGTTTATATTCTTTGCTTCAAGTATCATTACGGTTACCAAAAAAACCATGCAGGTGTCAGGATTGTAACAGATAGAAATCTGTAGTCTCTGCCTACCTCTCAGGAAGAGAGGCGTGAGTATATATATATATACGTAATTTCTGTTTTCTAGCGATATAAAAGGAAGCAAGAAACGGCTTAACACAGAGTTTTACTGGGGGACGCGCCTTAAAAGCTAATTGAATTCATTACAGCCCCGTAGCATAATAATTAATCGCGCGTGACGCAGCTAAGTTGAATCACAGGTGCGAGGAGCGTGACATACTATCGTGTCATGCTCCGCGCATCTGTGATTCAACTAAGTTGCGTCGCGCGCGATTAAATATTATGCTACGGGGCCTGGTCTACAGTTGTTCGCAGTAAAAATAAATAATCTTCCCGAATGTTTTTCCAGCAACGATTCACTTCTGCAAAAATAATTATTTTCACAAATCCTAGATGACATTTGAATGAAGTGTGATTTCATTATTAGCATTTAAATTGATTTCGGAATCGAATTCCCGCCATCTTGGATCTGTCGATTTACTTATTGTTGAGTAAATCTTTTATCTTGCTTGAGTGGTATTAGAGTTGATTTTTGGGTTTTATAATATTGTTTTATTAAGTAATAATATACAATGTGTAACAGAAAAGTTTAACCATATTTGAAGAGTTTATTTAGTCAATGGTATAGAACAACTTTTACTATGGAACAAAACCAGTATCCCGAAAAAAAAAATCAACTGTTTCATAGAAAAATGTAATGACGCTCGGCCGAAATGTATGAAAGGGCAGATTTTCTTTTTGAGCTTTCGGGTTTGGTTCCATAGTAAAAGTTGTTCTATACCATTGACTGAAAAAGCTCTTCAAATATGGTTACACCATTCTGTTACAGGTTGTATAAAATTATAATTTTATTTTCCAAAAAATCTATAAGAAGTGTCATTTCTTGTTACTCAGTTTTCAAGTAAAGTACATCTTTAGACCACCTCTGTGGTTGAGTGCTCGCCTGCTAACTCAGAGGTTGTGGGTTCAATTCCCGCGGTGTACATTCATTTGTATTCATTATAATAATAACAGTAATTATGCAATCACTCACTCTCACCCATTATACACACACCCTCACACCCTCATGCACACTCTCTAACACACACACCTCCCCTCTCACACCACACGCAAGTTTTTCCTGTAAATCGAGTTCGTTCTACTAACTTTATTAACTTATCTAATACCTTTATTTATTTTAAAATAATTAATTAATGTAATGAAGTGATAATTAATATAATTTTTTCTTTCTCTCTATTCATGTAATTAATTGAATTTGAATTAATATTTTTATTACTATAGATTAGTGAGTTTAATTTTACCTTAGGATAAAGTAAAATAATTAAATGAACCTAATATGTAAGTTATTAATTATAGCATGTTCACCCAATTTATTAATTTTAACTAATGTTTTTTTTTTGTTGTTTCTAATTTCTAATTTAATGTTTAGCATGTTTTAATTTTTTTTTTATATTATATAGTTTTGGAAGGACCTAGTCTCCATGTCACCAGGGAATCCTAGTATGGAGGCTAGTGTCACAATTTAGTATGTAAGTTATTTGTTGGTGTCAATAAATATATTTTTCATTTCATTTTCGTTACAAAAATATCCTTAAAATTAGGTATAAGACTGATATATTTTATTCCATGTCTTGGTAATTTTCTTAAGTACCCAGGGAGTTATCCTGTTCACTAGTTTAGGTAATCTTGAATCTTAGGGTCACAGTGTCATATCCCCTCGATGAGATACAGACTTCGATAGGTGATGTTTATTTTGATTTATACGTGCAAATTAAGCTGTTGGTCTGCGATAGGGCACCCATCGCGTTTGGCTCATAATAATCGTCGGTGAAAAGTGAACTCTGGCACCCACTCAGGGATTCATGTCCTGAAGAAATGTTTTTTTTTTTCGGGTTCCGTAGTATCTAAAATGTACTAAAGAAACCTTTATAGTGAGACTTCGTTGTTCGGTCGGTCCGTCCGTAAGTCACAGCCTCATAACTTTAGCACCGAGAGATAAAGACTTAAAATTTTGCACAAAAATAACTTGGCCATATAAAATTTCGTAAAAAAAAATTAAAATATTAAAATTGTTCAAAATATTTCAAAAGAGAGAAAATAAAATAATCTAAAAATACAACATGGGTATGAAACTTTAGATATTTAAGAGCTGATTGTAAAAATGTATACTTACGGGCACTATTTTGAGAAATCTTTGAAAAACCTTAAAAACATTTATGTCCCTCCCCTTATTTCCAAAACTGGTTAACCGAAAAAAAAAAAAAAAAAAAATTGAACTAAAATGAGAAATATGAAAAAAGTAAAATAAATATATTTTTTTAAATAAAGATACAACTGAAATCAAATTGCACGTGTTAAAAAGTTTATTGTAAAAATTTACATTTACTTGCATATATTTCGAGAAATCTATGAAAAACCACAAAAAATGTATCTCCAAACATGGTGCATGGAAAAATATGAAAAAAAAAAATCATGGTAAGATATGTGCTTACTAGAGAATACAATCCCGAGCATGTTTTTCAATCCCGGGCTTACGGGATTTTTGAAGCCTTTTCCCGGGATCCCGGGCCTATCCCGGGATTAGACTATGTGGTTTCTAATTGAGCTAAAATTTAAAAAAACGAGTAATAAAAAAAATGTCTTTAATGTCTTTGCACAACACAAATCAGAACAATAATAAGAAAAGAAAAAACACAAACCAAAAAATACAATACTTTTGCAAGAAATTAAAAAACAGCACAAAATAACTATTTAGAATTTCGAAAATATAGTCGCAGAAATATCAAAGCATCCAATGTTTGACTTCCGAGCCTGCTTCGTAGTTTATTGCCAACATAAGCAGCAGCTGAAAACGCTCGTTCAGGTTCTACGCTGGTTGGAGGAATAGACAATAGATACTTATATGCTGTTTCTAAGTGATATCCACGAACTCCTCCATTTTCGAACAGGCTCATTTCACGTCTAATACTATTTGCCAACCCCAATTCATTTTGTACTTGTACTTCAGGATCTGGGGATTTCATACTCTTGTTAATTTCCAGCTGTAACTTTTCCTTTAATGTCAATTGGGGTTGGGAGGTTTCTGACCTTAGCTCATCATCTGTTTGTGATCCTGACCTTGCTTCTTCTTCCGTGTTATCTCGACTATTAAGTCTTTTAACAATACTCTTTATTTGCTTCCTCACTAAAGCCTGTGTCGGAACTGTAAATAAGTCGTGCCATTCCAAATCCGATAATAACTGATTTTCATCATCCATTCGTGGATTTTGTAAATAATTTAACACGCCAGTTAAATCATCACTTCGTCGTTGCTTTATACGTTCCACTAAGGATGTTTTAATTTTTTTGGCAAGTGCTGAGTTTTTGCTAGACAGTTGTTTTATAAGAAATTTCAGAGCGGCATCAGCTGTGCATAAATTAGCATCTCGCCGACAGATTGCTTCTACTGTCAATTTAATTGGGGTCAGCACTTCAACAATTTTATTTACCAATTCAAAATCAACATCTTCTAAACGAATTGGATGATTGAGATCTATAAGAGCTTTTTGAATGCATGCTTTTAAAAGATAAAATCGCTCCAGCATTGTTAAAAGACTATTCCACCTGGTTTTACAGTCCAAAAGAAGTGACAGCTCTTTTCCATGTTCAATTTTCACATATTTTTGAAGTACTGTTTCATTTTTCAACGGAGATCTTTTGAAATACACTACAACTTTGCGGATTTTCTTTATCAGCTCATTAATATTTTCATATTGTGTTAACTCTGGTACGTGTTCTGGCGCAAGATCATTTTGTGACATTACGATTAAACCTGATTCTGGACAGTCTAAGTCTTCTAAATGGTGTTCATCATCGCTGTCGTCCATATAATCAACATTCACAGCTGGTTCATTTATACTATCATCTGAGGTAGGGCTATCTTGCAAATTATTATGTTTTTCATAAAGCACATCACAGACCGCCAAATTGATACCATGTGCGAGACACAGTTGTTGTTCAGTGCAAACAAGCCGCCCCACCTTTATCATAACATTCGGTCCATCGGTTACAATAGCCACGATGTCAGTTTCTAGGGAAATGTCAAATTTACTTAGACGCTCTTGCAATATACGAAGACAATTTTCAGCTGTCATACTTCCGTAAATAGGAACAAGTCCTAAGTTCCAAAATTTTTTATATGAATGAACGTTGACCGCCATGTATCGTTTATTGGAAGTTGAAGTCCACTCGTCGAAAGAAAGACTAAATCTTTCACCTGCACTTTTCAAATGTTGTAATTCTGCAGTTACTTGCTTTCTGATTTTTTCACTGTAATTCATAACACGTTTTCGAACAGTGACGGCTGACTTTGGTAAATCCGTGTATTTTGCTAAGAGCAATTTTCTCAAATCATCTGAGGTTATGAATACGCTGAATGGAAATCCATCTAATGCAATCATTCTTGCCAAGATATCATCCAGGCTATCGTCGGCACTTTTAGTAAAATAATCATCTAACTTTCGCTTGGCTGGCGGCGGTGCTGTGTTCAGATTTTCAGAATCTTGACTTGTTGAAGCTGATATAACCTTGATATTATGTTTTGATAACAAATGTGTATGTAATCCCTTAGTTGATCCACCCAAAGTCTTGAGGATGGCTGGGCATCGCTTACATTTAGCACTATTCCCGTCCTTCGCAACTAAATAATAACTCCACACTGACGTCGTATCACTGTCTTTTTTATGTTTAACAAAGTCTCCCGCCATTTGAAATACTTAATTTCAGATAATTGACTTTTAAATTTTAATGGCGTAGCCTACGTAACCCGTCACTGACAGAACAATAAATGAAAAAAATAAAACCTGATTTGCATATTTATACTTTCGTACAGGGAATCCCCGACGGGAAATACCCGCAACAATATTATGATATGAGATGATCGGGTGATTTGATTCCCCTGTTGGTCCGTTGGGGAATTACCTTAAGAGTATTGTATTAAAGTATTCCGAGTGGGGAAGTCCCTTCTAAGTTCTACGACAAACATATTATTAGGACTGTACCTGTGTAGTAAATAGTGGGTACCTACGTATTGTACGAGTTGCTTTTTGTCGTAATGTATTAAAATAATCTAGGCAAGGTTATTTTCAAGACGCAACGGACTACGGAATACAAACTAGACTTGTTTGTGGCAATCCCGAAAATCCCGAGATTAGCCAAGTACAGTCCCGGGATTTTCGAGGCCAGAAAACGGTCGGGATCCCGAGATTTGGGATCCCGGGATTGTATTCTCTAGTGCTTACGTAAAGATTACAGGAAAAATATAGCGGTAGAAAAATTCACGAAAACAAAATGGCAAAATAAACTACTGTTAAAAAACTGTCGAATTACAGTAACCTATATGCGAGTCTGAATTTATACCTTTATAATTTTCTAATAAATAAATATGATGTTTAATTTCTTGACATTAAGTTTTCGGTACCTATAAATTTGTCTTATTCTCTTATTCATAGTCACATGCATAGATTTAAGATATGTGGCAGTATGTTCTAAGTATATGGTCTCATACAAGAGGTTACGAATGGTCTTCTCTAGGTCATTTCTGAAAAAGATCATATCGCCAATGGAGTGCTTTCAAACCTGCTTTTTATCAATACTTGCTTGCAAATATTTCATTGAAATCACAGTGAGTTGTTTGAATTATACACTTTCTAGCTTTATGAGCTTTCCTAGTCAGCCCGCAAAGCCTGTGATGATGAACCATAATCTCTTCGAAAGCTCGACCTGTAGCATCAATGCGCAGTGACAATATCTGTATTTATAATATTTCATTGAAATCACAGTGAGTTGTTTGACTTATACACTTTCTGGCTTTACAAGCTTTCCCAGTCAGCCCGCGAAGCCTGTGATGATGAACCATAATCTCTTCGAAAGCTCGACCTGTAGCATCAATGCGCAGTGACAATGTCTGTATTTATTTTAAAGTTGGCGTTACAGGGCGACAAAAGCACGAAATTTGGTATGAGAGTACCTTTGAGAGTTGTACCTTTGTGGTTTTTACCTGCTTTTATTATTTTTTGTTATATTTCTCTGTAAATAGTAAATAAACTAAAAAAAAAACTGACAAATGTTAGCCTAGTAGTTCTAGGAACAAAATTTTTTCATCTCCTCTTTTTTTCTTCTTTTTTTTAGAGCTGTTAGTGAAATTTAATACTTCAAAATTGTACTGTTAATTTGCAAGAAAACCAAGAAAGAAAATAAAAATGATGTCAAAAAATATCAATTTTTTTCGGGCTCTTAAAGAAATTTTTATCAGTACACCCTAAGGTACCCTCATATCAAATTTGGTTCTATTATCCGCCCGGGTTACGGTGATATCACTAAGCCATCGTACATTATTATTATTTATTAATTTATTTATTCATCTGTAGGAGTATAAAGCACACTTAGATAATAAAATATATAACATAAAAATCAAGAATGTTTAAAATGTAACATCAAAATATTAAGGCATTAAGGAGTAACTATTCAAGTTAAGCTATATTAATATAGGTATGACAGGCTGTAACCAAAAAGACAACGTAGTAAATATTTAAATCCAATTATCTACTGAAGACTTTTGAAACTGGAAATTCCAGTGAAATCATATTGCAGAAGGCTTAACGTTGGCTGCTCCCATATAGCACTCAGTGTACCTATTACCGCATAATGTACAAAAGAAAACTATTTTCGTCTTACATAAACCAGCAAGTGTGAGATTTAGTCTTTATTTGTTACCGTTTAATAGTCAGCTTTTGACATTAAAAAATTGCTCTGAGCATTAGAGAAGATGCTCTATCTTAAAATCAAATCATTAACACATCCAACAATATTTACTTATAAGGAACAAGTGTGCCTCTGATCCACGCATATCTATGCTCTGATCGTCCGGTTATTAATACAAAAAGTTACAGAACGCATCGTTTCCCCACGTGCCGCGCCTGGGACCCTGGCTCTGCACCTTGGTCGTGTGACGTACATAGCAACAGATGTCGATATCATTATACCTACTTACTTGCTATTATTATTATTATAGGTACTATATTTTAGTTATACAATTATATTATAAGAAAGTGTAGATATTTTATACGCAATCTGCGAGTGACACGTTAAACTTGGCTAATTTGCCAACCTGAACTCAGTATCGCGTCGGTGTCAGCGCACGACCGACGTCGCATGGGACGACGCACAGCAACATATAGGTCTTGTCTCTTTTTCACTCGCGATAATTATGACTTCCATGTCTCAATGTGACATTACAATACTACGTAATCGACTGAAGTCATTTATGTTGTGTGTCGTTTTAGAAATTCGATTCTTGTGTAGGTAACCTATCTACACTTTCTTCTATTATCATTGCTATGATATGTACGGACAGCAAAGGATATGAGTAACCAGACCCACCGCAAACACTTTGATCCTAAGACTCACAGGTGAGCGACAGATGAGATGTGAAATACTTGGTCAATACATACACACACTATTTAATAAGTATGTTTTATATCATTAATCGCTCACATGTGGGTCTAAGTTAGGGTTACCAGATCTGAAAATAAATTTTCCTGAAAAAATCCCTGACTCAGCAATACATTTCCTGACATTTTGGCAGAAAAGTATCTTATTTTAACCCGTATGTACTCAAAATTTTTTTTTTCATGTTAAAATTGGTATTTTTTTGTTTTATTCTAAGTCCAATTATCGTAAAAATGAGAAGATAAAATCCGTCAGCTGTGAAAGACTGGAAGAACTTAACAAAATTTTCTGTTTTGTGTGTGCAATTCAAGCAAAAAATGCCAACGTCGAACGAGTGTTTTCATTAATGAGTGCACAGTGGACAAAGAAGAGAAATAGACTGTCCATAGCTTGTGTTAAGGCTCTACTGTTGACACGGTTCAATCTGAAGAACAAATCACGTGAAGAGTTTTATAAAATTGTTATGAAAGACCAGCAGTTCCCGAAAGCTATATCTAGCAATAAAAGGTACGATTGATGATTAATTAATTAATCACATTGCTTATTAATTATTAGATTGCATTCTTTGATTATAATTTATATTTCTTATATTTTTCTTTTTTCTTAAAATTCCTGACAATTTGCAATTTTCCCTGTTTCCCTGACAGATATCTAAAATTCCGGACATGTCAGGAATATTCCTGTCATCTGGTAACCCTAGTCGTAGGATCAAACTGTTTGCGCTGGGCCTGGTTACTTATCTTCTCTGCTGTCTGTACATACTCATTTTGTAACCTACAAAGATTCAATTATGTTATCTAAAATTCATTGAAGAGGACCCTTATCATCAACACCGGTGATATGTATGGCCGTACAGGAAAGAAACGTGATCTCACTGGTGATGCTCAATGGCGGTCAACCTGTTAACATTTATTAATTTCTAGCCTTTTTCCCACGGCTCGCCCGTGTTAAAAGAGTCACAAAGTGCTATCAAAAATAAAATGTTGCCAGAATAGCCGCGCAGGACGTCTATTCTGGCATAATTTTCTTGGGGATTATAATAATATTTTCTTGCCGAGTCTTCAGTGTAAATTTGGCTTCATTAATTAATGTTACCTAAGACCAAATAAGGAACTTAAAATAATACTCATAAATACGTATATATTACGTTTTCGTTCAATGTTCGTTCAACGGATTTGAATCAATTTCAAGAAGTATTGTTTGGTATTGTTAAGATTTAAGATTAAGTAAATAAAAGTAACTTCTAAGTCTAACTAAATAACATTTAATAGGCTGAGAACTACACATTTAAAAACAGTGATAAACTAGCTTAATGAGTAGGGAATAATGATGTAATGCATATGTTTGATTAATAAATTACTTTGATGTTTAAAAAAAAAAATTTTGTTCATAATATTTACAGTTGCAACAATACATAATTTAAATTTACACATAATTTTGCTTATATTTTAATGAAAAATAACCAACAAACACACACTTACACACAAGTGCCCCAAAATCTGTGCCCAAGGGCCCCCCTGTATGGCCTAATACGGCACCCCTGCTATAACAAAAAAAAAGCTTTTTGTGTTGATTAAGAATGTGTGAATATTGACAGAATACTCAGCGGGTGCTTACGTAAGCAGTGATGTGAAAAACTTTTGCGATAGATCTTCCACATCGCCGAGTTGTTGGAAAACAATGCTTGCCTTTTTTTCTCATTCTTCAGTATGGGTGAGTGTCTTTGGAAATCGAAAAGGGATGCTTGGGTGGGATAAACTTTTACTTTTAAGAGGACTGCACCACAAGGAAGCGCGAAAAAATAAAAAAGTTCTTGTTTTTTTATTCTGATGAAAAGATCACGTCTGTAACAAGTAGGCCCCTACTACGTTTGATAGAGCTATTAAAAGGTGCTTAAAAATAAGGTAAGCGCGTCCTATGTTGTTACTAACGTGAGTCAGCCTGATTTTATCGAAGATCGACTTATTTGAAAAAATCGATTCAGCATCAGTTTGTTTCAGATTCAGTTTGTGTAGAAACAAAAACTACATCAAAATAAACAGGTTTGGCTGGGCGCAACCAGGAACATTTTGTACAGTCAGCAATAACAAAATGCTCCAGGTTACGCACAGCCAACCCTATTTATTTTGATGCAGTTTTTTTCTACACAAATTGGTTCGATCTTGTTACTCGATACATAGGGTTACCAACTGTACGCTCCTAGTCTATACAGTTCACTGTTTATTGAACCATTATGGTAGATATGAACTTTTATTTTATTTTTGTTCGTGACTTTTATAATGCTCATAGAAGTATGAAAACTACTTTGTTGTCTGGGATTATCTAAAAAAAACAGCCAGCCCTGTTTATTTTGATGTAGTTTTTTTTCTAGACATCTCCGAATTGGTCACATCTTGTTACTCGATACATAGTGTACATACCCGTAGTCTATAAGCGTATATAGGGGAGTTAAAAAATAATTAAATTACCTATATCTGCATAATTTAATTATTTTTTAACAAAATTCTGACTATGACCATATGTCAAAACTTTGGTTTGGACATGTGGAGAGGATGAATGAAAGTAGAGTGACAAAATAAATTTAGAGTGCGCAAGTGGAAGGTACAGCGCGACCAGGCTATAATGGACGTATGCTGACCAAATTGGTAACATACTGGAAAAAGGGCAATGTCAAAAGTATAACCCGGAATAGAAGAGCTTGTATGACTAGTTGTCATCTTTGTGCTCCTATAATTTTCTTTTTCTCATCTGTGTGCTTCTAAATTTTCTTTTTCTTATCCGTGTGCTCCTATAATTTTCTTTTATAGGAACTTTCTTTTTCTCGTCTGTGTACTCCTATAATTTTCTTTTTCTCATCTGTGTGCTCCTATAATTTTCTTTTTCTTATCTGTGTGCTCCTTTATTTTTTTCTCATCTGTGTGCTCCTATAATTTTCTTTTTCTTATCTGTGTGCTACTATATTTTTTTCTCATCTGTGTGCTCTTATAATTTTCTTTTTCTTATCTGTGTGCTCCTATATTTTTTTCTCATCTGTGTGCTCCTACTATTTTCTTTTTCTCATCTGTGTACTCCTATAATTTTTTACTCTGCAGGACAATGTATATATCTGTACTATTTTTATAATAAACTAGTAAAAAAGTCATTTGTACTTAGGCCTAAACTACAATGTATTATTTGTCTGTCTGTCTGTCTGACATGTAGGTATGTATGTATGGTCCATTTTAATTTGATAGCCACTTAACGGATTTGGATTAGCTTTTCTTTATTATCATTCCAGTGACCCTGGTCAACACATAGACTATAAGGGGTGTTGATAAAATAACCGTGAAGATGGAAACGGGGCAAAGATTGAACAAACTCCGGCGGAAGGATTTGGATTAGCAATTCTTTATTATCATTGAAGTGACCTTGGTCAACACATAGGCTATGAGGTGTTGATAACATGACCGCGAAGACGTAAAGGGGGCAAATATTGAACAAACGTGGGTGGACGCGCGGGCGAAACGCTAGTTTATAATATATGCGTACACAGTTGAAGTTTCTAATCTGAAAGAAAAACGAACCAAGATCTGGACTGCAATCACAATTTTTTATTGATAATAAAGATTAAGTTTAAGTGATAATAAAGATTAAGAGATGTAACAAAATAATAAAAATAGACAAAAAAAAAATTTTTTTAATATATTAATGCAAAAATTTATAGGTTTATTAAATAAATGATATCTACAAATTAGGTGTTTTCATACATCATATCACTTTCAAAACGATCAGAGATCTAACATAGCCTTAATCAATAATAAATTATTGCTCCATGACCTACTGAGTTACAAACTGTAAGTGTATCTTCAATAGGTTGCTTAGATATGACAATTCAACAGAGATGATAAAAACAATAAAGTTTTATTGCAAATTTTATGTTCTGTTCCGAATGGTTTTCTAAGTAAGGCATTTCAAAACCATCTATAAATTTCTAAGTGTAAAATAAAACTCACATTTTAAAGCCAGTTATCCAAAACTGTGCCGAAGAAACACTTTTGAAAACTCCAAGAGAACACCATCACAACACATCGATATTATTCACGACACCCGACATCGTAATGCACCCGCGAAAACCGACACAAATTCCACGTAACACACGTCTCTCTTCGGCGAATTTCCGCCGGGTACTGAATGAGGAGAAGAGAGCTGAAAGCTTCAGGGTGATTGTCGCAGCCACCCCCGTACCCCGCCACCCTTTACACACTTTAATAAGGCGTTTACACGAGTGTGTAATCCCGTCGGACCCGCAAGGAAACATTTTTTAGAAATAACATCTCAGTTTATGCTACATTCGCACAGATTGCGAATTTCGGTACGCCATTTTCCCATTCCATTTCTGCTGGGAAAATTAAGCAAGACACTATTTTATTTTTATTTCTTCATAGAGATACAGACAGAAGGTTTAATTATATTATTTTTATTTCATTCCTATATAAACGTAAGTTTATATATTTGACTGGCAAAAATTCCATCCGTTAAAATTAAGCTTTCAGGAGAGTTCATTGAATCCCAAAATTCCTTCCTCGTAATTCAAAAAATGTATGTATTTTCAGAACTTTAATAATGTTTTATCTATTCAAGTATTGAAGTATACCTGAATTATAATGTTACAGTAAAACAAAGCTTTTTGTGGTTACTGTGAATTTCTTATTATATAAATAGAATGTTTTTTTTATTGTTAACTTTTTAGTCAATTAAAGAGTCGCAGTTAAACTTTTGCTGTGTAGTTACACTACACTTTTGCAGCTTTTTATCCGGGGAAACTTCCTAGTTAACGAAATACAATATAGCCATATGATATAGCCAGCAAAAAGTGCGTTTTTGTCTGTGTGATGTCATTGCCACAGAAAAGCTATCTATCACATGCTTTTATTTACTCGTAAAACTTTTTCTTGGAATGTTTCACCGTTTCTTGGCAAGACGCCCGCATAATTTATCAAGATGTTATGAGCGTTACAAATGAATGTGTTTTTTGTGGTCGATTCAAACCAGACACTATACCATGGAGGTTTTACAACGCATTCTTGCTTCCATCACAAAATAGCAAAATAGATACAACCAGAAGGCCGACTCGACGACGAAGCGAAAACAGACGCACATATGCATACGTATGATGATCTAGGGAGAATTTCGTATTGGCATTCACCCGAGTATCTTCGAGATCCTGTTTTCGATAGTTATTCGGAGTAAACATTCTGTAAGTGGTTATTTTGTGCTTCCACTGACATTTATACATCAATCAATCAATCAAAACGTTTATTTGCTTCAGAATTTAGTACATTAAAGATAACAAAATTATAATAATAAATTGATTCACAAATTCGACCACATTGTAGTGTGCAAATATTAATTCCTTAAAATATATTAGTCAATAGTAAACTTATTATATATATTATTATAAAAACATGTCAGCATTAATTATTTATTACAATTCATTTACGCTATAATAACATTGATATAGTAAATATATGTAAGCCTGTTTTTAAAATTTGGCATACGGTATTCTTTGAGATCATTAGGTAATTTATTATACAACTTTATACACATATAAAAAGCATTATTACTGAATAATTTTAAATTAAATTTAGGGGCATACAGTTTATGATAATTAAGAACACTCCTGCATCCCTCTTCAGCCCTTACATACGCAAATGTGTGTGCAATCTATGGCGTAGCACGTCTACAAGGATAAAAACCATGCGGAGTTGTAGCGCTTGGCCGCTTGCTACGCCGACGTAGCATAATTATGTATTGACAATGAACTTGCTTTTTACGCTGTTTCTATAAGGGTCATTTCTTCGGTTTAATAACTAAATCACAATAATTAAATATGAAACATAACTTATTTGTTTTTTTATTCAGTTAACATTATATATTTATATAAAAACACTTATTAAAATAATTGTTTCCAGATATATTTCGACATATTTTATAGTCGGCGTCAGTTCCATTATATAAATATATAATTTTAACTGAATAAATCACAATAAATAACAATAACCCCTAAAAACTATCTCCACGTTATACTAGTTCCACTGACGCCGACTATAAAATATGTCGAAATATATCTGGAAACAATTATTTTAATAAGTGTTTTTATATAAATATATAATGTTAACTGAATAAATCATAATAAATAACAATAACCCCTAAAAACTACCTCAACGTTAAAATCAACATAGAAAAGTAAAGTATTAGATGCAAAAACAGATTTTTATGATAATTTAGTCGATTTTAATCAAATTAGCCACAAATGTAAATTTGTATATGAATTTTAAAAAAACTTTATTCACTATATACTCGGGCAAACTCAGTTGTTTGTTTTAAGTAATTTGCGTAAAAAAACATTTTAGCATTAAGTAATTTGTTTGTTTTGTTGCTTAGCTGGGAGGTGTTTTTAGAGCATTATAAATATATTTTGTTATTTCGTTACAAATTTGAAGCATCGACCATTAAGTGGGTATTGCTTTTTAAGGTTAAATGAGACGGTAGCTTTTCGATAGTCCGAACACAAAAGATTACCCCGTTCGGGTCATAATATGTAAATATTTTGAAAGGCAATTTTAGAAATTAAATTTAGTTTCTTATAATTGAAGTAATTCGTTAGGTGTTTAATAAAAAGTGAGAATAAGAATGTTGCCTGTAACTTTTATTAAATGTTGTTTTATTTTTCGATATAGTCGCTTTTTAGCATGATATATTTGGAATATCTTTTTTCTAAGCTTAAAAATTCCTTTCTTAAAAACTCCTGAGCACCTAAAAATTCCTGTACTACTGCTTCATAATTTTCGAACCTCTGTCCTCTCAGATACTCTTTCAACCTTGCAAATAGATAAAAATCACTCGGGGCAAGGTCGGGTGAATATGGAGGATGCTCAAGTATTTCAAAGCCAGCATCTCGAATTGCAGCTATAGTAACGGCGGACTTGTGAACCGGGGCATTATCTTGATGAAACAAAACAATTTTCGCTAGTTTGCCTGTCGCGAATGTCGTTACGCAATTTTTTATATGTTCTGAAGTCAAAGAGCCGTTAACAGTAGCTCCATGGTCGAGATATTCTATCACGACCACACCTTCAATATTCCAGAAAAGTCTCTAGAAATAAGTATAGTTGAATAGCAATTTTTGTAAAAACTCATGCACTCAGCTCTACTACCTAATATGACTGACGTTTAACCTTAATATTTAATATTTTGTTGTCTCTCTAATTACACCGGTTTATAAAAATTATATCTGTAACGTTATAATTAGAGCTTTTGTCAACCTAAACGCTACTAATAGCCCACTGATGACCATAATTTGTTCGCGGCTATGTGTACTGTCAGGAAAATATGCAGACCTATTTTCGCTCTTATTGCAATTGTAATAAGAGCGAAAAGTTCGTCAAAAGATTTTTTCCGTTAGTACACACAATCAAAAACCATCCACCACGTGAATATTGTTTCTCGCATAGAAGTACAAATGGCAGAATTCAATTGATTTGTTACGTACAAACATAATTAATTCTGGAGGCGTGTTTCAATTGGAGTTTATTGGAACAAAGGGATCAAACCACTTTTGGAACCAATTAGGTAGAGCTCTTCACATTATATTATATTATATTATACAAGGCGACATTTATTTATACAGCCAAATTCATAAATAAATAAATAAATAAAATACTGAAGACTGGATGGGTGCTCATCGATGACCATTTTTGTGAAATTCGTAAATTACAGCGGCTTCGCAGCCGGATTGTGAAAACTGAAAACCCATCTTTTTCTAATTAATCGAAACAGAACACTTGAATTTAAAATTCACTCAATAGTTATTCAACAAAACCTTATTACCTATGTATTGTATATATAGGTACAATACTTTATCTACGACCATCAAAAATATCGTCTTCATTTATAATATTTTCAACTAACAACTTCACGAAAAATGAGAAGAAGAACATGAACCTCGGTGGCATCGTCCGGTAATGCTGCCCTGAGGGCCAATCAGAAGCCACAAGGATACAGGGGGCGTGGCTTAAAAAATAAAGGTAAGTAAGTAAGTAATTTATTTATTTGCGTAAGAATTTGGTTACAAAGTTGGCTTAAAAGAAACAATTCCAGCAAATTCAACCATAACATGGTGTGCAAATATTACGAGTATTTTAAAACAAAAAAAAATATCTATATATACAGAACAAAATACTACAGAGTTAAAAGACAAATACAATGAAAAACAAACATCATAGCAAAAAAAATTAAAAGAAACATTATCATTGTACGATCATATTATATACAATATATATACTGACTTATTTCTTGTAACTTTTATGGATTAGCTCTCTAGCGATGTTATAATAAATTAGGCCAATCGTAGCGCAGAATGGCGGTGTTATAATGTAGTATTATAACATCGGATAAACACTAGAGTGTCCTAGAGGACACTCTAGGTACTTATATAACTGCTTTTGATGTTGCAATTACCCAGTATGGGAGTAGATAAATCATTTTGGATTATTCGTTTTTGAGATGGTATCTTACAACATGAGCTTTTGTTGTCCCCTACAACTAGAAGAAATAATTTTATACATTAACGGGACACCTGACGCTAGAACATCAACAACACGAGGTTTTCAAGGGTTCGTTGGAAGAAACTATGTCTCTCCTCATATTGAAGAAAATATATTTGATTTATCGGTCTTTTATCTAGGGATTCCACCTATAAACAATGTTTTAAGATTTATACTTTTGCCAAAAAAAAAAGTTTTCCACCCTCTTTTTTTTGTTTTCAAACGTTCGTTTCAAAAACGCGGTTAAGAGATCAACTTGATTTTTTTTTTATAAAATAGGCAATAGAAATATGAAGGGATGTTACCTAAAAAATGCAATATTTTTTTCCCTACAAAATATTTCAGTATTAGCTAAAAACACACCAATTTGTTGTTTCGCTGCGTGATCACTAGTATTACGCGTCCAAGAACAAGAGGCCAAAAAGCCATTATATAATCGCCTCTATGAAAAGCAAATAAGGTCTTTGCCATTAGACTTATTGTGCTGGACAGGTAATAAAAAAAGTTGCTAGGGTATGCCATTCTCTTAAAAAAAAAAACTGTAAAAATAGGGAAAGTCTGAGCGGCCTCTGGCGGAAACAAAACAGCGTGTTTTAGAGAAAGGGAAATTTCTTCGAAGATTTCTTATCGTCGATTTTGGAGAGAACAATAATAGCCGTAATCCTGGTATCTGGTAAAGACCCCAACTACGGTTCAAAGGATAACCCCAAGTTTCCGATCACGTAGGAAGTTGCTAGAGTCGATAATCGAATGTAATGGCATAAGACCCTCATTAAGCCGTGATTGCCTATTAATTTTTAGTTAGGTACGCCGTCGTTGCAGTGAAATAATATTCAAGGAATTGTAAAATTGTTAGAAATTTTGTTTAGTGTCGTCAGCTGTAAAAAATTATACGAAACTAATCATGGAAATGGATGGCATTTAAGACGAATTGTTTTTTAGATATAATTTTAATTATCAAACTGACAATAAAAACAAAATTTTACACGTAGTTGAAAACCCTTGAAATCAACTTTCAAACAAAAAACAAATAATGGAAAAATCTTTTGAATTACACGGGATCTAAAAAGGCTGACTTAGGTGAATCATGAAATGATTTTAAAGTAGGATAGAGTCAGAGTTTCTTCATTTGTGCAAAAGAGACGGCATTAAAACAGATTCATAGTGTGATTTATGCAAAACGGCCTTTTTAGAGGACCAGGAACAATGAACTCATGAATCTGTAAGAAAATTTCAACAATTCTATAATAAAATGTTACCACACACCTTGAATTTATGAGTAAAATTGAACTGTTCACTAACTTTATTGCAAACTTTTGCTTTCGCACTCGCAAAGAATTTACGTCTAAGCACATATTGAAGTTTTAAAAGTTGCACTTCACACCAGCGCTTTTAAAATAAGCTTTCAATCTTTAGTACACTTATAGAAGTAGAGCAGGAGATATTGGGAAAAGAAATTACCAAAGGGTTCAAGGGTTATATGTATAGATTTTCTATGGTGTGTTTTAAGCAACAAGTCATGTCAATAGAGAACAGCACTCAAAGCTATTGACAGATATTTGTCGAGCTAATAGATTTTGGGAAAATAAATGGAGACCGTTTCACCTCTCATTTATTTCCACTATTTCCGTCTATATTCGCACATGGAAATACAAGTCAATTGCGAATCGCTCAAATCCCATACTGTGTATTTTATAATATTTTATAGTGTGTATTTATAGTAAGTATTTGAATACTATATTATTGCTATTTTTATGTAATATATATTGATATTTTTAATTTGCATCAATCTCCTTGTGCACTTGTATGATTACTCGTTTAAATTATTATTTTTTTGTTTGTTATTTCCTGTTGGTTTTGCTGGAAGAAATCTCTTCTTAGAGATAAGCAAGGCAATGTGCATATTGTTTAAATGTAAAAATTACATGTATCCCTGTTTCTGTACGAGGGGAGGCTGAAAAGTAATCTACCTAACTATGAAAGAAATGACGTAACTGGATAGTTTATTTTTATTTTTCTATACAGTCCCCTGCTAATAAAATGCACTTATTAAATTTTTCAAATATTGAATTTAAGCCATTAAAAGAAAAAAAAACGGTTTGTCGTCAAATAGTCAGAAACCGCTGCCTTCATTTCGTCATCGGTCATAAACCTTCGTCCCCTGAGGTCTTTCTTGAGAAGTCTAAACAGAAAATAGTCACAGGGGGCTAGATCTGGACTATAAGGGGGGTGGTCAATGGTTTCGAAGCCATTGTCTTTAATTGCTAGCTTTGTTGTGCGTGCGGTATGCACTGGTGCGTTATCGTGCAAAATCAGAATTCCTTTGCTTAGTTTACCTCGCCGTTTTTCTTTTATTGTCTCTCTTAGTTGGTATAATAAGTTTGAGTAATAATCAGCATTCATTGTAGTTTTCTTCGGTAAATAATCTATGAGCAAAATCCCTTCTGTGTCCCAAAAGATTGTAGGCATAAGTTTACCGGCCGATGGACAGACCTTGAATTTCCGAGGCGGCTTCTCATCGTTAAGATTCCACTGTAACGACTTTTGCTTACTTTCCGGGTCCCATTGTCGAATCCAAGTCTCATCACATGTTACAATTCTAGAAATTATTTCTTCCTCTTTCCCTCGACTCATGTCCAAAAACTCTTCGCAACATTTGACACGCCTCTCCATGTCAAATGCAGTCAACATTCTAGGGACCCAACGTGCACTCACCTTGGACATGTTCAAATGCTCATCAATTATTTCATTGACTCGCTCTTTACTGACGCCCACATCTCTAGCTATCTCCCACTGCTTCACTCGTCGGTCCTCTAATATAATTTTTTTCACCCTGGCTACATTTTCATCGGTGACGGCCGAAACTGGTCTTCCGCTACGAGGATCATCTTCGAGGCTCTCACGACCTAATTTAAACTGCCTTGACCAAAACTTTATAACAAATTCGGAAGAACACGAACTGCCAAAGACACGTAACATACGCTGTCTGATCTCCGAAGGCGTATTCCCTTCTTTATTCAAAAACTTAATCACCGCACGCTGCTCGATTTTATCCATTTTCACTTTTTCTACCGACATGTTCGAAACAATTGTAGGAGACAAATAAACGTGATGCAATAAACAAATGAATGTAATACATTTTGAAAATAGAATAACAAACGAATATAAATCCATACCAGCCAGCATTATTTTTGTATATATTTCTGACCAAGGAGATTACATGTCAGCCGCCCTACGTATATGTGTGTGTAAAATAAAGAATAAAGAATACTGTGGCGAAAATATGTCAATTGTGCGTTTGGTGTATTCTGAAAGTACAGCAAGAGCGAGCGGCAATTGAAAGGGCAAAAAGCCCTTGATGTAAAATAAATATAAAGTGTCAGTGGTGTTGTCGAGTGTGAACTGTGAAATACAAGTTACGCCCTTGATAATGAATTCGCTTAGATTAAATTATGCAAGGTGTGTTAATTCGAAAACCATTTTGAGATTTAGGTTTAATTAGCCGTATTTTAGAACTTGTGGTCTAAAAAACCTCAATATGGTGAATATTTTTACAAAAAGCTGCAACTTCCATTTGCTTTCGTGTGACATCACTTGAGAAATGGCTGTTTAGAAATGTCCTTTTGCTATCAAGATACATTTATAATAATTAGCTTCCGACTGATTTAATAGATGGATGACAGATGAGTAGCAAGACAGAGACAGACCACTTTTTTTATAAGCAATCACACATCACAATCAGTATAATGTCTTAAATTCTCAAGTGACGTCATATCGGACAATTCTCTAAAAAATCGTTAAAAAATAATGGTTAATTTATATAACAAAATAATGAAAACTATATCCTAAAATTGGGTATATTCTCTAAAAAAAAGTTTAAAAATATCTTTTAAAAATTAAGCTATTTGAATTAATATTCGAAACCGGGGCCTTACTGTCTAAATTCAATATATATCCCTATCGCTTTAATTTTTAGCCAATCACGATACATTTGAAAGCGATTGGATGGGTTGGATGTATTGTAAAGCATTTCTTTTTTTAACGTAGGGCAGATGTTACATTTTTTTACTATTTTTTTTATTACACATTATATACATTTATTTAAATCAATGAGTTGTCGAGTATTTTCACTGCTGGAGTCAGAGTTTTGAAGTCCTCCATGAGACCATTGTAAGAATACAGTGATTGTCGGATGTTATGTGTCTCACTGTTTTTTTCGGACACCCACAAGGATATGCAGCAGTCTCGCCGCAGCTCCACTTATTCCTCATGTAGCCATACTTGCCGTGTATCGATAAAGTCGATACACACCACTTGTACATTGGTGGGTTTCATGATAGATAATCGCAATTCTACTTCGGATATCAACCAACATAAGTGCCGGTGGACAATAAAATCGATGGACACTGACGTTTTAGACAATAGCCTCGGTGGTGGGGGTTGATAGTTGCTCAAGTCGTAGGAGTTTACCCCTAGAAGCCCTACACGTGACCCCCAGGTGGTGCTAATCGGGCAACAAAATTTTGGCTGCCGTACTGTTCTCATGAATCCCACGGCTATTAACACATTTTAACATGAAATATGAAATGAAGTAATGAAATGAAATGAAATATATTTATTTATGTAATGTAGGTATATCAGATACACTTATTACAGGTCGGTTTTTATGTAATTTAATTATATAATCTATGTATAATAAATAATAATATGGGGAAATATTTTATAAAATAATACACTTGAATAAAATAAAAATATATATTAATATAAGGAATAAATAATATATGCAATACATATAATAAATATATGCCTAACTCTGCCCATTCGATTAGTCTTGCTAAGAATAAGGGCAAGAAACTTAGCAAGATCATAATGTATTTGATTTCCAATTTAATTGGCAATTGATATCAATTTACATTGTAAAGTGATAACAAAGTAAAACCACAGAATATAAAGTATTACTAGTAAAACATTGTGAAACAGTATACAACAGTGTTTTCTTCAAGATGTGTTCCACATTCAGCTGTACACATGATTAACGAAGATTTGAAACGTTATATTTGAACAAATATTGCCAAAGGTTAAACTGTACAATGTATAGGTACACTCAGCAAAAGATATAAGTAACCAGGCCCATCAAAAACACTTTTCAAATTCAAATTCAAATTTTAATTTTGGGACCACAACAGCTTATGATTGAGTTAACAATATAAGAATAAATAAGAAATACAGTAAATGAAGCCAATAATAGTAAACCACCAGTTATACAATGAATAAATTCCTAGTACAGAATAGCTAAAAATCAAAGTAACAATTAAAATTATTATTATTATTTAATTTACAATATTATTAATATTATGTAATTAACAATATTATTATTATTATGATGAAGATTTAAAATATGACATAGAATTAATAAAAGCAATTTTCTTCGATTCTAAAAACCACAGGTGAGTGATAGATGAGATGAAGAATACTTGGTGAACACCATAGATGTGGCATAGAGTAAAAGATCGGTTATGGAGTAACGAAAGCGAGATCAAAAAAACGCTTTTTGTGAACATTTGCCGAGCATGGAATTAAATGTATGTAAATGTTGTAATTTAGAGAATTGTGTATTAAAATACCACTATAATAATTATGATGATAACATGTAATACGTAATGCAATGCGAAGTTTAAATTTAATCTGTAAGTATTCAGAGCAATAATGTGAATAAATGTGAATAATTTCTGTACAAAACTTTCGTGTTAGTTCTAAAACATTGCATTTACATAACAAAATATTTCAACAGTACGTACATGTAAAATTTACAATTATATGGGCGTTTTTTCGTAAATGAGTTGCAGTTTTGCTCTGCACATGTAACGATCTACCACAAGGTGGTAGAGCTGATGCCGGGCTCGACTGTGGAGGTACCACCATCTAACTTGGAGACACCCTCGAAGTAATTCGGGGGAGAGTAAGAGGACAGCTCACAGGCAAAAAACCAGGAGGCCCACCATGCCTGGGACCGATGGATGGCGGTATATCCATCCCTAATAGCCGGGCCTCATATGGAACAGACTGGTGACGGGCAGCGGCGTCACTGGTGCGAGGGTTCCAGCACCGCGCTCACCAACCTGCCTGCCCAGCGTGTGTGAGTATGGGAAATTCTTCCAGGATGACCACCGGGAGTGGCAAAGTCCTGGAAAGACTTATGTCCAGCAGTGGACGAACTAGGCTGATGGATGGATGGTGACACGTAACGATAATTAATCACGTCTAATAAACGCGAAATTACACTTTAAAAGGCTATGCGAATTTTATTTTTGTCACTGTCACTCCAAGCGAAAAAGCGCACAGTGCGAGAGGGGCGGAATCAGGGCAAAATGGAAAATAGTTGGTTTTATATTTTTATTAAAAAAACTAAAAAAGCTAGCAAAATTTCAAGTATCTAATCTCTAGATATTGTTAAAACACACCTAATAAAATATGTTTGAGTTCTGTATATGGTTCCTATTCGTCAAACGAGGAGAAAAAGTGTGTTTGAAGACCACATTTCAACAATTATGTATATCGAGGAAAATTCATTTTCCAATTTCATGTTTTCCAATTTCAAAACCTTAGATCATGTAGTCAAAATGCATAAAACAGAAACTGATTATAATTTTCAGTGTATTTCATGAAATACACAGAAAAGAAACACCCGTATTTTTTCGCATATCGCCATAAAACCAGAGATTTTGCAAGAATAAGGAGAATTTGTTTCGTTTATATTCAACTGTAGGCCCATAGCCTTCGAAAAATGGTCTCGTCTATCTATCTTGCTCTAACATGCGCGTATATATGCTCTTTCTCTTTTGTATTACCGATCTAACGGTAGTATACACTAAATATATGGTGAACACATACACACATGCACTAATTGCCATCAAAGACTGGATTCAAAATTTAACATTTAAGGAAACCGAAGATTTGCTCGACCTTTAGTCTTCCAAATTATAAAATAAATATAGCGAAGTATAGTATATTATTAGTTTTATTATATACAAAAACATCTTCACACACACAACGCATTCATCCTCACACTTCACACACATACCATTCACACATTACTCACCGTCATACTCATATTCATACTCTTTTCTTCTGTTTGTTATTCTACAAAGTTTGCCTAATTGATAATATTTACCTTCTTTTTGGTAATACTAACCTACTAATATGATATTATAAGATTTTTATGTACCTACTAACCACATTCCTGTTTGAATGTTTTTGTAAATAATTATGATTATTAACTTTGATTGGTATAATTTATAAATAAGAGGAGAAACTGGCTCCTGAATCTCAGTTTTAACTTTTTGGTAGCCAGTTGCTTTAAACCAATTGTTACTTTGTGTTGGAAAATAAATACTTTCTATGTTTATTTAATGTTATGATTAAGTATTTCATCTCATCTATCATTCACCTATGGTTTTTAGGATCGAAGTGTTTGCGCTGGGCCTGGGTATATACTTTGCTGACTGTACTTCAAATATTGATATCAACAAATTGTCTTACAAATAAAATACCGTCTGTCCAATTCCACACAAACGTTCTTAGAAATAAACATATAAGTATTAATAATTCAAAAGACGAAATAAGTATTTCGCTAACGATATATTTTTCTTTACCCTTTTTAGCAAGTCATAAAAAATCATTATTTATGTTATTGCTTCATTTTTTCTCCGTCAAAAATTACTCAAGTCACTCTTTAACAATCTTGCGTTTATAGAATTTAAGCAGTAATTTTCCACCCTTCTAAATCTGCATCTTTTGTGATAGAAATATTACTGTCTAAACGCATTGAAGGATAATAAATTTAAACTATTGTACCCTACATAAAGCTTTTTTTTTCGTTTTTACTTTTATTCGCTTCAGTATTTTTCTATTGAAATCGTGATCAATTCATATTTTATCTCAAGTTTGGAAATGCTGAAGTTTATATTGAAAAAAGTGTTTTAAGTTTTTGCAGGTTCCAAAGTGGATATGGGAAGCGCACATCACCGTACTAGGCCGGCAATGACGCAAGCGCTAACTCTAACCACCTCTTTTGTTATTTCAATTAAACTTGCTTTTGAAACATAGTAACCAAAAAGCTATACGTAGAAAGATCTTGGAGGTAACGTAAGGAGGTATCTTTAAATAGAAAAGGTAAACTTTACCAAAATGTATGGAACAGCTGATTGTATTTTCGCCTGTCTTTTTGTATCTCCAGTATTCGGCTTTTCAGAGAACAAGTAGCATGGTACCGGTACCGAAACTCTCGCACCGTGACGCCGCTGCCCGTCACCAGTCTGTTTTATATAAGGACCGGCAGTTGGGGATGGGTATTAGGGTGTCTCGAAATTCCACTTGTTTCGAATTTCAAATTGTAATAGTGGAATTAATTTATAGTGGTCTATAAAGGCTTAAATAAAATAAAATAAAAAAACATTGGACTACATCTTCTGCCCCCACAGTTCATTAAAATTTTTAACAAAATGAATGGAAGTAAAAAAGTTCTTTTTCGCCTACATTGTTTTGTATTTACTTTCGTTAAAACTTAAACAAAAAAAAAACAAAATAATTAAATAATTTTTTTTTTTTACTTTTTTTTATTTAAGATTTTTATAGATCGTTTCAAAGTAATTCCACTATTACAATATGAAATTCGAAAATGTGGAATTTTGAGACGACCTAATGGGTATACTGCCATCAATCGGTTCCAGGCATGGTTGGCCCCCTGGTTATACCTGTTTGAGAGCTGTCCTCTTATCCCCCCAAGAACTTCGGGGGGGGGGGGGTTTCAAGTAAGATGTAGGTACCTCCGCAGCCGAGCCCGGCATCAGCTCTACTACCTTTTTGTCACCTGGGACTATTTGTAGACGCCCATAACCTCCAAGATCTTTCTGCTTCTCGCACATGAAATATATATTTGGCATTACCGATTAAATGTGGATTCGACTACGTTCATAATCACATGATAGATTTTTCTCCAACTAGCCGAATGAATGAATAAACACTTTATTGCATAGAAAATTTAAATAAAACACAGAATACACAAAAGGCAAGGGCGGACTTATTCCTTTAAGAAATTTCTTCCAGTCAACCTATAGTGCGGAGAAAGAAAAAAATTTACAAGTGAGGTTATATTTGTGCAAAAACAAAAATAATCTTAATATTATTAGAGTGCATTACAAACTAGAAAATATCAAGCAGAAACAAATTCAAAGACAAGATTTTGAAAAAAAATCCCCGGGCCAGGATTCAAACCTGCGACCTCTTGTTATCAAGACAAGCGCGCTACCAATTGCGCCACCGAGGTTCCTACCCGGACCGGTGAATTCTTTCATCGTACTTGTCCACTGTTATTTTTGCATCTGCTTGATATACTAGCTTGTACTGCACATACAGAACGCTCACGAGGGCGTCATGTTTATATTGATATTTTCTAGTTTGTAATGCACTCTAATAATATTAAGAGTATTCATAGCGATGGATTTCGCAAAATAAATATAAAAATAATCTTCTACAAGCCTAATATTTTACTATATTATACACTACATACTAATACATACACAAATACACCCTTGTTCGCGGGACATATGTTGTGCGGACTTGTACCAAAATCCTCATTGTGCGGTCCTACCTTTACTGTTGACTTAGGCGAGTGTATTTGCTTACACGATGTACGGCTGTCTTTTTCTAGCATGAACATCTAACAGAATTTCGTTAACACTCACTGGAGACGGAGATAGAAGCAATCAAAGTTCTTGTCAAAAATACGGCTTGTGCGGTCCTAAAATATTGTGCGGGCCGTCCGCTCAACAAGGGTTTTGCGGACGTTAATACACAGAGTCCGCACTTTAGTGGGTTAACGTACCAAATAACACAACGTCCGTACGTTGATGGTTTTGTGAACGAAATTACACAGCGACCGCATTTTGATGAAATACCGTACTAAATTATACGCTCCGTCCGCACTTTGGTGGTCTTACGTACGGAATAACACACCGTTCGCACTATAATGGTTTTGTATACGAAATTACACTCCCCGACCACCATTGGACTAGCCATATTTGTCGCCGACATGATAACCGTTGGGGCCGAAAGGCAATGGAATAGAGTCCACGTCCAGCAAAGCGTAGCGTAGGCCGCCCTCGTGCCCTCTGGACTGACGATCTGAAGGACGTTGCGGGTAGCGGCTGGATGAGGATGACTGAGGACCGCCAAGAGTGACCCCGATGATGATGTCGAGGCCATATATGATGACATTACTAAGGCCAAAAATAATACCACCAAGACACATCATAGCGTTGTTATGGAGGACTTCAACGCCAAAGTGGGGGTACATGTACATGAATGTGGTGAATCGGTAATCGGACCGCACGACTATGGCTGTAGAAACCCTAGGGGTCAGATGCTGGTTAGCTTCCTTGAAAGCCAGGGGCTCTATTTGATGAATTCATTCTACAAAAAAAAGCCCCAAAGGAAATGGACCTGGCGGAGCCCCGATGGTAAGACAAAAAATGAGATAGAGTTCATCATGACGAATCAAAAGCACATATTCCAAGATGTCTCCGTGATCAATAGGTTTAGTACTAGTAGCGATCACCGACTTGTCCGAAGCATCTGGAATATCAACTTACCGCTGGAGAGAAATGATCCGGGAAATTCCAAATGGAACTTTAGAACCAATTTATCTTGTTGGAAACCACTGAACACGTCGACCAGCTTGTTAACAATTTCACGAATGTCGTGCGCGAAGTTGGCAGGGCTTATTTTAAGCCCGAGCGAAAGAATAAGGAGTCCAAGATTTCAAGCGGAACTTTGGACCTGATGAGGCAAAGACGGGAAATGTCTTCAGATTCAACAGATTACCCCCTTCTTAATAAGCGCGTTAAAAGGCAAATTCGTTTTGACCTGCGCCGACATAACACTCGCATCATTAAAGCAGCGATTGAGCGAAACAAAGGCTCAAAAGTTTTTGCCCAGCTGTTGGGAAGGACTAATCTGACGAAGCTGAAGACATCTGACAGTAGAACTGTTACCTCTAGGCCAGAAATCCTCACTGAAATCGAGAATTTCTATGGGCTATATCCTATATCCTTCACATGCTCTCAAGCCAACTTCCCGCGATCAGGACGACAAACGTGCACCATTGATCCGCCACTACACCGATGAACTCTCGGATGTCGAAATGGGCGAGATTAGAATAGCTCTTGAGGAGCTAAAAAACAAGGCGCTGGGCGAAGATGGCATCACAACCAAACTCCTGAAAGCTGGAGGTTACCCTATACTCAGACAGCTACAGGACCTCTTTAATGCCGTCATTCGCACCGGAACTACGCCAAAGGAGTGGAGCAGGAGCCTGGTAATTTTGTTCTTCAAG
The DNA here is from genome assembly GCA_934047225.1 of Ypsolopha sequella. Lineage (NCBI taxonomy): Eukaryota > Metazoa > Arthropoda > Insecta > Lepidoptera > Ypsolophidae > Ypsolopha > Ypsolopha sequella. Next base: position 17,996,670 of record OW203991.1, read on the forward strand.
AAAGGGGACAAAATGCTACAGAATAACTATAGGCCAATCGCGCTCCTGAGCCACACCTACAAGCTTTTCTCAAGACTCTTTCTCGACGACTTCCAACTTCCAGAGCAGGCTGGGTTTCGAAAAGGCTACAGCACCGTGGATCACATTTATACGCTAAGGCAAATCATACAGAAAACACAAGAGTATAATCAGATTTTATGTCTAGCGTTTGTGGACTACGAGAAAGCCTTCGACTCCATTGAAACTTGGATGCCAAGTTGACTGGCGTTACGTGGAGATGCTGAAATGTCTGTATGACTCCGTTTCCATGTCCGTACAAGTACAGGGTGTATTAACAAGACCGATACGCCTTGAGCGCGTGAGATAGGGGGATTTTATTTCCCCAAAACTGTTTATCGCTGCGCAGGAGGACGTCTTTAAAACACTGAACTGGCATGGTAGAGGCATAAATGTGAACGGAGAGTACATTTCACATGTTTGCTTTGCCGATAACATCGTGATAATGGCAGAATCGCTGCAAGAACTGGAGGAAATGATGCGTAGCCTAAGTGATTCTTCCAGACGAGTGGGCCTGCGGATGAACTTGGATAAGACCAAGGTCATGTTCAACTGTCATGTCATCCAAAGGCCAGTAACCGTCGACAATGTCAGCATCGAAGTTTTTCGAAAATATATTTACCTTGGTCAAGCTATCCAGCTGTGTAAAAGCAACTTCGACTCCGAGGGTGACAGAAGAATATGCTTGGGGTGGGAAGCATTCGGGAAGTTGCGTCACATATTTACGTCACCAATACCGCATTGCTTAAAGGCTAGAGTCTACAACCAGTGCGTCCTTCCAGTGATGACGTATGGCGCTGAGACGGGTCCCTTACTAAAGGCTTGATAAGCCGATTTAAGGTCGCTCAATGAGCTATGGAGCGGGCTAAGCTTGGGATATCTCTGATGGATAAAATCCGAAACGAAGATATCCGTCAGAGATCGAAGGTGACCGACATAGCCTGTCGAATTAGTTAGTTGAAGTGGCAGTGGACTGGCCATATTTGTGATAACCGTTGGGGCCGTAAGGCATTGGAATGGAGACCACGTACAGCAATGTGCAGCGTAGGCCACCCTCGTGCCCGCTGGACTGACGATCTGAAGGACGTTGCGGGTGGCGGCTGGATGAGGATGATTGAGGACCGCCAAGAGTGGCGTAATATTGGGAGACCTATGTCCAGCAGTGGACGAATACGGGCTGATGGATCGGCTTGCGTTTGCAAGGAAAACAAAAAATAATACGAATTTAACAAAAAGGGTCATCGAACCTTGATACTGAACACTTACCGACTATCCAGAATGAATTTGGATAAAAAAATAAACTTATATTTAGGTGCTTACCTTTTCTCAGACTTGTTTTTCACACACCAAGAAGTAGGGTGAATTCAATTTATGTATAAAGTGCGGTCCTATTTTAAATTTCGCATTTTAAGATGATTACTTTAACTCACATTTGTTTTTTACACACGAGAAAGTAAGGTTGGTTCGTTATTTGTATAAAGTGCGGTCCTACTTTGACGTCCGCATTTTATCATTTTCGTACTAAGTTATACATTTTTTGGACTGGTGGCGCCACGTGGTGGTTACACACTTGAACTATATTTTTGCATGTGTTAACTCAACTTGACAGAAATACTGGTTGTGCGCCACCTTATTGAAATTCTCCCAGATTTCACCAGTCGACCAATCAGAGCACGACGATCCGATAGCTATATTTAAAGGTCTGCCAAAATATTATGCGGACGTCCGCATAATCAGAAAGACCGCACAACAAGGATTTTTGACAAGGTAAAGACCGCACAATACTCTAGCCGCAAAGACATAAACACACCCTTGTTCGCGGGACAAATGTTGTGCGGACTTGTACCAAAATCCTCATTGTGCGGAATGTGCGGTCCTACCTTTCCCGTTGACTTAGGCGAGTGTATTTGCTTACACTATGTACGACTGTCTCTTTCTAGCATGAACATCTAACAGAATTTCGTTAACACTTTTGTCGCCGAAGGTCCAGTACATGTCCAGGAAATGTTTACTTTCTGCTCTTAGCAATAATTCACTTTTTACTTGTCTCGATGTTACCTTACAAAGCGGTCTCAGTGTGCTTCTTTTCAGTTTTTTTTTATATCATGTGTGTATAAAAACTTTATTTAAAAATGAATTATTTCGTGGACTTCCGTACTTTTCTATACGAATTATGTTACCCGAATGTGGCAGATTGTAATGAAAAGTGAATAAGGATTTTTTGTTTTGAAAAACCTACTCGAAAAGTTTAAATTGTAAAATAATAATAATATCTGCTTAAACAAACAAACAATCATTTTTAAGCTACCTGTGCAAAACTCATTAAGCTCTACTGAAAATTCGAGTAAAGTTCGAGAGTAGTCCCGTCCCAGAAGGAGCCCTTTAGGACATAGAATTAACATTTAGAATTAGATGTAAATTCAAGTATAATATCTCCTTAATATCCACGTGTACAATTTCAACCTGCTATATCCAAACCTATTCCCTTAATTAAGGACAATAATGTGCAAATAGGAACGATAATATTTTGTCTAGAGCTTCACTTTTCATACCTATCTTGTTTCTGCGTACGTATAAGTACATTCAAATTCAAATTCGAATAGTTAATTTTGCAAAGCAGGTAGATACATATACACGTTTTACACGTCAAATTTAATCTAATAAAAAATATATATGTAATAAAATAATAAATGTACATGAACTAAATTAAAGGTTTATTTAATTTATGTAGCAATATATTTACGATTAAAATGGTAGGTAAATATATATTATACTTGTCTTTGGATTTGTTTCTGATTGATATTTTTTAGTTTGTAATGCACTCTTATAATATTTAGAGTATTCATAGCGATGGATTTCGCAAAATAAACATAATCTTAATTAATTTTATATTCATTAATTAATTCCAGAGATTATCTCCTACATCAAACGTCACTCACAAACATCTCCCTCTATGATCAAAGTGCTTCAAGGTTGTTTTTTTATTATATTTTCAACGCAGGCAGAGCCACGGGCACATCTAGTGTGAAATAAGCAACAAGCTAGAAGGTTGTATTAAAAAACGCAATATATGAAAGTAACATGTGTACAGTGAATACCACGAAAAAAGTTCCCTAGTATGTATTTAGGAATTCTACAAAGAGTAATCACAAAAATACCTCAATGGTAGTGAGTTGGTCTGCAAGTTTTGCCAGAGAAGGGTTTATGCTATCGGCAATCTGTATAATACGGTATTTTTTTAAATACCTAGTCATTATATACAAGCGGGCGCAAAAGCACAGTATATCTTATACTGTGGCAAAAGTAATGTCATAATTTGAATTGGCTGCCATTTTTGCAGATGGCGCCAAATGTCACTGTGCTTTGACATTTATGATGTAGATATATAGAGAATTAGTTGTCAACAAGCCATAGAGCGATATGCACCTCAAGAACGTAGAATTATTGTAACTGCTTATTTGACAAATTTTGATCTCCAGTTTTGGAGATTTGAACTGGCCATCCAGATCGCCAGATCTAACAGCACCAGACTTCTTTCTTTTTGGCATTTTCAAATCTCGCGTTTACAACAACAAACCACGAACCTTGCAAGTCTTGAAAGATAACATTGATGAAGAAATCGCCAATTTGGAGCCAGATTTTTTGCGAGTAACAATTCAAAATGACGTAAAACGAGCACAGTTATGCATCAACTCGGGAGGTGGCCGTTTGAGCGATATAATTTTTTCCAATTAATGTCATCAATTTTACACCTTCAAATAAACTTTTTATAAAAACGGAGCTCTTTTTTTTTCATTTATAACAAAATGGCAGCCAATTAAAATTATGACATTACTTTTGCACCACCTTGTAAAATACAGAACGTAAAGCTGGCTTCGCGATCGCCGTACACTTTGAACTTATTTTTTTGTTATTGGCTGAATCGTTTCTGAGCAAGGAAAGATTTTTGGGTTGTCATAAAAAGTACTTAACGTTCAAGATCTACGGCACTTGCGAAGCGCAGCGTAGTTAAGACTTTGTATTATATACGTGACTGAATTATATACTTTGCCTTATACAAGGTGAATTTTTGATCATCGTCCAAATTCATACTGGTGGCTTGGTAAGTGATCAGTATCATGGATCAATAATCATTTTTGTGAAATTCGTAAAATGAAATTTCGACTCCCCATAGTGATTCACTCGGAACTGGAAGTGAATTTCTATGGGAAGCCGAAATTTCATTTTACAAATTTCACAAAAATTGTTATTGATCCAAGATACTGATCACTTATCAAGCCTCGAGTATGAATTTGGACGATGATCAAAAAATCACCTTGTATATACATCATACGGTATCTTCGCCGTATGCCGTTAAAAGAAAAAAAAAAAAACATTTTACCTTAAATTTTATTGATGTACTAGCTTTTGCCCGCGGCTTCGCCCGCGTTGATTAAGTTTTTGTAAAGTCATATCGAATCCTATCCCATCCCATCACATCCCACTAATGCCATTATCCCATCCCATTCCATCCTCACTATCCCATCCCACTAATATTCAATGACGTGAGGAGTAACACCACATTCATTTTCTATAGGGACTTGACACCCCATTGCCTTTCAATGGGATCTGATTTATGGGATAAAAAGTAGCCTATGTGACATAGGCTATGTCCTATTCCAGGTCTAGAACTACATTTGTGCAAAGTTTCAGTCCAATCGGTTCAGTAGTTACGGCCTGAAGGAGTAACAAACATCCATCCAAACTTTCGCATTTATAATATTAGTGGGATGATAATCACAGTAGTGTGAAGCACAAGTATCGCTGCTGCTTTTTAGTCATTATATTTTTAGTAACATCAGGGCCCGTAGCATAGTGTCTAATCGCGCGCGATGCGACTTAGTTGAATCACAAGTGCGAGGAGCGTGACTCGACAGTACGTCACGCTATTTGCACTTGTGATTCAATTAGTGGCATCGCGCGCGATTAAACACTATGCTACGGGCCCAGAAGACGTCAGAAGACGCAGGAACGACAAAATTTCAACTCAGTCGTAGTTGTAATGAGGCTACTATAAAACTCAGGACAAAGCCTCACAAATGCCTTTCCTATTTACCTGGAAACCTGGAACTTGAAGGCAACTTCTCTTCATCTTACTTGACCCAGTAAACCATCCAGAACATTTCTCATTTGCTCTCATGTTCAGCATCAAAGCCTTGACGTATAAAAATTTCATGAAACGACCGCAGCTGAAGGCGTCATGCATCTTTATAAAGCCACCACCAAGTTGCCATCTCTGAAAGATACCCTTTAACACACTAAAGCAAAGAAAAAATACTCTAAATAAAACGACCTAAAGTTCAAAATTCAACAGAGCGCTCTCGTTATGACGGTATCATCGAAATAAAAAGCAGTTGGGTATGCAAAGATTTTAAATAAAAATGATGATGCAATTATTTTTGCCGTGTTCACTGGAACTAAAATGCGGCATGGAAACCAGAGCACAATTTAAAAATATTTTTTTATCGGTTTTCACGAAAATATTATGACAGGTTGCATTTTGAAACGTTCATTCAAAATTAATTTAACGAGGTTTTGTACTTTTGGTTGATGTAAGAGCTTCCGATATTATGTTGTAGTTGCAAACAAGATGATTGCAGGGTAATTAGAGATATTCACATTTAAGCAGCTCAGGAGTAGAACGCTGGCCTCTCAATCTTGAGATCCAGGTTCGATCCCCGGACGGGCATGCAACAATAAGTTTTTCGGAATTTATGTGCATAGTATTTGTTCTAACTTACCACTTGCTGAACGATGAAGGAAAACATCATAAGGAAACCTGCATGCCCTAAAAAGCGAGTAGTTGTGCCCAAAGTACGAAGCTCGAAGATCACCACTCATCACGTTGGGACGTAGGTAATAACCGTCGATGAAATGCACACCTGTACCGAGTGTGGACTGTGACTTGCATTTCACACTCGGATCACCTCTTACACCCCTTCGGGGATTCATGTCGTGATGATAAATTAACATTTAAATTATGGAGAACATATTAACGAAATACGTAATCTATACGTAATCGTGATCGTTGTCTTAATTTGATTAACCGATATAGATCTTTTTAATACATGGTACTGGCAGAATATCAGTGTCACAGATTCATCTGTGGCGTATGCTGAGCCAGCGCCCTTTCAGCCTCTGTGTCAAATATTTTTATTGTTTTAAGGGTTATAATGTATCGTATTTGTTATAACTTTAAGCTCTAAATGTGTACTTTTTGTGTTTTTTTTTGTAAGAGGTATTGAATAAACTTGAATAAAGTTTTTATTTATCTATCTATCTAATCAAAATAGATACTTACTTTAATAACTTGATAAATATATTCATCCCACAGATATAAAAGGTGAATTTGTGAACATCGTCCAAATTCATACTTGAGCCTTGGTAAGTGTTCAGCATCACTAACGAATAACGATTCTTGTAAAATTCATAACATTAAATTTCGACTCCCCATAGTGATTAATTCAGGACTGGGAGTGAATTACTATGGGAAGTCGAAATTTCATTATACGAATTTCACAAAAATTTTTATCGATTCATGATGCTGATCACTTACCAAGCCTTCAGTATGAATTTGGACGATGATCAAAAAGTCACCTTGTACTCGTATACATGTACATTTTATGCTTTTTTAACTATCGAAAATTTCTCCACTGTCTCGTATTCTCTGAAATCGGAAGGTACGTTAAATTCTGGGTCTAAATTGTTCTCGAAGTACGGCAATAGAGCTTTCCCCGTATCTCGGTGAGACATAATAATCGTTGGCGAAGTACGAGTGGAAACTGCGACTTGTATTTCACAGTCTACACTTTGAAATACTTGTGACACCCCTTGGGGATTCATATCGTGGCGATGTGTACAACGCAAGTTGGTTAAAAAATATCTTTTCAATGCAAGTGCTCGTAAAGGCCCACTTTTTATGCATCAAAACCGAACAGAAAGTCGATTATTTTGCCCTAGGGCTTTATTATTATTATTTTTTATTTTTATTTATTTACGATGGTTGGCTAACCTGCAACCTTTCCTGTGTACCATACATTTTATACTTTTTTTCCACTGTTTAATGGTTCCTTAAGAACAAGGCGTGAAATCACATAACGCCCTTGTGAGCGTTCTATATGTGCAGTACAAGCTAGTATATCAGGCAGAAGCAAATATAACAGTGGACAAGTATGATGGAAGAATTCACCGGTCTGGGTAGGAACCTCGGTGGCGCAATTGGTAGCGCGCTTGTCTTGATAACAAGAGGTCGCAGGTTCGAATCCTGGCCCGAGGATTTTTTTCAAATTCTTGTCTTTGGGTTTGTTTCTGATTGATCTTTTCTAGTTTGTAATGCACTCTAATAATATTTAGAGTATTCATAGCGATGGATTTCGCAAAATAAACATAATCTTAATTATGAAGTCATTGGCAATCAAACTAAGCTTAACGTGACGTCATCTGACACGATTTTATATTTAAAGTAGGAAAATATCGCTATTTCAAAAATTAAAAATTGTAGTGCTTTACATCGTCTAATTAAGGCGATACCAAAAAAAAAATTGAGTTTTTTCGAATCCATTTACTCCACTATAACGTCATCTACGTATTTCATTTTTGGGTAAATGTTTATTGAGTATTTGATTAAGATTCTCACTGAAGGAAAACGAGGTTGGATAAAATATTCTCAATAGAATTTAATTCCGAAAAGACCTCTAAATTGTTTTATTTTTTCTTGTAATTTTGAAATCCTTACTAATTTCATTGTGAAATTGCATTCAAAATATGGATATTATGTATTTGTAAAGACTCCTTGAAAATCTTTTTGACAAAATAGCTTAGTACATTTTATATTAATAAAAAACTATTTTTTGCTACTTTTCCTCGAATCCGTCCCACTCACACTGAGGGTTTTTTCGCATATGGAGTAACAGGGATGCTAAAACTTTTACGTATCGCGTTAAGGCCCTTAATATCGCCAAATGGGTACTTTCTAAAGCCTACTCCTCTTTTATGGCCAAACCAAAAATATTGAAAAAATGTATTATGGATTATCAACTCTAGGACAACATATGCAACATTTTTCTTTTTCGTACCACCAAAACTTCTATATGAAAAATTGTTTCAACTGAATGGTGTTTTTTGGCTTGCATTTCCTACTGCTCCTAAGCGGCTTAGGTGATTTAGTTCATTTATGCTTTTATAAATAGATAAACTTGATAGCTATAAATATAACATAGAATTATTCAATCGAACAATGACGCCCATGTGAAAAGTATTATTTTCTCCTATTTTGCCCTTTCAAGGACGCAGCGAGCGTCGTAACAGCCACCACGCATTGTGCACTGATTTGAACGTTATTTCAATGTCGTTTCCGTCGATATTCATACAGACAAACATCGAGCTGCTAATTTGGCGACGGTAATCGCCTTAATCGGTTATCATAAAAATTTACTGACATTTCACTACAGAAGACGAGCTCATTATGATAAATATAAAATGAGCTGATGAAGGGACGGCTTATCTAGTGTGTTATAAAAGGGTTATTGAATCAGAACACGTGTTACATAAAAAAAATCAAATTTAGTAAAGGTTTTGATACATTCTAATGTATACTGATGTTCATTATTACATACATCTGAAATTTAATGATTTCAAAATTTATATTCTTCATTTATTTCGCACATAAACCGGTATTTGTAGTTGTAAATAAAAATGGTGGATATAAATTACTTTTTCTTACAATTATCTTTGTTGTTTCTAAAGAATTAGAAGTCTCAAGATTTGCTGGTCACAGTTTATAGATAGTCATGACCGTGAGTCGTAACTTACCGGTACGCGCCTCTATTGTTCAAGGTACGTGCTTCTATTGTTCAATTATTATCTGAAGTTACTCCGAATAAGCTAAAATTTTATTTCCTAAACTATACTAGCTTATTATGTTCTATGTAAAGTTTTAACGGAACCCTGAAAGTCATCATGGTTGAGCTGGATGTTAACCAAAAATAACGGGACACCTGATCCTAGAACATCAACAACGCCAGGTTTTCAAAGGTTCATTGGAAGAAACTGGGTCTCTCCTCATATTTAAGAAAAAAAATATATTTATTAATTTCTTATCTAGAGATTCGACTTAAAAACAATGTATTATGATATACACTTTTGTCAAAAAAAAAAATGTTTTTTACCCTTTTTTTTGGGTTTTAAAATGTTCGATTCAAGAACGCGGTTAAGAAATTAACCTAATTTATTTCATAAAATAGGTGATAGAAATATGAAGGGATTCTACTTAAATCTAATATTTTTTTCCTTACAAAATACTTCAGTATTAGCTCATAACACACCAATTTGTTGTTTCGCCTCTATCAAAAGCAAATAAGGTCTTTGCCATTGGACTTATTGTGCTGGACGAGTAATAAAAAAAGTTTCTAGGGTAGGCCATCCTCTTCATCCATCTCCACTTCCTATAGCAACAGTACAACATTAAAAATAACTCTGATAGATGGCACAATCTTGGCGGTCAACTATAAAAAATAAAGTTGGCATGTGTTGAGGACAACGCACAACTTTTATTTATCACATAAATTTATCTTCGTTCATTGAACGTCCCCTAATAAAAAAGGTCTTTTCAGATTTGTTCATGAAGTAGTACTCTTATCCATGATCTCAAATCTCAAATCTTTATTGCTCATTATTGTTGTATAGGTCTTATTTAATCACAGAGTTTCAACATGGCCCAGTTAGGGCATTGCAAATTTTAGTTTAATTAACTTAAATATAATAATTATTATATTTACAGAGTGCTTGGTCATTAGACCTATTCCTTGAAAGGGGTTATACTAGAGATCATTTCCAACAAATAATATATATATACAAGGTGACTTTTTGATCATCGTCCAAATTCATACTGGTGGCTTGGTAAGTGATCAGTATCATGAATCAATAACCATTTTTGTAAAATTCGTAAAATTAAATTTCGGCTCCCCATAGTTATTCACTCGGAACTGGAAATATACTCTGTATGTATATATATATATAATATATATAGGGATATTACATATACTTATACATTTTATTATATCTGGGATTTTGTAATATATTTTTATATATTTACATGGCGAATGGACCTGAATGTATTATCTGTAATTTAGAGAAGGGTCTGTCTAGTCTGTTTTTTGGTCTCAAGTTTTTAGGCCGGTTGATTTTGTCTTTGTGAAGCCCAAGTAGGAAATTGACCTATGTCAGTGACAGATCCCTCGAGAGCATTTTTTCCGGATGAGAAGTATGTGACGAACGTCAAAAGCGACAGATTTTCAATGACTCTCTGAAAAGTCCTCTACCCTCTATCAAAATCGGTTCAGCTGTTTCGAACTAAGTCCGGGCGAATAAAAACAGCCAAAAATCCGGCCAAGTGCGAGTCGGACTCACGCACGAAGGGTTCCGTACCATTATCTATAATAATACAGATCGCGCCAAACTTCTAGTCCATTCGAAAATTACTCTTCCCAAGAACGGCCCATACATGTTATTCCTGCTGATGCGAATCGCCCCGTGTTTAGAGGGGACTAAAAGTTTGGCGCGATCTGTACTCGTTAACTTGTAAAGCCTACTTAGCTTTGATAGTTTTCCTTTTAATTTCGTTATGTATACTACTGGATTTTTTTCACGTCTCCAAATACAACCGTTTCGCTAACAGGGGGGGGGGTCAATTGACTCTAACAAAAATTAACACTTTTAAGCTTAATATTTCGCAAACGGAACCCTAAATCAAAAAATGGTCTTCTCACACCTATTTTTTACCTTCTATTTTTAATTACCTATCCAACGACACCCCACACAAGAGGGTAGACGAGAAAAAAAATCATCCCCACTTTACGTGTAATGGAGATACCCTAAAAAAAAATATTTTTCAAAATTTTACTGTACCACTTTATCGGCGTAACAAATATGTATACCCATCCAAATTACAGAAGTTAATAGAGAGCTATCTAGCTAGTCTAACGGACAGACAGACAGACAGACAGATCGACATGGCGAAACTATAAGGGTTCCTTGTTGTTGACAACGGAACCCTAAAAAACATGTATTTGGGTTTAGGTAACGTACAAATAACCATAATAAGCTTTCGGAATCACAGACAAAAACCAATTATATGGATTCGGTCACTCAGTATTCGGTTACAAATAGTTTTAAACGGGAACAATATTTTCCGTCACCTAAGTTTAGATCCGAAATACCTTAATTGTTATTTATACACCGTGTAATGATGACCTGCTCAGAAAATGAAACCACGTATAGGGGATGTTATGAGGGTTCTTTGTACTAAATTTCATTTCGACATTCCTATTAATACATCTACAAATTAATAATTAATTTAGTTTCGCTCACAAGTGCAACGTACTAACCACGTTTTTTTAACAGGCTTAAAAAATGCGATGTTGCCGCTTCGTGCAGGTTACTGACATGTAGTAATACTGGAAGGGAAGGTGCACACTTGGAACACGATTTATTTTGTTCGAGAAAACAAATTTCTGTAAACAGAAATATTTTCTCGAAATTGTTTTTTTTATGGCTTTGTAGAGGTATCCCCTACATGTGGTTTCATTTTCTGAGCAGGTCATCATTACACCCAGTATTACCAAAAATATATTAGTCATCATTTTAAGCAAAAGGGTCTCTAAGTAAGAATCATCAAATTAATGCAAAAATGTAAAAATATTTACCTAGAAATTCAATTGTGCCTAGGCATATCATACTTGTAAAAATTAGGAGGGCCGCGAGAGCTTGTATGACTAGATTCATGGATGTGAAAGAAGCGAAAGGGGTGTGTCAGGATCGTCGCAGATAGAAATCTGTAGTCTCTGCCTACCCCTCTGGGAGACAGGCGTGAGTATATATATGTAAGCTTCGATAGAAACTGGGGCTCTACCGCGTAATTCTCATTTGTATCAACTTCAAGCAAATGCATGCGAAATTCAACGCGTGCAAAAGAGATGGCAGGTTAGGCGGGCATCGTCGCACGCACGTCAAATTTCAATCTCAAGTTGATGTTGATAAAAATGAGAATTACGCGGTAGACCCACTGGTCACATGTTGTTATACGATCACGTAAATTTACCGGCGAAGAGCTTCTAGTAGTCCAAGTGCAGAAATATGATTTTTTTATTTTGAATATTTTAAGAAATTTAGATTTTTGGTTATTTGCAAGTCGTAGGCAGATAGTAGTGCGTTAAGATAGGTCAGTATGTGGAAAATTTAAACTAAAGGCACAGTATATATATGCTATGCTATAGGGGACAGAGAATTTTGCTCAAAGGACTCTCGTCATTGATTTGAAAGAAAATAACAACTGTATTGAAAGATTTTTGAATTGCTAGCTCACTTTGAAAAAAAAAGGATATCCTGTATTATGGCATCATTCGATAGTAGTTGCTAATAAGAACCAAGTCTATTAAGAATCAAGCAAGCGTGTGTGAGTATTGGCATTTCTTCCAGGAGGACCTGGGCCAGTGCCAAAACTCTATGTCCAGTAGTGGACGAACTAGGACCTAGCCTGGCTAATAGATGGATGGATGAAACTAAAGAGGAAAATCAGATATGCATATTTTTATTGTGTTCATAGTACTAGAAATACTTTTAATCGTTTGTGTGATTGATGACGTTTACACATGCAAGTAATCACAGTCTAGATCTGTGGTCTAGGCAGGCATAATTGATGACCTAAAGCCCTAGAAATTTCCATTTTGAATACAAGGTGCGTATATTTGTGCCGTTATATCGTCCGTGCAAAGGTCCCCGTTACTCCAGGCGGAAAGACCCGCAGTGCGAGAGGGAAGGAATCTAGGAAAATTGACAAAAAGTCGGTTTTAATTAACACAAAATTAACTAAAATAGCTATGAAAATTTCCATAACCACTATTTTTCAAGTCTGTACGATACCCTAATTTGTCACAATATCAAAAAATGTGTAAATTTAGGCCTCATTTCAATAATTGTTTCTATCGAGTGAAATTCCTCCAATCGCGTTTCTGATAGTCCAAAATCTAGAAGGTCCCAAAATTGTTACTCTAATTTATTTAACTTTAGATGTCTTTTAAACAGCAGATAAATAACTTCAGAAAGTGTCTATTTTGACGATATACCCCCTTAAGGTTCACGTATTGTCACGTTATAACGTTAAAATCATCGGTGAAAAGAGGGTAATACGAGTTTTGACTGTTCCAGTGACAGTCTATACTCGAAATTACCTTTGACATCCCCCTGGGGATATTATAATATGTCGTGACGATACGCCGTGTACATTATGTTTTGTTGTTGGAGATCTAGATAAAAACGGTACAATTTGTAGTCTATTTTCAAGTAAATAACCTGACCATTAGCACTGAACAAATATGTACATCGTTATCACTAGTTTTCCATCAAAACCTACGGCGTACTGTCAATAATGTCAATGTCAAGCCTTCTGTTAGCACCATGTTATATCGTTATATCGAAAACATTGCAAGTGGTTGGGTCAACACATAGAATAATCGAAAACATTGCAAGGGGTTGGATATAGAGTAGGGTTGCCAGACGTCCCGTATTTCCCGGGACGTCCCGTATTTGAGGCACAATTTTAAACGCCCCGACGGGACAGACACTGTCCCGTATTTCAACACTATTCGATTAATATTACGCACCGCGTCGCGCATGAACGAAATATTTCAATATATTTCAAATTACTAAAAAAAGCCTGGAAATTGCAACGTTGTTTGATGGCCAAAGTATAGGTGCAATTGAGAAGTGGAATAAAATAATGAAACGGTTTCCCAGGAATAAAATTCCTAACATTTTTTCTATGTTATCTTTTATCTTTTATCGTTTATCTTCAGTATCCCTTGTTCCAATTGCTTTGTAGAGAAGATTTTTTCGCATATGGCATTGAAATGAACTGACGTGCGCAACAAATGTACCCCAGATTTGATAAAATATGAGAAATCAAACAAGATATATTAAAACTTAACGAACTATTTAAAAAAATTCTTCTCTGAAAAGAAGCATATAAAAATAAGAACGTAAAATACATGTTTTTCATTTATCACGTAGAAAAATTTCAAATCCCATATTTTTTTGCCAAATTTAGCATTTGTTCAGGATGAAAAAAATATCTGACAACCCTCATATAGAGAAACTAAACTGTTCGATGGGTCAACACTTCCAAACCTACTGTCATGAACTATCGAAGAAATTACCGCTGAGTCACTATTCACTCTCATTATTGTTTCTCACTAGGTACTGATTTCCCAAACACAGTACTAATATGTATACAAATTATTTTACAGTGCCAGCAATCCGCCTGTGGAATAGTCTTCCTCTTAATATCCGTCAATCTCCCTCTATCTCTACCTTCAAAACCAGAGTATATAAACACTATCTACAGCTACAGAATCAGTCACCAAACTTGTAATTTTCACATATTCCCCTGAGTCATTGTCTTTCTCGTAATTACCGATGTATTGTTATGGATAATATATGTAGATACCTTTATATGTTTATGATTCTATTTGTGAGTACATTATTATGTACCCATATACAATAATTACTTAACTCTATGTATATATAATATATATAGTAACTATGACAATACGATTTCTTGATCGAATTGATTATAAAATACCCTTAAAAACTTTCCGCATCATCAAAATTAACTGGCAGAGAATGCTAATTAGCATTAAGTTCGCCTTTGTGCATTGTAAATTATTTTGTGCAATAAAGTATTTATATATACATATTATTTATACATACATACATATGTTGTATTATGGGTGAAAAGTTTCTGCGAAATTGTACTCGATAGTATGTTTGGGTATAGATTATTTGAAAACCGCTTGTTTTGGACGTGGAAATAATGAGCAAATATCAGTGAACAAAAAAGACATGGAAAGATTACACGAAAGTCTAATATTTTTGAAAAATTAGATGTTTAGTAACAGTACGGTGGCTGAGTGATAGTACCGTAACCTAGGCGGACGGTAGCATCAAATTTAGTATGGGGGTACCTTAGGGTGTACTAATAAATATTAAAATAGGAGCCCAAAAAGAAGTAGAATTTCTTTTCTCATATTTTTTTATCTTTGTTGAAAATAATTGTAATAATAAATTTCACTAACAGCTTTAAGAAAAAACCGGTCCAGTGCGAGTCAGACTCGCGTACCTAGGGTTCCGTATTGTGGATGATAAATTTAACTTTGTAATTTTTTTTCGTGAATTTCTAAACCGCTTTATTTTTCTTGTGATTTTTACGTAAACATATATTACCATGATTTTGTTCATATCTTTGGGTCTACCAGTTTTGGAGATAAGGGGGGGGGACATAAATTTTTTATAGTTTTTCAAGAATTTTTCGAAATAGATGCAATTAAGTAAAGCAAAACTATATACATTTACAATTAGCTTTTTAATACACGTACAATTTGATACCTATAGTATATTTTTATAAAATATACTTTTTATTTATTTTACTTCTTTTTTATATTTCTCATTTGTGCTCAACATTTTTTAATCGCTATAGTTTTTCTATAATTGGACCAGTTATGATATATAATAGATTTTTTTTTCATATTTATATGGATAATATTTTTTATTTTTCTCACTTTTGTTTTGGAAATATTTTGAATAATTTCAAATTTTTCATGTTTTTTTTTATATTTCACAATATGTGGGCAAATTAATGCTATTTTGTGTCAAATTTCATGTCTTATATTTAACGGTGCTAAAGTTATGAGGCTGTGATCCGGACGGACGGATAATGGAGTTTCACCATAAAGGTACCTTTAAGGTACTACAGAACCCTAAAAAAGGAACGGAAGAGAAAAAGAGTTCTTTTTTCGGATTTCTACTAGGCTAACATTGATCAGTACACCCTAAGGTCATACCTAATTTGGTGCTATTGTCCGCCCGGTAAAGGTAACTTTAAGGAATACAGCTTTAAGCCACTTACTGTATTTTTTCCCTTTTTACTTAAGGGGCTTGAAATTGCCAAAGGGTACTTTCTAAAGCCTACTCCTCGTTTATTCCCGAACATATTTATTTTTCATAACACCATAACTTTATATATAAACGTTGTTTCAATGTTATTTTCGTCGATATTCGTACCGACAAACATCGAGCTGCTAATTTGGCGACGGTAATCGTCTTAAGAAGCACACTGCATGCTGTGGGATTTTTTATAAAAGGTAGTTGCGACTGTGTGGATTTTATTTATTGTCAGCTACATAATGAGGGTATTTAACTTCAAATTGCGCTGGTTGGTTTTTATGACGTCATCATTGTTTTGTATGGAAATTTCAGTTTTTTTTATCTTCTCAAAGCGGTCGTGTCGGTGTTATCAAGCTGATTGTAAAAAGGTACCACATCGTTGAATTTTAGCCACTCGTTTCCTAAAAACCAATCCCGAGAGAAGTTTTTTTTTATGGATTCTATTGATTGCGTATTATCTTTTTGTACACTTTCCTAACTGATCTTGGTCGAGGACTAAACGTGAATAACTTATCGGGAAAAAAATGAGGAATCAGTTTTGCAAACGTCTAAACGTTGAAAGACGGTAATACAATCATACCTTATGATTTTATAAAGATATGAACGGTTCCGTTCTGTATTATATAACTATTTCTATTCCAAATTTTCAACAGTCCTAGAAAGCTGAAATTCAATATGCAGGCTAGGATTAGCAAAGACAAAACTTTTACCCTCCAATCCAGGGAGGTCCGTTTCATAATGCTATTGCATGGCACAACATTAAAGACCAGGTGACTTAATTTCTGACCATAAGTCCATGAGAGTGTCCATGTGACGGCCAAGTCATACTTTTTTAGCAGGATGTAGGGTTTGTAAATAAAAGTTAGGGTTTGTAGAGTTAGGAGTTTGGCTCTGCATAAGATCTCATAACTTTTAAACAGTGAAAGGTTTATGAGCCTTTGGTTGAATTGATATTGACGTTAGGTCTCTCGTTAAGCCTATTTTAAACCACATGCGTTCGCAAGCGCTACGCCCCCTTACCATGTAGGACTTGTACCCACGCCTTTAGGTGTGTTCATGACTCCCGTCGTGTCACTTGGAGAACTCCCGTAACCCATGCTTTGGCCAAAAATTTCTCAAGTGACGTCATATGAAGGCAAATGGAAGTTGCAGCTTTTTCGTAAAAATATTCATCATCATGAGGTTTTGCAGACCACAAGTTTGAAAATACGGCTTATTAAACCTAAATCTCAAAATGGTTTTCGACTTAACACACCTTAACATAATTTAATCCAAGCAAATTTCCTAAAATCCAGGGATTCCTAATGTGGGGATTGGGTATTTGTCAAATATACACTTGTAAAAACTACAAACCGTAACAGTGCATAAAATTGTTTTGTGTTTTCTTTTAATTGTAAATAAACATATTTTTATTTATTTATTTACGTACCGCAAGTACATGCCCGTATTACAAATAAAACCTATAGTGAACCCCACAAAAGTGATTAAAATTAAGAAATATTTCCGAAAATACCTTAATCCGGAGGATTCAAAGCGAGATTCACTCTACATAGTCTACATTCAAGCTTTGTTAAGAGCAAAGAAGGCCTTTTGAACATTTTAATTGCCAAGAAGGGAATTTGTAGAAGAACCTCATCATGTGTTATCACTAATCAATCATACAGTATTGAGAGCAGAAGCGTATTTTGATTTAATCCTAAGAAAAACAGTCAAGTGCAACTATAGCAAAACAGTCAAGTGCAACTATAGTAAAACAGTCAAGTGCAACTATAGTAAAACAGTCAAGTGCAACTATAGTAAAACAGTCAAGTGTAACTATAGTAAAACGTCAAGTGCAACTATAGTAAAACAGTCAAGTGTAACTATAGTAAAACGTCAAGTGCAACTATAGTAAAACTGGTTGTATCAAACAAGTGAGATTTAAGCTTAAAAAAAAAAACAAACGTATACAAAATGTATAAGAGAAACAGCAAAATAACGTTTTGAAATATTGTTCAAAATAAGTATAATTGGTAATTAATAACTTTTCAAACTTCTTCCTTCACTTGCACTAAAAGACATCCCTTCGTATTTCTAGATTGTAGATAACCGGGAAGTACTCCAGGGATAGGTTTTGATGATCAGTTGATGAGTGGGATTCTTTCTATGAAAATATGATTTGAAACGCCGTATTTTATACTATTTTTTTTTCTGTATAGCCGTATGACGGCCCCATACCGTGGGCCGAAATATATCGAGTACCTATTTTTACTGTTTTACTATTAATAAATAAAAAACATAAATACATACTTATAATTAGTATTCGGTTTTATATTATTTGAGTGCATTAAAAACCAGAAAAGATTAATAAGAAACAAATTTCAAGTAAGACAAATATTTTATTCTTTTCGATATTAGTTTCAACTTTCAACAATGTACTCGTAGATAGACAGATGGACAACAAATTTCTACATGATTAGTTAGAAAACCCTAAAAATGGGTTTTCTACAAATGTTTTTCTCTTAAATTGCCCTTACTCCGATCGTATTTTCCACATCACCAGTGAACATTGTACACTGCATAAGTACCGTACTTTCACGCTTCGTGAAATGACAACACACGCTTTGTAAAGTGTTTGTGTTGAATCTGATGTCATTACCATATCTAAACACCAGCATTATTCGATATCAAGCCAGAGCATATCCACCTCTAAACTAATTGAATAAGAGTCACAACAATTTGCAGTAATGGTGGTGATGTGACAGTATTGCTCTCATGTGGGGAGAGATATCAGCAAATATTGTGTATTTGACTCCGACTGTGATGACCCACTTTCCAAGCTAATATTGTCTCTATTGTCAACGAATAGGTTTCGGATTAGGTTATCTCCGTTTTCATTGGTGTAATAATAGTAGTTTATGAGATGATTGTCATAATAGGTTACTGTGTTAGTCCAATTCGGGGAACGGAGTTAATTGTTTGCCGATTGGTTTCAGAGTGGATGGTAATGGAACTGGAAACTGATAATAACCACTGACCTTGACCTGAGGCAAGGAAGAAGAACTCGATCATCTGACCCTTTTTTGGGGTTCCGTACCTGATAGGTGCCAAACGGGACCATACAAAAAACCCCGAAATTATTGTATTTTTTTACAATAAGCATTTTAATACCTACAATTTGATATCCATATTGTATTTTTACATAAAAAATATATATGTTTAACTTCTTTTTTAATCCTAAGAAAAAAAATTTGATTGTCACTCAAATTGAAAATTTTTCGCCTGGGAATTATTCAACTCAACCCAAATTTGTATTTTCAAGTCGCCGTTTTCAAAATATTTATTCGTCCACAGTCTTTCGCCCACTTAGTATTTTAGTACGCTATATTCAGTATTTTTGACACCTTAATTTTAATAACTACTACCCGTTCTTTTTTCGCAATTTAAGGGTTGACTTCATAGAGAAAGTAGTCCGTGGAGACCAGTTTAATTTTCCACATATTTTATTTATTTACCTATATTATACATAAAGATGAGAAGGATGAGATATGTTGAACCACGAAATGGTTTTCAATAAATTATTAGGTTATTAACTATAAAATTGCCGTTTTCTGTGGAGAATTTGATGAAAACTGAATTTTCAGCACAAACATTTTTGCTTTTTTTTTAGGAATTACGAATCCAAATTTTGTTTTAATAGACTGTATATGAATGAGAAAACACTAGGTTAACAGCGACTTTCATTTAATTTTATAAGTGTCAGCTGTAAAAAAATATTACGAATCTTATCATGGAACTTGATGACATTTAGGACGAACAGTCTTTGAAGATTTAATTTTTGTAATAAAACTGAATATAAAAACAAAATTTAATACATAAGATATAAAATATAAAACCTAAGATATAAAACCTGGAAAGCAACTTGAAAAATAATGGACATAGGTTATTGAATTACAGGAATTATGAACTCATGAATCTGTAAGAAAATTTCGGCAATTGCATTGACTTATTACACTAAAATATTAATACAATATGTGATTAATAATATTATGCGATATCTATGGATTTGAGCCACACTTATTAATTACTGCCGAAAATTCTAGCACAGACTTTCCTTCAGGGATATCGTAATACACCATTGAGATTCTCAAGAGATGAAAGAATGTTTTGTTCTTTTGACATTTTACGAGGGGCGTTCATTATATAGGTAAAGTGATAAGGAGGTACGAACTCTTTGGAACCAAAAAAAATAATTACTGGCTGGTAAAGCTGGAATATTGAGTAGATTTAAAAAAGGAAACAATCTGAATATCTTTTGTTTTTTAAAAATGGAAGTCTTTTGTTTGCAGTCTGTCGTAGCGTGTTGTGGAAAATGAAAAGAAAATAATGGCACGTCGAAATTGGAAAAAAAGAAATTGTTCGCGGTTGTATGTATCTGTGCTTGAAAAATTTCACTACAAAACGAGCTTACAGGATACTTTAAGAGCAAATTCTCCACCGTATTCTACAGTTGCACGTTGCGTTGGTGCGCCGAATTTAAACGTGGAAGAACATTCACCAAAGATGACGCTCACTCGAGTCGCCCTACAACGCTAGTGACCGAAGAAATGGTAAAAAAAAAATCGAAAAAATTGATCCTGTCACGGTACTTACCTTTTATAGCCGAAAAAACAAAGATTTGGACTGGTAGTGTGCATGGCATTTTATAAGAACGCTTGGGGATGAAAAAAGTATTCTGGGTCCCCAGAATGCTTACCGATGCACAAAAACAATACGAGGCTGTACATTTCTCGAGCTTCTTTGGAACTGTTACAACAAGATCCTGATCGTTTTTTGGCTCAATTTACAACCATGGATGAAACGTGGTTTCACCATTACGATCCAGAAACAAAATTACAGTCTATGACTTGGAAAAGACCATCATCTTCAACCCCTAAAAAATTCAAGCTGAGTATTTCCGCCGGAAAGGTCATGGGCTCTCTATTCTGGGATAGTAAAGGGGTAGTCATGATAAAATATCACGACCATGGAGCTACTGTTACGGGTTCTTTGTATTCAGAACAAATAAAAGAATGCGTTACGAAATTCGCAAGAAACGGCGAATCAAACAGCAAATATTATTTTGTTCCATCAAGATAATGCCGGGGCAGGTCCGGCGTTGCTATGGCTGCCACTCGAGATTCTGGCTTCGAAAAACATGAACATCCTTCATCTTTACGCGACGTTGTCTCTAGTGATTTCCATCTATTTCCAAGGTTGGAGAAGTATCTGAGAGGACAAAGATTCGAAAATGATGAAACAGTAGTCCCTGCTGTATCGGAATTTTTAGGTGCTAAGGACGACGAGTTTTTTAAAAAGACAAGATCAGAAAAATATATTTCAGGTGTTATGCTTAAAAGCGACTTAAAGTTACCGGTAACAAACACATTCTCACTTTTTATTGAACGCCCTACGTATAAGGATGGACACGTTGATGATAAAGGATTTCCTGATCGTATTTAAAATACTTTGGACACTAAAATATAAGTTTATCTATTAAGTGTACGTACATCACTTTTTAGTACAGGTTTGTTGTAATTAGTGTATCACCGAATCGTCCTATAAAAGACATTAGCCCTCCCCCAAATAACTTCGGGGGTGTTTGCGAGTAAGATGGTGCTACCTGCCTTCAATCGGTCCCAGACATGGTGGAACACCTGGTTGAGCCTGAGAGCTGTCCTTTGACTCTCCCCCAAATACTCGTAACTTCGGGGGTGTTTGCGAGTAAGATGGTGGTACCCGCCTTCAATCGGTCCCAGACATGGTGGAACACCTGGTTGAGCCTGAGAGCTGTCCTTTGACTCTCCCCCAAATACTCGTAACTTCGGGGGTGTTTGCGAGTAAGATGGTGGTACCCGCCTTCAATCGGTCCCAGACATGGTGGAACACCTGGTTGAGCCTGAGAGCTGTCCTTTGACTCTCCCCCAAATACTCGTAACTTCGGGGGTGTTTGCGAGTAAGATGGTGGTACCCGCCTTCAATCGGTCCCAGACATGGTGGAACGCCTGGTTGAGCCTGAGAGCTGTCCTTTGACTCTCTCCCAAATAACTTCGGGGGTGTTTGCGAGTAAGATGGTGGTACCTGCCTTCAATCGGTCCCAGACATGGTGGAACACCTGGTTGAGCCTGAGAGCTGTCCTTTGACTCTCCCCCAAATACTCGTAACTTCGGGGGTGTTTGCGAGTAAGATGGTGCTACCTGCCTTCAATCGGTCCCAGACATGGTGGAACACCTGGTTGAGCCTGAGAGCTGTCCTTTGACTCTCTCCCAGATAACTTCGGGGGTGTTTGCGAGTAAGATGGTGGTACCTCCACAGTCGAGCTCGGGATCAGCTATACCACCTTTTATGTTTTACAATGTTTATAAATATTTCGTAAAAGAAGCTAACACATTCATACATTTTGAGCTATTATGCAATATTTGTTATATAATAACAATATAATGTTATATTATTTAAACAGAGATCGAAGGTGACCGACACAGACTGTAATCAGTAAATTGAAGTGGCAGTGGACTGGCCATATTTATCGCCGACGTGATAACCGTTGGGGCCGTAAGGCATTGGAATGGAGACCACGTACAGCAAAGCGCAGCGTAGGCCACCCTCATGCCCGCTGGACTGATGATCTGAAGGATGTTGCGGGTGGCGGCTGGATGAGGATGACTGAGGACCGCCAAGAGTGGCGTAATATTGGGGAGGCCTATGTCCAGCAGTGGACGAATACGGGCTGATGGATGGATGGATTATTTTAATGTATTATAATATAATAATATATATTATTTTTATTTTTCAATCGTGTTTCTAATAAAATCTTTGGTGTATTCCAGTATTAAAAAATCTTAACTGTTTTACAGCTTAGATAGCGGGATGTTAGTCCACCGTGTGACAGAGACAACGCTCTACGAAGCCGAAACTAGCCGATTACAGTCGATTTATCTCTTTCTTTAGCTCGATGTGCGTTATTTACAGCCCCGATCTGTATATATGTGGTGCATGCTCGACCGACAGGATTCGAACATGTAATCAAGATTTTCGAAAGTAACACCGTACAATTATTATTGTTTGTATCCATATAGGTAATGCTGCCGCAATTAACTCGTACACAATTGACATTCTTTTGAAGATAAAAATTGCCTCTCATAACTCAGTTCTTTGTTTCATTTTCATATCAGAAACATAAAAAAATACCCGCATATTGTTATGTGTTCAAAAAGCGTTAATTTCACAATAATTCCTACTTGAAAAAAATAATTGGAGTACGCACAGTTTTAAATATAAAATTAAACTTTGGAGATAAATAGTAAATAACGGATTTATACTTAGAGCTAAGATGTAATGTTATGTTGTGGACTGTATGGTGGGTAAAATTTAGATTTATCGAGCGTCGTGTCTTTGTTTTGAAATATGAAAAGAGAGCACCAAAGGAAATTGGAGGGACTTACAGGTAGTTGATGATATTGATGTTCCTTGTTATCTCTGCTGCTGGCTAGGGGCCCCCTGATCAATCCTGGTGCTATCTACACGCACAATTCACTAAATAATATATTATTTTATAATAATATTTAGACGATTATATCATGTATAACCGTTATAACCGTTATTTTAGGTCCTTCGTGCTCCGGCTTCCGGCACAGTATAAAGAGATACTCCTGGATCCAAAGTTTTGGCCCGAGGGAGCCACGACCCAAAATTGTAAATCCCTAAAATATATGTACGCTCCAAAAATATAAATTTTTGTTTTGTTTTGTGTAATTCTGTGTATTTTTTAATTTAATTTGTACAACGCATTGGATATGATCTGTAATGTTGTACAAACTTTTGTGTTAATAAATAAATAAATAAATAATGTACCTATGTCGGGCGAGGTTTTAACATGTTGTGTAAGGATCGCTGAGTGAGTGAGATCATGATGAATGAATGGATTGACTGGAAAAGGGAATGAAGTGGATTGGCGGTGCTTTTTAAATTTGATAAATGAAGTCTTAACATGTAATGTTGTACAAGGGAGAAAAGTGATCAATTACACGCAATTGCTCACACCTCTAAAACCGTACCACACCTCCAACACTTCATAGTCCTCGCTCAAGTTATTTACCTACACTCTCACGCGCGCATCTGGCTTGTCCGCACACGCTTGTGTGTGTGCGTGAGCTAGTCTAGGGCTGGCAGCAAGCGTGTGAGCGTCGTCGATCGAGAGGGACAACATTTATAGTCAGCAACTTATATGATTCTCTTCCTAAATTTTAGCGTGGTTAATCCCTAGGTCCTAGTTCTGGTTCCCCATGGATAAATTTATATTAAAAATATATATATCGTCATGACCTGAATGCGCGAGAGGGTGTCAGAGGTGTTCCGAGTGTGAACTTTGAAATGCAAGTCACAGTCCACACTCGGTACACCAGCGTTTCACCTACAAATATTACGTCCCAACGTGGTGGGAGGTGAGCCCTATCGCCGTAAGTACTTTGGGCACAAAGACACGATTTTTAGGACATACGGGTTTCCTCACTATGTTTTCCTTTACCGTTCAGAAAGTGGGAAGTACTTACTTATAAGCAAATACGATGCGCATTATGTAAATTCCGAAAAACTCATTGGTGCATGCCCAACCGCGGATTGAACCAGGATCTCGCCGCCGCTTTTTCATAACTTTAAAAATAAATTAACATAAAAGAAAATGGCTTAGTTCATCGGAAGGAAGCAAATTTGAAAAATCTCCGTTCTTTATTGGTTGCTCCGTTTTCTAAACATTCATATATACTACAATAACGAACCATATTATTGATTAAAAATCAGTATCGTAATAAAACAAAACAAGATTTATACTTGCGATTGTCGGCACTTGATGAAACATAAAAAGCATCTCGATTTTGAACACAAACACTTGTACTATTTGTTTCATAACATACAACAAATGTTATGAAACAAATAGTACAAGTGTTTGTGTTCAAAATCAAGAAAGCAAAACAAAATACGCGCGCAGCGAACGAGTGCTACTCGAGCTCTGCCTGCCTCCAGATTTGCCACTAACTTGCGGGGGACCGCGGGGGACGTTAAATTCGCGCGGGGAGGTGAGTGTCGCTTCTTTACGTAGTAATACTTTATATTCTTTGACCGTACCGACCGTGTATATGGTTAAGAGAATAGGTCGCGCTTGCATTATACCCCGTTACTCCATGCGGAAAGACCCGCAGTGCGAGAGGGATGGATTCTGAAAAAAAGTCAAAATTACGACTTTTTTCACTCACTTTATTATTTACTAAAAATATTACTAAATATAATACTAAAAATATCTGTTTGGTTCAGAGTTTAATAAAGTATATACAGATTTTAATCCATGAAATAATATGGACAGTTTTTTGCTCTAATAACCTTAGGCTTCGACATGAAAACTTTTTTTAGAGCCATTTTTGGTATTTTATGTTTCAAAACTGGAATAGGTATATGACAGAAATAAATTTCTATGTTTGAACACTTGGCAATTTATCCATGGCAAGGAGATATCCAGATTTACTTTTCATTCTGCGTTTCTATACTGCAATGATATAATGTTAATATTGAAATGACTTCTGAAGTTTCTGTTTCGGTAAGAGTTTGTATTAATTCTTGGTAGAATTGATATATATATATTTTAATAAATAGTATTGCTAAATTCTTCAAACAAGTTTCTTCACACCTTCAAGGATAAAAATAAGTATTGTTTCATAGAAAATACACTCAAATGTACAATTATTTACGGCTCTGTCGACATAGAAAGCCTCGAAAGAGCTTATTCTGGAGTAAGTCCAATATTCTCATATCAGTTGGCTAGCTCCGCTGTGAATGTTCCTGTCTTCATAAAACTGTCCTTTGGAGGTCTTCATGATACAATACGTCCTTTGGAGGTTAAACGTTCAAGGTCATGTCTTACTTAGGCTCCGGACACACAGCGAGCGGTCTAGAGTTCAGCGTTCCGCGTTCACTGTAGTCTATGTAATGGCTTGACTTTGCCACAGTAGAGAAAAGTAACAGTATTACGTCTGGGCAGTGTATTTCAAATAACGCTCGGGAGACGCACGCATTAGGCATGCCCACATAAATGCGCGGTAGTCGGCTGGCGTCTCACACACTCCGCGTCCGTACTTAACTGCGGCGCACCCCTAACCCCTCGGCCATAGCTTCAGGCTTTGAGAGGCGCGCCAAGCGGTTCTTCTTGCGACGGCACCGGCGCAGAGAACAAATGTATGAAGTTGTATAGGGCCGGCCATGAGTCGTCGCTCGCGCGCCTTGTCCGGTTTCGAGTGACTTGCGCTCTCTCGACGGCGGTGTGTGGGGAGGCGGGGAGCCGCGCCAGTGGTCGAGGGCACAGGACGAACCTAGTGACGAGCGCTTTGAGCGAGCGAGCGCGATATACATCCGATGCGGTGGAAGGCGCCGACGGGTGTCGTGGCAGGGAAAAGCCCGTCGCAGAAACCGCCTGGAAGCGCAGCAAGAAGCGCCGCCAGAAGCCTGAAGCTATGGCCGAGGAGTAATACCGAGGTGTATGTCGAGATTTGAAAGCGCGCGTTTCGGCAGTTTTATATGAAGACATAATACTGTTATTTTTCTCTACTATCTATCTGCACGTTCTGATTGTTTGTCGGAACCTTCGATCAATATTGATCAACAATATTGATCGAAGGTCGAACCGCAGAACACTAGGCCGCGACCGCTCTCTGTGTGCCCGGTGCCTTGAACATGACACCATATATATGTGGCAGGCAAATTGTATAATTTGGCATTTGACGCGCAGAGCGAGGAGGGGGGTGTTAGGTTTACATGTAAATACATATTGGGAGTTGAGCGAAGCGGAGCGAAGGGGAGCGGAGCGAGGTGACCCTCAGTAGTTCTAACAGAATTACTATACATTAAAAATAAATTAAATTACAAATTATAAAATGCCGAATTCTACTATCTGACGAAGATTCGTCAAATACAAAGTGTTTAGAAACTGACGACGCTGTTTGTAAAATGCTAAATTTTACTATTTGCTTGCGATATATATACATATTAGGACAGTGAATAATTTACTCCAAGAACCAAAAACTTCGTAAAATCGTTTATTGAACAAACATACTCGATTATCTATTTTATTACTTTTTTAACAAAATTGTTTTCAGAGTAGAACAAGGTTTTTGTAGAAGGATATAGATAATTTACTTTGTGTTGCAATATTTACTTAGCTACCTTATTGTAAAACACATGAAATATACACAATCATTTGTACTTATTTAAAAACACACTGACGTTTTTAAATTTTAAGCAAATTATTAAACATTTAGTTTTAGTTATGCATTTATTATTTATTATATAAAATTATTACACATAGATATATTTAAAACTTAATTAACAAAAAATTAACTTATTTTAAAACTAAATAATCCTAAAATAAAATAAAATAAAAGAAAAAGCCCTAAAACCTTATACTAAATAAAACATTATACTAAATAAAAAATATTCTCTAAACCGTTGCCATCAGGTGTGGTGCCCAAGAGGCTGGCAGCATTACCCCGCTGGATCGCCAGACTGATCCTCTGGCCGAGGTATGCCCCAGCCCTTAGGTCAACAGAGGCCTCGATCAAACGTGTCGGAAGTTTCTTGAAAAGACGACGTGCGCTTGAAACCCAACGTTTAAACAATTCAAATTATTACTTAAAACATTGTTTTACAATTAAGAATCAACTGATATTGGAATATACAGGGTGGAAAAAATTCAAGGGCCCTTGAGGGGAATTACCTTAAATCCTTTCGTTAGCTCATTTTACTGAAAGGAAACATTCCTTTATTTTTTAAAAGAAACAAAACTGCATTCAAAGATATTCTGAAATTCGCTTGTCTCACAGGGGAATCGAACCAACCAAAAATTAAAAAAATAAACCCTCGCTATTTTATTATACGAATCGGTAGGATTATTGTTCAGAATAAAATTTGTCTAATAAATATTTGGTCTTACACTGATCTGTTGTACGTTTTACTGTACTGTTTTGTTTCTTTTAAAAAATAAAGGAATGTTTCCTTTCAGTAAAATCAGCTAACTAAAGGATTTAACTCTTAATTCACTACCTGGGTCCAATGGACCCATACCAAATCTTAAAACACTTGCTATTTCATACTTATTGCGCTCAAGTTCATGCGCGGTCCTGTACCTTCCTGTAGTGCCGCGCCGAACGCGACAGCGATAGGACGTGCGTACACGCCGCTCGCAAGGTGAGTAAATTTGCTTATATGGGTCCCATGGACCCATACTAGTGAATTGTGTTAGTGTTATCAGCTTTATTACAATCATTATCAACAAAATTTTGACACTGACCAGCCAGCAAAACTTGCGAGAAACGAGAGAAAAAATTGTTATACCTGTCACTATAAAAAGAGAACCAAGACTGTTTATATTTGTTGTACTTGTTCGAAGCCTATATGCTTGGCATGTGCTAGAAAAATATGCAAGCATTGTTCTGTAAGGGACTAAGTTCAACCATTGCACGTTTTGAATTTTTGTATAGAATATATATAGGTTTTTTGTTTTTTTTTGTTGTATAAGTAATAGATTTAAGAAAAAATACCTCAAAGAAGTTCCTAATTCTTTATAATTTTAAATGTGATTTTTTAAAGCCGTGCCTTCCAAAAGGGGCTCAGTATTATAAGATATAAATGTTACTCATTTACTAGGGGAAATAGCTATTTTTTAAGTTTGTTTTGGCAGTTACTAAATGATTAAGAGAGTAATACTTTAAAATAAAAGAATATTTGATTAAAAATGTCACGTGTTTTAATTTTTTTTACCTGTCAAAAATGTGGGTCCATGGGACCCATACTAGTGAATTGTGTTATACTTTAGTAGGTAGTGAATTGAGGGTAGTTCCCCTTCAGGACCCTTGAATTTTTTCCATCCTGTACAAAAAGCTTGATATAAAACTCTAATAAACTTGAGAATAGAAAAGTCAAACAACTACGAAATTGTAGCACTTGCTACGACACCACGTAGGCTCGAACGCGATGCAACGAAACTTGCTTCGTAGTTGTTGCAGAACATGAAAAAAGAAATGTCATTTGTTTGTTTTATTATCTTGAAATCCTTAAGAATATCTTGTAGCTATATAAAAAAAACTTTGCTGTTTTACTGCAAAAGACTTGAAACAATAAGAGCGAAAACAAGCTTAAACAATAAACAACATTAAGAGTGAAACTACGCAGAGTAGAATTAACCTTTAAATTCCGCGTTTTGAAGTAAATAATGCCAAATGCAGAAGTTCCTCCAACGATTATAAAGCAGAAGACAGACATCTTTGTAACTTGAACACAGTTGTTACAATTACCCTAAGGCGAGGCGGTATAACTGCAAATATTATTTCCTTGTGCCCCGGCCTCTGTTATTTAGTGAGTTAATTAACATTTCCGTAGCAACCTTGGTGAGAATTTCAGTGCAAATATTTCTGTGAGAAAAAACCAAGGTGTTTGTTCAGGGAGATGTTTTTGGAACTAGATAAGCTGTCTCCAGCGAAAAAGAAGAAAAATTCAATGAGTTTTGTCGACGAAAATTTTATTTTAATTGTCTGATTTATTTAACTCCATCTTGGTCAAGCTTTCTGATTTGACTGACGCCATCTTAGTTGAGTGAAATATTGATCGACACTCGCAGCGCTGCCTGCGTGGATACCGTTTCTCTTAAAATCCCTTCTTAGCGGATGCCTACGTCATGTAAGGAACTCAACCAAGTATCAATCTGTAAATTTGTTTAAAAAGCTAACAAGAAAAAAAAACTAAAGCTGGGGCTCTACCGCGTAATTCTCATTTGTATCAACTTCAAGCAAATGCATGCGAAATTCAACGCGTGCAAAAGAGATGGCATGTTAGGCGGGCGTCGTCGCACGCACGTCAAATTTCAATCTCAAGTTGATGTATGATGATAATAATAATTATTAATTAATAATTATTAATTACTTTACATCTCATGCATATTACTCACAAACATATTCACATACACCTTCCCACACCATCACTCTCACCTCTCACAAACACACACACACCTTACACAAATACCCTCTCTCACACATACCCTCCCACACACACACACCCTCTCGCACCCTATGACAGGTATCCAAACACGCAGTGGAAGTTATGCTGTTTTTGGTTGTTTTTATTATAATTATTCTCTTTTTTTTTATACCTACCTTTTTGTTTTGTAATAACTCTTCATTGTTTTATCATCACTGAATGTACACATAGGAAGGAACTGGCTTCTGTTACACGGTGTTTCCTTTTACAGAAGCTAGGGCTACAAAAGTTATGATATTTTTTTTTTTTTTTTTATGTTGATGAAAATAATAATTACGCGGTAGACTCACAGTTCTTGCTAAAGAAATGTTCATACGATATTGACGAATTATAGGAATGAAAAGTTTTCTTTGTGTTCTTACCTCTTTGTTCTACATTTTAAAATTTGAATTGAATTTGTGGCTAAGGGTATTTTGATTATTTTGAATCTAATTAAATTGTTTTGATGTTTAGATTTATTTTATAATTTTAATTCCCATAGCTTATTTCTCAAGGCTTTTTTTTCATATAATATACTCCATTTTAGATAACAGTTTTCATTATTATGGTAATTATGTTAATAAAATATTTTTATAAAACACCGTTCAAGGGCCTTTTTATTTTTTATATATATGTTTTACTCCACATAAATACAAACACTTAAATGGTTTTAGTCGCTATATTTCGACCCCTCAGTGGGGCCGTCATCAGGCGAATAGGAATAGTAGTTTATGCTACAAGGGCGCAAAGAAATAAATTACGAGGACGACTTAAAACACGAGCGTAGCGAGTGTTTTAAACGTAACCGAGTAATTTATTGCTTTTACGCCTGTGTATCATACTACGTTTTTCAATGCATAGTGTGAGGAAATGAAAACAAATATAATCTTGTGAACTTTAAATTATGATTGGCTCAAAAGGATTGTATCCAGAGCCGTTAAACAGTGGGGGAAAAAAAGCATAACATCTATGGTACAAGGAAAGGCTGCAGGTTAGCCAACCATTGCAAACAAATTTTAAAAAATATATAATAATAAAGCCCTAGGGCAAAATAATCGACTCTCTGTTCGGTTTTGATGCATATAAAGTGGGCCTTTACGAGCACATGCATTGAAAAAAATATTATAGCGACTAAAACCATTTAAGTGTGGAGTAAACCATAATTATGGTAGGTATATAATTTAATCATTATTTTTTTTATGATTTCTTAAAGAATTTTGAGACATGACGTCACTTGGGACATTTTAGGCATGATACTAATTGTGGACCTATGCCTTGCTTATAAAAAAGTGGTCTGTCTCCGTCTATTTTCTCATCTGTCAACCATCTGTGAAATCTGTTGAAAGCAAATTATTATAAATTTATCTTGATAGCAAAGGACACATTTCTAATCGGCCTTTTCTCAAGTGACGTCACACGAAGTAAATTGGAAGTTGCAGCTATCTCGTAAATATCATGAGGTTTTTTAAACCAAAAGTTCTTAAATACGGCTTATTAAATCAAAGTCTCGAAATGGTTTTCGAATTAACACACCATAACATACTTTAATCTAAGCGAATTTAAATGTACCTATATTTAGTTTTAAATATGTGATATATTATTATAATTAAATAAATAAAATGAACCCACAGTCCGAATTTAATATTACCATAGATAATATAATACTAGATATTACCTAGGTCCAACCGTTTGGTTTGGGCGTTGATAGATCAGGTAGTCAGTCGGTCAGGGTGTTTTCGTCTATATTTATAGGTTGACTTTTTAAGTAAGTAAAATTTTTAAAATCTTTTCATCATCATCATGGGTATAACAGCCTTGTTTATTCGAAACTTGAGACGTTTCAATACACATTTGCATGAAGTCATTACCATAACTTTGTGATGTTACCCTCGCATATATAAGGTCTTTACATATGATATTGCCGAAATTTTCTTACATATTCATGAGTTCATAATTACTGTTATTCAATAGCTATTTCAATAATTTTTTATATTGTTGAAAGTGGACTTCAAGGTTTTACATCTACGTATTAAATTTTGTTTTTAATTTCAGTTTGATTATAAAAATTTAATCTTCAAAAACAGTTCGTCCTAAATGCCATCCATTTCCATGATAAGATTCGTAATAATTTTTTACAGCTGAAATTTTTCAAAAATTAAATTAATGTTATTGTTAGCTTAATGTTGTCTCATTCATACACAAAATAAACTACATAATTTGGATATGTCATTCCTAAAAAAAATGCAAAAAAAATGTTTGAAAATTGAGTTTCTTTCAATTTCTCTATAGAAAACGGCAATTTCATATGTAAAGATCTAATATTTTGATGAATTTTAATGACTTGTTATGTTACATTCGCAATTTTACCTTTGATGTGTCACAACTTAACAAAATAATTTTCAAGTTGTACGTGTTTTAGGAAAATAATGAATGTTTCTTAACAACCCCAAAACTTTTCTTACTGAATCAATAGTACATCTTGCAAACATTTGTATTTATATTTTACCGAATTTTCGGCAGAGTTACATCTGCTATGGTCGCGGGATGACTGGTTGGTGTATATGTGACAGGCATTCGGCGTTTTACAAACGGCGTCACCAGTTTGTAAACGCTCGGTATTTAACAATTTGCCGTTTAGCAAATTGTAAAATGTCCACCGAAATAATAAGTCTTTCACCAAAAAGTGAAATATAATTGCGACGACGAGCGGAGCAAGGAGCGTGTTAGGTTTACACGTAAGTACATATTGCGAGCCGAGCAAAGCGGAGCAAAGCGAGGCAACCCTCAATAGTTCTAACAGGATTACTTTACGCCGAGACAAATTATAAAATGTCAAATTCTACTAAACGACGAAGATTCGTCAAATCAAATAGCAAAATAGCGAGCATTTAGAAACTGACGATGCCGTTTGTAAAATGACGAATTTTACTGTTTCTCTGCAACACATCGATGTTGTCAGGCTAGGTAGGAAGCGTAGCGATATATCCTCCGTCTCTGTCGTTTATTACTTCTTGCGGGGCGACGACGATGCGACGGACGACTGGAAATTGTAAAAATATATTTTTTTCTTACATTTACTGGCATTGGTTTCAAGAAATCTTTAAAAAAATCACAAAAATATGTACGTCTCCCCCCTTATCTCTGAAACTGGTTGACCGAAATAAATGAAAAAAATGTCGAATATAGCTCATAACTGGCCAATTACAAGAAAACTATAGAAATTAAAAAAGTTGTGCTCAAATGAGAAAAATAAAAAAATAAGTTAAATATATAAAAATAACATTTTATAAAATACAACACGGGTATGAAAATATAAGCTGTATGTTTGCCTATATTTAATTATATTTATTTCGAGAAATCCTTGAAAAACCATAAAAAATGTACGCGAGTCCGACTCGCACTGGGCCAGTTTTTTTGTTATAAAAACATCAAACTGCCACGTAGATAACCATAAAACTTTATTGCCTTGGTTTGTATCAAATACTGTATTAGCTTCTTAGTTCTCCTTGCTTGATTGATAACAGCCCGGAATATGTTCCTTGAAAAATAATTTATCAAAAAAGGGCCCATTATGTTAATATAATAAATTCAAATTCAAATTCGAAATCTTCATTTGTTGAGACACAGGTATATAGGATACATAGATGTTACAGTAAATATATAAAGTGCCTTGTGCTCTGTCACCAGGCGTACAAATTTTATTATAAACATGAACAATAAAAAAAAAAAAAAAAAAATGGGACGTTTTTCGATTAATATATTTTTCAACTCGCTATTTCAATATAAAATGCGAAAAATGTGCCGTTTTTCATGATAAAAATAAAAAACGATTTTCGTCAAACATGTCGATAGGGTCTTTTTTCGTATCACCTCTTCAATTATTATTTGTAGTTTTTTTTAATTAATTATTAAATAGTTTATTTGTTATATCTATTATAGTTTAACAATTAACAATGTAAACTAAACTTAACAATTCGAAATTAAAATTAACTTTATGTGTATTTAATTTTGTCTATAATTTTAATTTAAATATTGCATGTTGTTTTAAATTTTTTGTTGTAAATTGTTAGGGGTCCTTGTAAATTTTGTACATATCAGTCTTATTTTTATATTGTTAGTATTGCTTAGTTGCTAATTTTGTAAGCCTCGAGCGAGCATGTACTCGTAAAATTTGTTTAAGGGGCTCCACAATGCTAAACATCAGTTTTGCATTGGATTCAGTTCCGTCAATGTAGTCGTGTTTTTTGACCTTATTAATTACAATTCATGAATAAACATACTTTCAATCTTCTTTTAATTAAAATACTTTACAAAAGTATGAATTTCACGAAAAAAGCGAAAGGAAACCAACACACGCAGATACTTACTAGAAAAAAACATCTTTATTACATGAAGACATTACATAAAGTCTTTCAATTTAAATGGAAAGTAATTTAGGAGGTGATTCAGTATCGTTAATACATCACATTCCACTGCAAAGTACTTTTTTTTGCGCGAACTTTTTCTTCACTTGTCCATACAAACTAAGTCAGCTGATCGGACCACTTTGTACTGAGAAGTGAAAAAAAAGTTCGCGCAAAAAAAGTGCTTTGCAGTGGAATGTGATGTATTAACGATACTGAATCACCTCCTAAATTACTTTACATTTAAGTTGAAAGACCTTATAGTTAATATCCTAATGTAGCCGTGATTTCAAAATAATTGAAGTTTTGCGTGCGTGGCATCTGAGTAGAGCGGGATAGACAGTTAAAAAACAGAAGCATTAGAGCAGGACTGAATTTTAGCATCGTGCAGCCACTTATGAAAACTTATATTGGTACCCACGAGTCAAGCTTGCTTAGTCTGGGGCCACATGAACACTATGTATTACAAAATGTCAAAATACAAAGTACCTACCTACCTAAGGCAACTTTTGTAAACGGATATATATTTGTGCTTGTGTTTGGAAATAAATAATTTTGTTTTTTTTTTTTTTTTTTTATGTTGGTGTAACGTGAATGATGTTTCTGCCTGTTATTAGAATACGTACGAGTCCAAATGTAAGTTAATTTAGTTGTAGTTTTATGTTATTCTGTTGGTGGAACAAATAAATAAACCTAAAGCTAAATTTCAACTTTATAAGTGTACTGGAAGTGCCCTATACAACGTGTAACAGAAAGGTGTAACCATATTTGAAGAGCTTATTCAGTCAATGGTATAGAACAACTTTTACTATGGAACAAAACATGTATATCGAAAAAAAATTATTACTGTTTAATTTATTTATTTATTTATTTATTTATTTAGGAACACCAACAAGAAATACAATAAACTTACTTAAATGGAATAATCTTAAAATGTATACAGCTATTTGTTTTCTTAATTAAAGGCATCCACATCATGCACCAGTTAAGACAATTATGAACAATTCTTATACTAATAGGAGCATTTACTACTCGTATATTCTATAAAATATGAAATTAAAACTAGGTTAACAAATTTTGTGCGAAGATTTTTTAAAATAACAGGGTAGGTACCTACTTATTTTATGCTTTGTGTTTATTTGTGCGTGTAGTTTTTTTGGCTAAGTATTTACTGACAGAGGACTTGAAGGTGTTGAGCCCGGAGAAAATATCAATATCTGCTTTGGCGTATTTGGAAATAGCATTATACTGGCGGCAAGATCTCGTTAAAGGAGCGTTGGTACCTAGGTTAGTCTTAGCAAAGGGTATATTAAAAAGAATGTAGTTGGATCTTGGTAGCCTTTTAGGGGTATTAAATGACAGCTTACTTAAGAGATCTGGACAGTCAAGTGCACCGTTGACTAACTTATGTAGAAAAGCTAAGTCGTGGACCTTTCTGCGATCAGCTAAAGGGCACATTCGGTAGTGAGCTAGCCTTGAGGAATAGCTTGGTAGTTTCTTAGCTTTGTGATCGCCGTACGAGAGATGGTAAAGAAATCGACTTTGGACGCTCTCTAATCGCTTTGCATGCACTTCATAGTAAGGGTTCCAGGCAGTACTACAGTATTCCAACTGAGATCGGACCAGGGCGTTATAAAGTTTAATCATGGTAGATGGTTTTTTGAAATGCTTAGTATTACGTATAACAAAACCAAGTGTTTTAAAGCATTTCGTCGCAAGCTTGTCAATATGTTTGGCGAATTTTAAATCCTTGTCCATCAATATTCCCAGGTCGCGTAGTTGTTCCACTTGTTGGAGCTTAGTGCCTTCAATGAAATAATCATTGGTTGTTGTATTTTTGTTTCTGGTAAAAGAGATGGAAAAGCACTTGGAGGGATTAAGACTCATATCATTCCTTTTGCACCATTGTACTAGCCTATTAAGATCATCTTGCAGTAGACTCGGGTCTACAGGCGATAAATTAGGTTTGGAGATCTTTAAATCATCCGCAAATAATTGAAATTGACAATTGTGGAAGCAATATTTAATATCGTTTATAAAGATGTTAAAAAGTATGGGCCCTAAGTGGTGTTTAATAGAAAAATGCAATACTGCTCTGCCGAAATGTATGGAAGGGCAGTTTTTTTTTGAGATTTCATGGTTGGCTCCATAGTAAAAGTTGTTCTAATAAGCTCTTCAAATATGGTTACACCTTTGTGCTACACGTTTTATATTGTCATGATGATCAAATTTGTATGAAATTTATTATGTAAAGGGCAACAGCTTTTTTTGCGAAGCCTGATTTTCTTACAAATTTCTGTAGAAGGTATCAGTTTCAATTTGATATCTCACATGTTGCTCGAGCAAAGGGTCTTGACAGACGGACAGACAGATAGACAGGAAGGAACCCTAAAAAACTAAAGTTTTTAAATAAAACGACTATGTTAAAAAGACAACCTTTTAAATTACATTCCAAAAGTAAGTAAGTTAAAGAGATAAAAAAAGTTGTTAAATAAATTGTTTCCACCCAATACTTCCATTTTATTTCCCTAAACTTTTAACAGCTAACGACTTTTTAAAAGACCTTTTCATTGAAATGAAGCCCTTAAAATAAAACTTATTTTATTTTTAGTTTTGTTTTCAGTTGACCTTCTCCTTTTTAGAGTTCCGTAGTCAACAAGGAACCCTTATTATGGTCTGTCTGTCTATCTGTATGTCTGTCTATCTGTCTGTCTGTCTGTCTCTCTGTCCACGGCTTAGCTCAGAGACTCTTAGTACATGAAATTTGTAATTTGGCATGGGTATACGATATTAATCACGCCGACAAAGTGGTAAAGTAAAATCTTAAAAAATCGTTTTTTTTTTCTAGTCTATCCCATGGTATGTGTGTCGTGGGTTGTCATGGATGTCGTTGGATATGTTGTTCAAAAATATTGTGGGTGTGTGAAAATTATTTTCCGATTCCAGGATCTGTTTGCGAAATAGTACGCTTTAAATTGCTAATAGAGTTAAGTGTCCCCCCCTGACAGGTAAACGGTTGTTTTTGAATATGTGAAGTTTCACTAGGTTAGGTTAAATTACAAAAAAACCTAACAAAAACTACACAGTTTACCTGCAACATACATTACATAACGAAGTTAAAAGGAAAACTATCACATCTAAGTAGGCTTTACAAGTTAACAAGTAATATAAAATGTACTTGGAGAAGTAAAAGTCCGATATTCCGTGCGGTCCAAAATAGAATTACATAGATAAAATCTATGAATGAATTAAAGTGTGAGCGATGACTGGTCCGTAATTTGTGAGCTAGCAAACGATGTGAAAGATAGCTTATGATTCGGACCGCATTAAAAAAGATACATCTTAACCATAACCTCTTACCACAGAATACAATACGATTATTTTATTTTATTTCGTCAAGTGCCGTGATTCGTGATGGAACAAGAAGAGTTTGTAGCACTGTTCTTCAACGTAGACGCAGATAGCGACGAAAAAAAAAATATATTTATAAATTCTTCCTTTTCGACGAAGAGTTCCACACGACTTTTCATTTGTTTCTCTCATGGCCGAATAAAACATAAACCATGATTTGTCTGATCTGAACTGCTGAAATAATGGAGCGAAAACAATTTTTGATATTCCATTCCGTTCAACGCTCACATCGCCTCACCTCCGTCGCATGAGACATGAAAGTCATACGAATGAAGGAGCGCATTTGCTTCACTCATTTCACCTCATTCATTCGTAATCGATTTTAGCGAAATAATTCTATTTCGGAACGCAGGGTTTGTGACGGGCAACTACGGGACCCTACTTACCGATTTTTCTATTTACAGTGTTAATAAATAAATTACAAATGAAAACATCGTAAAAATCAGTCAGGTAAAAAAATTACAAGTTTAAAATCAGTATCGAATATATTTCTCTTAGTACTGTGGCGAATATTTTCATTTTAAAATTGTGTTTTTATAGCGAAATAGATACGGTAATTATTATAAGCAAGAGATCGCAGGTTCAAATCTGGGCCCGATGAATTATTTTTCTAAATTAGTTTCTAATTGATTTCTAGTTTCTTATGCACTGTAATAATAATTTTCATTATATTTTTTATGATATAATATAAGATAAAAAATAATAACATAAAATATTGACAGATAATAATAAAAATTCTAATTAAATATATTATCAAATTCAAATTCAAATAGTTTATTTTGCAAAGTAGGTATACTTAATACACGTTTCACAAGTCAAAATTTAATGTTATAAAAATATATGTAATAAAATAATAAATGTACATGAAATTGATTAAAGGGTTATTTAATTTATGTAGCAATATATGTATATACGATTAAAATGATAGGTAAGGTATATATTATACAAGGTGAAATCCAATCAACCGCCCGAACACATACCGGAGACCCGGCCAGGGACCAGGAACACGGTTCAATGATCACCAACCGAGCCTCTTTTATCTATCTAAATCACAACACGCTTCTAAAATACTGAGAACATTTTTCTCTCTAAATGGTCAGAATCAGGCAAGCGCTAGCCCCTAGGCAGCCCTCTCAGGTCACCTGACGCATTTACCATTTCTACCTTCCATACTCCACCTTCCCAAGGTCTCAATTGTAATTGAATTTTTGTTGTACTTTTATAACTACCCGTAATATTTAGGACGCATTTGTCCAGCAATGGGATGAACTATAGCTAAGTGTTATAAAAAGATAATTGAATCGGATATACTGTTGTGAAAGTGATCAAAAAATTATGAATTTATTAAACTAAAGTTAACAAAAGTGAAATGGACATAAAAATTTATAAATATTGTACATAATTACATATAATTGTAAATGCATTTAACGACTCAAACATTTAATTTAAATTAAACTTATTGTGACATTAATTACATTTAATTGTTTTAAGTTTTTTGTACTAAAATACCTCTTTATAATATTTTTTTTCAGGAAGTGTATAGAGTATCTCTTTGTTAATATATCTTCTCTTTGTATAATTTTTTTATTATATGCTGTATTTTGGCTTGAAAAATAAATAAATATATTTATTACAGTTGTTCTATTTAAAAGAAAGCGTCAAGCCGTTTGCAAACTTAAACCAAAACTTGAAATTTTCATTACTTGCTAGCTCTCCAGCAAAATAAAATCCTAGACTTAATTAAGAAGTCTAGATAACCTAGGGTAAATTTTTGCACTAATTAAATTACTTTAATGAGCTCGGGGTGCTTGGAATTTTGTAAGGAATTTCCTGAAAACGAATTTGTAAGCAAACGCCAACGTAATCGTACGTACTTGTAAACGTACACCGCGCTGCAATTCGTCAAAATTCTTGAACAGCTAAACCACAACAAATCATGGCTCTAAAATGAAAATGCATGTAAGAATTTCAAAACAGTTTGCAAACTCCAGCCGGCGTAGCATAGTGTTTAATCACGCGCGACGCCACTAGTTGAATCACAAGTGCAAGGAGCGTCACGTACTGTTTAATCGCAAAAACCAGGCCAGGTCAAAGTAATCAAACAACAAACATGAGAATCGTACTAACTGATCAAACAAAAAACAGACGCACACATGTATAGACGCGTACGTATGATGATGTCGGCAGAATTTCGTATTGGCATTCGACCGACTTTATCCGAGATCGTCGTAGGTACGCATATTTATGCGGAGTAAACCTTCTGTTAGTGGTTATTTTGTGCTTGTAGTGCAGTTAGGGTTGCCGACTCTTGAAGGAACCAACTCGGGAGGTTTGAACAAATCGGTGGGCAATTTAATTAATGTAAGTAATATTTCTCGATTTTTTAATTTCCTTCGTATTGTAGAAGAATCTTATATTCATCGGTTTATGACTTAGAGCATTCAACCAATACTCAAAGGTTTTTTGAGCACATAATGATAAAAGATTCATATTATCTGAACCAGAGCTCCTCACATCCAGATTTACTTTTCTTTCTGCGTTTCTATACTGCAATGATATAATGTTACTTTATATCTCTTTGCGATGGATAAATCGCCAAGTGTTCAAACATAGAAATTTATTTCTGTCACAGTTTCGATAAAAGATTTACATGAAAAGTTTACATTTATTTCATCATTAAATTATTTATTTTGCGCGATTTATCTATTTCGTTAATGACAACTATTTTATTTTAGAAAATCCGGATAATTTATTGCATCCCGGGAGCTCGGGAGGTTGAAGAATATTCCCGGAGTCTCCCGGGCATTCCGGGAGGGTTGGGAACCCTAATTACATTAGAAGAAAACATCAGTAGTGTAAACTGTAGGTAGTACGATTCTCACGTTGTTGAGGTCAGGATCAGTAGTGGACTGTATTTTCAAACTTCAAGCTTTTATTAAGAGAAACAATAGTAGCTGTAGTGAACAAGTGAAGTGAAGTAGTGAAGTAAATTTACAATTTTTTTTTTTTTTTTTTTTTTTTTTTTTTTTTTTTTTTTTTTTTGCGCCCAAGCAAGGCACCCTCCGGAGGTCACGGTGGGAGGGAGGTGGAGAATGCTCATAGCATACCAACGTAACCGGTTACGTTGGTTATGTGGGACTCACTGAGTGCCTACCCACTAAACTCCACCTAATTTGGTTTGGCCCATACGGGTCTTAAAACCTTTATCAGAAGCGACCCCCTCTGGGGAAAGGGGGCGCTAGCGGAGCCCTATAGGGGCATCCGCTGGATAAGAACACTAAGTGTTAATTTCTGGGGGTTGGGAGGAAGAGCTAGGCTCTGATCGTTTGGTTTGAGCCTTCAGCTCATCGAAGGCTTCCAGAAGGAGATTGAGATGGGCTGAGAGTTTGTCAGGGGGATCGGAGAGAACGTTTCTTGGTCTTCGAACCTTGTATCGGGATATAGACGGAGCAGTATAGGAGACTGTCTCGCGTACTAATGGATTGGGGTGTTCTTCAGAAGATTTGAAGAAGGTATCTGAGAGGGATTTCATGAATTGTTGGAGGGTGGGTAGCTCCAAATCACGATGGAGGTCTGCGTTGCGCACGTACCATGGTGCGTTGGCCGCTCTCCGACAGAATAAGTTCTGTACTATCTGCATTTTATACAGGACTTTGGGGTTCGCATGTGCGAAGACAGGGGAAGCGT
This sequence comes from Ypsolopha sequella, assembly GCA_934047225.1. Lineage (NCBI taxonomy): Eukaryota > Metazoa > Arthropoda > Insecta > Lepidoptera > Ypsolophidae > Ypsolopha > Ypsolopha sequella. Next base: position 18,038,330 of record OW203991.1, read on the forward strand.
ACGTTAACACAGGTCGGATGCAGACCTTGTATAGTGTTCGCTTGTTCCTGAGAGACATTTTACTGTGCCTGCCTAACATGCTGTTAAGCCGGTACAGATAGAAGCGGGCTGTGCGCGTCACTCTATTGACGTGGGGTGCAAAAGTTAGTCTCGAGTCCAGAGTGACTCCTAGGTATTTGGCTGTGCTATGCCAAGGGACTGGGGTACCTAGCATTCGGACGTTGGGGTTGTCATGGTGACGGCGTTTGTGGTCAAAGCGAATCGCGGAACTCTTTTCAGGGTTCACATCGATGCGCCATCTTTGAAACCATTCTCCAAGGTCATCGATAGACTTTTGGAGTTTGGCGAGGATAGTCGGGGGGTTATGTCCTTTGACATAGAGAGCAGTGTCATCTGCGAAGAGTGATAGCTGTACCCCGTTTGTGGGGACGGGAATATCGTTTGTGTATAACGAGTAGAGGATAGGGGAGAGAACTGATCCCTGGGGGACTCCAGCCCTTAGGGGGCGTGGAGAGGAGAGCAGCCCTTCATGTCTGAAGCGGAATGAGCGATCTTTGAGGTATGATGCCACCGTGCGGACAAGACGGTCGGAAAGGCCTGTCTTGTGTAGTTTAAAGATGAGTCCTTCATGCCAGACTTTGTCGAATGCTTTCGCAACGTCAAAGAAGACAGCGACAGTAGGATACCGTCTTGGATAGAATCCACTTAGGATGTATTCTACTATACGGTGGACTTGTTGGGGGCATGAGTGCCTGGCTCTGAAGCCGAATTGATAGGGGTTGATGATCGGGTCTCCATCTGTTGGGAATAAGTGGGTTTTCATGCGTGAAAGCATAACCCTCTCCAATAGTTTCCCCAATGATTTGAGGAGGCTAATTGGGCGGTGACTGGCAGGGAGGTTGAGTGGTTTCCCTGGTTTGGGAATACCTATGACTATGGCTTCTTTCCACGCTTTTGGGAAGTGGCCGAAATTAAAACAAGCGTTGAATATGAGGGCTAGCAAGGTGAGTACTTGCTGAGGAAGGTGCTTGAGGGCTTTATTGGAGATCCCGTCCGCGCCTGGCGCTTTCTTGGGCTTTAGACCTCTGATGAAGAAGTGGATTTCATCTTCGGTCACTGTGATGGGGTCGGAGGTGAGGGGAAGGGAGTTCTGATAGTGAATCTCGTCCTCCACCTCTTTTATGTGGGAGGGGTCAATTGGTTGGGAGCTGGGAGAGCACTGTGAGGCAATGCTATCCGCAAAGCATTCTGCTTTTTCCTCGTCCTCGAAGGCTGTTGAGCCATCGGGGCAGGTCAAAGGGGGAATGTGAGTGATTGCGTCTATCCTGAGAGCTCTCGCCATTGGATAGAACGCAACGTGTGATGGGGATATCTTTTCCATGAGCTCACTTCTACGGGATTCATTGAGCTCAGAGAGAGCTGACTTAAGTTTGCGACTCAATTGATTCGCGGTCTTTCTGTAATCTGGGGTGGGATAGATTGCTGCTCTTCTTTGGGCTGCTCTCTTAGCTTTCAGAAGGTTGGAGATTTCCAGGGGAAGCTGTTGGGGTGGTTTGGAGGAGATCTTTTCGTTCTCTTTGAGAGAGGAATTGATTAGGTCCGTTAGCATGTCTATTGTAGCATCAATTTTGTCTGTGCTATCAAGGTAGTCAGGTGGGAGGTTGAGGGGGGATTCGGGGGCATCTATGGCCGAAGCTAATGTGTTCTTGAAGCCTTCCCAATTTGTAAAGGTCTTGGGGGGAGGTAGAACGTCATTTGGGGGACCTAGTCTAAGGGAGACTGGGCGATGGTCAGAGCCAAGGTCATCTAGTGTTTCGATTGCCCTCAGATTCAGGGACACGCCCTTCGTGAGTGCAAAGTCTAAAACGTCTGGGGAGTGATCCGTATTATCAGGATAATGAGTCGGGGAGTATGGAGATAAGACATTGATCTCGAGTGCATTTGTTATGCCGAGGAGTTTTCTACCATTAGTATTGGTTTTTAGGCAGGTCCAGTCAGTGTGTTTAGAGTTGAAATCTCCGAACATAATGACCGAATCACCCATAGAGAGGAGAGCTTCAAAGTCTCTTTTAACAGGTTTTTTGGTGGGGGGGATGTAGATAGATGCTATGATTAGCGTTGGATGGCCTGACATAGCTAGTCTACATATAGTGGCTTCCATGGTCTCGAGTGGAGGCGTGGGAAGGGAAGAGCAGTGGAGGGCTTTCCTATAGTAAATGGCTGTCCCTCCGAGGGGGTCTTCTTCTCTTCTATCATTTCGTAGAAGAGAGAATTTTGGGATCGAGAGCCCCTTAAGGTTCTTAGACTTAAGAAACGTCTCTTGGAGGAGAAGTAGATCTACTTCGTTTTTTTGAAGGTAGAGTTTTAGCTCAGGGAGGTTTGAGCGTAAACCTCTACAGTTATAGGAGGTGAGCGAGATGCCCTTGGGTTTTTGTCTCGCTGTACGGGCTTGAGACATTATAATGACGTGAGAAGGTGAGAGTGTTCAACGAGCGCTAGAAGGCGCTGTTGGGGGGTGCGTGAAGCGCGCAGCTTATTAGCTAATGACGAAATCTCGTGTACATTTATGTTCGAGATTACGTCGTGAATGAGTCTCATATCATCAGCCAGGGAGGGCGTTAAGCCGTCTGGTTGTGACTGAGACTGAGACGTGACGGGGGAGGCGACGGGTGGTGTGTGTGGGGGGGTCTTAATCGGGGCCCAGGCCTTGGTCGGGGGGGGGGCTGGCTGGGGGGTTGCCGCTAGTGGCTTTCCCGGGAGGCTGGGGAAATTATTGGAGTTAATTGGCGGGGGGACCAGGGGTGGAGGTTTTGTTACCCTGTGTTTGGGCTTGGGTGGGGTGGGGCGGGGGGCACGGGGGCAGCCTCTGTAGTTGGCTTTATGTCCAACCTGGTTACAGAGAACGCAGGCTGGAGGGGTTAGGTCTTCTAGGGGCCTTGGGCACTCTTTGGTGCTGTGGGGGTCGAGGCACTTAACGCACCTTGGGGGGGCTGTGCAGTTTGCAGCTGCGTGGCCATATAGTTGGCAGCGGCGGCATTGGGCGGGGTACCCGCGACGGTTGGGTTTTTCTACTTTAATGCAAGAGAGCCCGCAGATTGTGCGGTCCTCTTTAAAGAGTGCCTTAGCGGCCGGGGTGTTGGTCATAATAACCAGGGCCAGGGGGAATCTCTTCCCTGAGCTGCTGTGCATCTTGTGCACAGCTTCAACAGGGAACCCCTGGTTTTTTAGATCATCCAAGATCTCGTCATTGGATACCTCGAACGGCATCCCCCGAAGGACAGCGCGGACTTTGCGCTCCTCTTCGAGGGCGTGCGTGTGGTAGGGGAACCCTGTGCGAAGTAGGAGCTTAATGAGACTCCTGAAGTCAACGATCGTTGGTGTCATGATTTTGATGGCCACGCCGGTATTGGTGGCTTGTGTGTAGATGATTTTTTCCTCGCTGCAAAGCTTGGAGAGGGCCGACCATTTGGACTTGTCTCGCAACAAGACGGCGGGGGGGGTTTCCTTCTTTGCGAGGCGAGGCTCGCAGCGGGAGGCTACCTTAGGGGTAGTCTGGGTGGCCGGGGGAGGGGCAGTCTGGGTGGCCTGGGTGGGGGCAGGGGTTTCCTCTGTGGGGGAGAGGGGAGGGGAGGCTTTTCCCTTCTTTACCCTCTTTTTGCGACTTTCAACCCTGGTGAAAGGGTTGATCTCGTCGTTGTTGATGGAACCTGTGAGGGTTCCATCATTGGACATTTTGTCCGAAGAGTTTGAACTGTTTGAACTCGAGGAGATCGAGGGGGGGGCGGACCTCTTACGGTCAGAATTGGTGGACGAGTTGTCCGAAACCTCCATGCTCTGGGATGGAGAGGCAGGGGATTCTGTCTCGAACCTTTGGGGGTTCGTGACCTCCGAGGAAGCCTTGATGAGGCTTGCAAAGGCATTCTCGTTGAAGACGAGGCCTTGGGATTGGAAGAAGTCTTTTGTAAACGCTATCCATGGACCGTAATCCATGGCTAGGAAAGAGTGGGGGTAACTCGGGACGGGGGTAACTCAGTACGGGGTGACTCGGGACGGGGTGACTCGGGACGGGGTAACTCGGGACGGGGTGACTCGGGACGGGGTGAATGGGACGGGGTGAGTGGGACGGGGCGAAGTGGACGGGGCGAAGTGGATGGGGTGAAGTGGACGGGGCGGAGTGGACGAAGTGGACGGGGTGAAGTGGACGGGGCGAAGTGGACGGGGCGAAGTGGACGGGGTGAAGTGGACGGGGCGGAGTGGACGGGGTGAAGTGGACGAGGTGAAGTGGACGGGGTGAAGTGGACGGGGTGAAGTGGACGGGGTGAAGTGGACGGGGTGAAGTGGACGGGGTGAAGTGGACGGGGTGAAGTGGACGGGGTGAAGTGGACGGGGTGAAGTGGACGGGGTGAAGTGGACGAGGTGAAATGGATGGGGTGAAGTGGACGGGGTGAAGTGGACGGGGTGAAGTGGACGGGCGGGGTGGACGGGGCGAAGTGGACGGGGCGAAGTGGACGGGGTGAAGTGGACGGGGCGGAGTGGACGGGGTGAAGTGGACGGGGTGAAGTGGACGAGGTGAAGTGGACGGGGGTGAAGTGGACGGGGTGAAGTGGACGGGGTGAAGTGGATGGGGTGAAGTGGACGGGGTGAAGTGGACGGGGTGAAGTGGACGGGGTGAAGTGGACGGGGTGAAGTGGACGGGGTGAAGTGGACGAGGTGAAATGGATGGGGTGAAGTGGACGGGGTGAAGTGGACGGGGTGAAGTGGACGGGGTGAAGTGGACGGGGTGAAGTGGACGGGGTGAAGTGGACGAGGTGAAATGGACGGGGTGAAGTGGACGGGGTGAAGTGGACGGGGGTGAAGTGGACAGGGGTGAAGTGGACAGGGGGTGAGGGGGTGTGGGTACAAAATAAAAAGGGGGGGACTAAGAGCACTAATGCAGGGGGCGAGTGAGTGACCTCCCTGCCGTCAGTGGCAGGGGGGGGTGAGTGGATGTGATGATCTCTTACGTGACGTCAGAGGTGACTGACGCTTGCTTGCGTCGATGGCGGCGGCGGCGGCGGCCGATGGCGGCGGCGGCGGCGGTAGCTGCGGGGCAGCTCCGCTCGTCGGCGCGAGGTGGCTCTGCGGGCTGCAGAGCGGAGAGCACGGTGAGGCGACCGTTCGGCACGGGTGTGCAGAGCGGAATGTAAATTTACAAACAGAGGGCCTTATATTTATATCACAAACTACTCTGTTATATAGTGCACGTAGGCGCGATGCCTACAGAGCGCGGAGAGGTGAAGCGAGAAGAAGGACGCCTGAGGTAGGCCAGCCTGGACGCGAGTCAACATAGTGTGTTCTCGCTCTTTCTTGTTGCTCTGTCCCTTGGTCCGCTGGCCAGCTTCCTTTCGGGTTATTCAGCCGCTTGCTTGTTATCCGCAACACACGTGTTTGATTACTTTGCTCCTTGAATATATACAAGATCTCTTCTATTCTAATCAGACCCAATTAAACGATTCTGCGAAAAAAATACTGGAACTGCGGTATGTTCCGTAAGCGAACGAAAAATTCGAACTTTTTGAAAATGGTCAACGAAACTTTGCTTTTGTTCACTTGTCAAGTTTTCAGTATGAATTCGGCAGTATCAATCTAAGTTCCCATAATATAAACGGAAGGTAAGAATTCACTCAGGCGGACGGCCGGACAGACAGACTGAGAGATAGCGGAGGCTTAGTAATAGAACTCCGTTTGGCACTGAATGTACGGAACCCTAAAAAAGGATTAAACAATAATAATATTTAGCTTTATGAACTAAAATTACCTTATATTTTGTACAGTTTGATATTCCAGAATAAAGCATCCTGTCTTATTAAATGTAAGGTGTCATATCCAAATTCATAGTATATTTTACTTTTACTCGCAGTACAAAAATCCAAATGATATGCTTTATATTATTGGTATTCAGGCAAAATTTTACTATCGACTATCCCACACATTATCATTATTATGATATGTTTATCTCTTGGGGACGTCTGCGTGTCGCAGATGAAACCCACAGTCCAAATTTATGTGCCTAGGTTCAATCAGCTGGCCCGGGCATTGATGGATCAGTCAGTCAGGATATTCTCTTATTTAATATATTTAGCCAAAATTGTTATACTCATATCCATCCATCCATCAGCCCGTATTCGTCCACTGCTGGACATAGGCCTCCCCAATATTACGCCACTCTTGGCGGTCCTCAGTCATCCTCATCCAGCCGCCACCTGCAACGTACTTCAGATCGTCAGTCCAGCGGGCACAAATATACATATATACTCATATACAACCATTATACTCACATACACACTTACACATTAAATAAACAATAATTGTCCACTCTCGATGTAATTCGTGCGGCTCTCTGCAGGTGACGGCAGAATACAAGGCGTCGCAGATTTCGGTTTGCGGCATTATGCTGAGTCGGAGCCTTTTGTCTTTGCCGCGACACACATACCACTAGGATAAATTTAACTTTCTTTTTATGTTTTAACATATATATTTTTTTCTTTTATTTAAGTTCTTATTTAAGCTCCTAACCACTTACCGAGTTTCCAGCATGAATTTGGCTATTTCATGCAGTCAACTTTTATTTCAAAATGAATCTACACTGCTTTAAGTTTCAAATTACATTTGTGCAATGTCGTCTTTTAAAAATATTCTAGTGTGAAAAGTCAGACTTTTGTCTACAGTAAGAGAAAATGTAATGCGTTTTGTTTGAGATGTGACACCAAGAAAAACGTCGTTGTCTTTCGAAGCTATTCCCGCACAAACTTATTCCCAAGTTGACTTCCAAAGTTGCGGTTGAAGGTTAAGATTTCGTAGATACGGCTTCCTGAGCATTAGTAAGAAAACTAGACAGTTTTATAAGGACAAAAACCATTTACAAGTAGGCTTGGCAGCTTCCTTAGAAGCCTGGACCAGCTCCAAGACTTAGTCAAGTTTCGTATGTTTAAAGTTCAAACTGACATCGTAAACTTGAGCTTGCAATAAAGATTTTGCTTTGTGACCTAGAAATGATCGTACTGCTGACCCGCAAGCATAAAACTGTCATAGTTTAACGTTCGGGCTAATGAAAGACGATGAGGCTTTGGTTTTGTTTCTTTGTTGTTTTATTATTTAGTTATTGTATTATTTTTCATATATATATTTTTGTGTTCAATGCAATATTTTTGCGAGAGATGGGGTAATCTGAAAACTAGCGCTGTAACGTTGCCTTCAACTTACAGCAAATGCTGAGATTACTCCATTTTGCCAATGATATTGGAATATCATTGCATTTTGCCCTCAAAACCGGTACTTAAATCATTCATTTTTGTAACTTATTGTAAGCATTTTGTTTTGTGGCAATTAAATTAAATTTTCTTTATTTCTTTCTTTCTTTACAAATCATAACCGAAAAAATATGGGTTCTAAAGGTAAAAAGTATAAAATCGTACCTTTTTATTTCAATATCTTACTATTACGATACCCAAATTAAAGGCTTATGAAAAATAAAGCTACCATTACAGAATAAAATTAAACTTGAAGACAATTCATGGTTTAAAAAAAACGGTTCACCTCAATATATGCTATAATCGGGTCGACCAGTATCAGCAGATTCAAAATGTGTGAGGCGTAACCGGTCGGCCACGTCTCTAGTCTTTGCGAGGTGCGCCTTGCGAGCAGGGTTGGATTTCGTAGTATAATTATACTATTTGTACAATATTTTCATGATGTGTAATTTTAATTCAAAAGAAAAATCGATGAAATATGAAACGTAATATAATTTTAGCCACGTAGTATATTTTTTATTCCCATAGACAATAATTTTCTGAGAGTCTGAATCCAACCCTGCTTGCGACGAGCTTTGCCATGCTACGACATGGGCAGTGACGGTGGCGATTTCGACCGCGCCGGACGTATTCAAGATGGCTTTATCAGAAGTGCACGATACTGTCTGCAATCTATTATCTTTTTAGCTGAGCTTTTATATGGAGTATACGGCAAGGAGTGCATCCCACCAATAAAGAAATATAGGAAAAGGTTCAAGAAAAAATTGTTTTATTTCGTCCCACAACCTCTTAATTATATTAAGCACCGTGTGTTGTGGATGCCTTTACATCTATATAGTAGGTCTCCGCAAAAACGAAGGAAGCAAGGCGCTTGAGAGGTAAGGTAGTGGCCGCGGGGTCAAGTCGTGGCCGAGGGGTAACGTCGTCGCGTAAACGTCTTCATTCGCCTTTTTTGTCTACCTTTTAATGTGTTTTGGCAATCAATTTCCATTTTTTTTTCTTTCTTTCTTTCTTTCAAGCTGTGATTCAAATTGTAGTAAACGTAATAGTAGAGGTGGCCATGGCCATCCAATCAATCGCTGTCAACTGGAAGATTGGTCAATCGCGACTAGGGAATTACCCCAAATTAAAATAAAATTATAAACCCTTATATTTGTAAATTTCCTTTTATGAAAATTCCTATCATTTCAGTCAAGGACCAAACTGTAAAACTTTGTGAAAGGAATTTTAATAATATTAACGTTAAAAACTTTTTTTTGCTTTCATGATTTTAGTCATGAGAATATTACGAGTAATTTGACATATGTTTCACAAAAATTTCTTTAGCCGTTTCCTACCTGGGGAGACCAAAACTTGGTGTGTTTTGAAAATGTTTTTTGTTTTTTAAGAAAACCAGTGGCTAAAATGTAGGAATGTAGTACATTGTTACAATCAGCTCATTAAGCCCTTTTATTTGATCCCAAGTATCAGAAAAAAATCATTATATTATGAAATTACATTATGAAAAAAAAAACATGATCTTGCTAAGTTTCTTGCCCTCTTATTGAATGGGTGGAGTTAGGCATATATGTATTATTATGTATTGCATATATTTATAATATAATTTATTTTTTATTCCTATATTTTTATTTTATTCAAGTATGCTTTTTTAATTAAATTAAGTAAATTTACACAACCTTTATTATTCCCCTGCATATTTCCCCATGTTATTATTTATGACAGAAAACTATTACCTATACACATAGATTATTTAATTACTTATATTACAATAAAACTGACCTGTAATAAGTGTATCTATTATACTTACATTACATAACTAAATATATTTAATTTCATAATTTCACGATAATGATGACGTCTTAAAAACAAACCAGCTCAATTTGAAGATACGAGGGGCATGCCAAAAGAAATTAGATACTCAAAAATTATAAAATTTATTCTTTATTACAAGTATCGATCTGTTCGAAGTATTCACCCTGAGCACGTATACACTTTTCCATACGTCTGAACTAATTGGAAAATACAAATGACCACTCTTCTTTAGACACCTCAGAAATCTCGAAAATATAGGCAGCCAGTGCATCTTCTTTGCTTTCAAACTTCTTCCCCTATATTTTTTCTTTGATTTTTGGAAACAGGTAAAATCACAAGGTGCTAGGTCAGGGGAATATGGTGAGTGAGGGAGGATTGACGCATTTTTTGAGTCGAAAAAGTCAAGTGTTTTGGCAGACGGGTGCGACGCCGCATTGTCGTGGTGCCTGAGAAGGCGTCGGATTCCTGACTTCGGTCGCTTGTCACACCAAGCTGATGTTACTGTTGGAGCACAAACTGTCACATACCATTCGGAGTTCATCGTTCTTTGATTCTTTAGCACTACAGTAGCAATATGATCCGTTTTGCTGAAAAACGAGGCGACCATTTGTTTCTGTGTGCTTCGTGCACGGCGACATTTCGTTGGAGTTGGCTCATCTTCAAAGCACCATACAGTCAAATGTCACTTTGTTTCGGGATCATAGTTATAAAGCCATGTTTCATCACCAGTCAGTATATCACACACATTTTTTTTCTCACCACCGTCGAATTTATCTATCATGAATAGGCACCAATCCACCCGACGGTCTTTCTGCTCATCGGTAAGTTTGTGCGGCACCCATTTCAAACAACATTTACGGAGAGAAAGGTGGTCGTGAATTATGGTTTTTATTGCTGCTGATCCAATTCCCTGTTCTCGCTCCAGCTCTACATACATAATTCGTTGGTTTTCGCGAATAAGTTTTTCGACTGCACGACCGTTTTCTTTTGTGACCGCGGTTGGCAGCCGACCTGTTTTCGCTTCATCTTTGAGACATCCCCGTCCTCTTTTAAATTCAGCAAACCAATTAAATACTGTTGTTCGTGAGCAACCAGACTCACCAAAAGTAGTAGCCAAAAGTTCAAAACATTCTTGAGGCTTAAAACTTTTTTATAGTCATAATAAATCATAGCGCGACAATCACTTCGACTGAGCTCCATTGCTGCAAGCGAATTCCCGCCAGATTCTCGGAAAAATGATGCTCATCCAAATTAAAAAAAAAAGAAATGATGTGCGTTCTATTTTCAGATATATCAACAAACAACCAGCCTATAAGATGATGTATAACTTGCCAGTGTCAATCAAAGGAGTAAAGAGTATCTAACTTCTTTTGGCATGCCCCTCGTAAACACCCGGTACTAAAATATGTTTGAGTTCTGTTTATGATCTCTATTCATGATCAAACGAGGAGAAAAAATGTGTTTGAAGTCCTCATTTCAATAATAATTTCTGGCGAAGAAATTTTTTCCCAAACATAGATTTCATCCATCTATCAGCCTGTCTTCATCAACTGCTTGACATAGATCTTTCCAAGATTTCGTCACTCTTGGTGATCCCAATGGAAGTGATGCCCATACTCACACACGCTGGGCAGGCGGGTTAGTGAACGCCGGAACCCTCGCACCAGTGACGCCGCTGCCCGTCACTATATAGTCTGTTCTATAAAAGGGATGGCAATTGGGAATTGATATACCGCCACCAATCGGTCCCACCAAGGCAAGGTAGACCACCAGCCCCCCTATTCTGTATCTTTAGTTGCCAACTGCACGAGGTGCCTATCATCAAAAACATAGCTAAAAACTGAAATTTCAAAATTGCCTTTAGTGGGTATTGAACTATTAACAATCCGTGTCGTCACTTCAAGTGCGAAAATATCCTTAGGACATCGGAATTCGATAGTATATCTATGTTTTTGATGATAGACACCCAGTCCAGAAGGCAACTAGAGCAGGGGTGGGCAAACGGTCGATCGCGATCGACCGGTCGATCGCAAGGGAATCTATGGTCGATCGCACGCATTCCTAAAAATGTACTGACGTGTTGGGCTAATTCCAATAACAGTGGTCTTTTCACCAGTAAAAATACCAGTATTTAAAGTGCGTTCATAAAAAACATTTTATTTTACACGCGCGTAACTTTAAGAAAATACTTGTCAACAAACAACCTTTCACTGCGAAAATGTCGATATGAAATAAGAAGGCACCAGATTTATTTGCGGCTGTACTGTGCACGTGTGCCGGTGTCGGCTCGTTGAACTGTACTTCTTTAATTGTAAATAAAAGTATATTTAAATAGTAATATGTGCGCAATACCTACAATAAACGACTTAACATAAAAAAATATTGTCTTATTGCAAGTCGATCGCTTGTCGTCTCAATTTATTGATATAGATCGCCATTAGTGAAAGTCTGCCCAGCCCTGAACTAGAGATACACAATAGGCCCGCTGGTTGTGTCTGTTTGAGAGCTGTCCTCTTACTCTCCCTCGAATAACTTTGGGGGGATTTGTGAGTAAGATGGTGGTACCTCCACAGTCGAGCCCAGCATTAGCATTCAGCTATACCACCTGTAAACCTTACTGAGCAGTCAAATTACCAGAAATCGATTTGCACCGTTATTTTTTTACATAGCCTCTTTTGGTATTTACAAGAGTTATTGCTTAAATATGCAGAAACAACTACTTACCTGGGCCCATAGCATAGTGTTTAATCGCGCGTGACGGCATTAGTTGAATCGCAAGTGCAAGGAGCGTGACGTACTGTTTAATCGCAAAAACATCGTTTCACGCTCCTCGCACTTGTGATTCAAATACATAAGTCGCATCGCGCGCGATTAAACACTATGCTACGGGCGCTGATCCGTGTTAAACTCGGAGACATATTTTTTCATACCTCCTGTAAAGAAAGTTACCTACCTAATTCAACACATTTCACTCGATAGATTTAATTTTTGAAAATGACGCTTTTAAAGCAATACATAAGTTTTTAATCAAAGCGGCTTCAGTTTTACGATTATGTCTGAAATTAACTGCTTTACTAAGATTATAAAGTCGATTTTATAGGTTTTAATTTTAGTTTTAGTGCTGTTTTTGTGTAAAAAATTTTAATTGTTGTGTTTTAATTTCGTTTCTGTGGCTAGCACGTAAGGACTATTTTGCAATGAAGAAAATTTCGTTTTGATAGCACCAACACAAAAATTAAAGCCTTCAGCCGGCGTAGCACAGTGTTTAATCGCGCGCGACGCTACTTAGTTGAATCACAAGTGCGAGGAGCGTGACACGATGTTTTTGCTCCTTGCATATGTGATTCAACTAGTGGCGTCGCGCGCGATTAAAGACCATGCTACGCCGCCAGAATCGGCTTTAATATAGTTTATTTTCTGATTAATGTGTGCCGGCAGCGCATGAAGCGAGCGTTTTTCTGACAATATTATTTAGACCGGTTTCGCAGCCGGAATGTGAAAAACCCGCCTTTTTCTAATTAATCGAAACAGAACACTTAAATTCAAAATTATTCAACAAAACCTTATTAACTACGTATTGTATATGCTGCCATCACAAAGTTTCTATTGGTTTCTGTAAATTATATTACAATATTTTTTTTATCTAAATTTTTGAAGTTCTAATTTACAGAAACCAATGGAAACTTTGCGATGGCAACATACACAATAAGTACACAGGTAATAAGGTTTTTTTGAATAACTATTGAGTGAATTTTGAATTTAAGTGTTCTGTTTCGATTAATTAGAATAAGGTGGGTTTTTCACAATCACAAAAGGTATTGAATGCGTCCATTGAATAAAAATATGAACGACTATTTTAAAACAATAAACAAATATTCTACTACTCTAGTATAATTTTTCCACTCCCACACACCTAACGAAATGGTTCCAAGTAGGTTATTTTGCAAAACAATTTCACAATCTCAAAAATGCGACTACGTGACTTTGTTTTTTAAGTAACACAACGAAACTAACCTAATAATCGACCAATTACCAATCAAAATATATGTTAAAAATATCACTTTCTTTTGTTTAGAATAAGATATCCCAAACAGTAAATGCAATTTATTGTAAGAGACATAGAGCTTACAATTGAATGCACGTAATGAATGAATATTTTTAATTACTCGCTGGATGCAACACAACACCACGTTGCTGCTCCGAATTTCAACCCGAGCGAGAGAAAGCGCGTTGATATGATATGATATTTGACATAAGTTGATATGATATTTTCTTCGGTAATGTTAATTTTATTTATTGAATATCATGGTTAATTTTTAATATTCGTTAAATTTAATGGTTGATGGTTATATTCATTATCTGTATCCTGGACAATACGCCAACAACGCCGCCTTTAAATGAATACATACAAAATGAACATCCACTAAGAAGGGATTTTAGGACATTCCCACGGGATCCGGAGCAACGGGAACCACGCGAGCATCGTCACGGGGCGTCCCTAACGGTTAATAATATTTTAGCAATGATAATATTTGTATATCTTGATTCAAGATTTGGAATGTTTCTCAAACATAAAGGGCTATTCAAACGCAATTAACCCACCAAATTGTTTTGACTAACTCCTCTTTATTAATACTATTGCTTTGGCTTTGACGTAGTAATTTAATTAATCTAGTTTGTTGAAACAACTACAAAGAGAATAGTATAAAAGATATAAATTTAATAATTATCTTAGAATAAGTTTAATTTGTTAGTTGAGCTATCATTTCTGTAATGGCCTTGTTATTATGAGCTTTTTACACATACAAAAACGTATTTATAACCATTGTTTGAAGTAGTAAACAATTAAATTAAAATATAAACTAAATTAAATTGCGTATAATGGGTACATATACTAGACTGTATACACGATGGAATCACAATTTGATGAAGTTGGCTCGATTGAATAAATTCGCAAAGTAACCTTTTTTCGAGTTATTTTTTCCATTATTTAAAAAAGGAGGGATTTTTTAAATAAATAAATAATTTTATATTATGATCCATTTATTAAAATAAAGTTCATAGATGACTGGAGCGTTTACACACGATGGTTTTTTATTTAAGAACAATATGATGAAAATAACAATCTAAAACATTGAAACACAACAAAAGTTTGGTTATTTTCTTTACTCTTTACACCTTAAGAAAAAGACAGAAACAAAAGCAAACGCTCGGTGCGCCCTTAAGAGTATTTAAAATTAATTATTCAATATATTGTACATTATTTGCCCGCAGTCCATAACCGGTCGGCCACAGCTTCAGGCTTCGAGAGGCGCGCCAAGCGATTCTGGCGACGGCGCCAGCAGAGAGAACAAATGTATGAAGTTGTATAGAGCCGGCCATGGGTCGCCGCTCGCGCGTCTTGTCCGGCTTCGAGTGACTTGCGCTCTCGGGACGGCGGTGTGCGGGAAGGCGGGCGGTTGAAACAGTGACCGAGCGCACAGGACGAACCTAGTGTCAAGCGAATCCCTAGATTATTAAACCTTGTTGGATACCTGATAAAACGTAGATATTATTAGGCACATCTGCAAGACATCTGCCATAATATTTTTTTAGATATTCCTTACAGAATAATAAACTTTCTAAATTTTTATTAACTTTTTTAACTTTCAATCATGTACATTGTACAACGACCTATTTAGGTAACTTACGTAAGATTTCAGTTTTTTAGGTCATAAAGCATCTTATCTTACATGTAAAAATCAAATAATAATAAAACTAGAACTTGCCAATTTTAAAATATTTTATGTGAAATAAAAAAAATCGGCAATTTTCATAAAAAACATTAAAAGTTGAATAACTAGGTTTGAGGTAGGGTACGAGCACTACACGCTCTTAACGGATCTAGGTCGACTTCAGTTATAACCTTGTATATATAAAAAAAAAATTAAGTGATCAAAATAATGTCTCAATTAAAAAAGGCGATCGTCATAAACAACTATTTCCTCTAAAGAATAACTTTGAAAGAAACTAGTTTTTATCGATACTGTAAATTCACAGAGTTTAAACTCGGGCTTTTGCAATTTCCTGTGCGCATCGGGTTTTATTTGTTGTGAAACTTTAGTACTTAAATCATGATAGAAACTACCTACTATTGTTATTTAAAATAGGAGAATAAATGTTTCCTTGGAAGCGTTGACAGCGGAATTGTGAAGAACTTTTCACAAGTGAACGACGATAAAAAAGGGTTGATTTTGGTTAATGTTTAAGGTTCAAGTCATGGATAAATGAACGGAAAAAAATTAGGAAAATATTCATACATTCATACAGGATTTTATCAGCAAACAGCGGAAATTGGGATTTCGAGCGAGCACTGTAAATAACGATACGAGCTTATAAACAAATAGATACACCATGTGAAAATTATTTTTGAATATATAAGGGTTTCAAGAAATAAATTTAAATATGTTATTCTCTTGTACGGGCACAAAGCTGCTTATGATTAAATAATTAAAATTAGATTACTCGTAGATAATAGTTATTTGTGCAACAAGAGAGCAAAGTATTTTTTTTGCTGCGAGTGCCGAGCAAGAGCTGAGCGTGGTTAGGGATTCAAAAGCACAAGAAACAGGACAATAATACAACAATTTTTCACCTCACTACACGGAAAAAAATGAAATTTTCTCAGCAAAATTGTTTTAGTCCAAGTAAATATTTTCTTAAATTAAGTAAATGTTCTTTACCCAAGAAACACTGTTTACTTGATTGAAGAATAATATATTCTTACTTTTTATTCTTGATTGGAGACACAATATTTAATTCAAGAATATCAAAATCTCAGTTGAAAAATATCACTTATTCTTCACTGAAAATTATGAAAAACATTCAATCAAGATATTGTTGTCTTCATTCAAGATGACATTTTAACTTGGTTTAAGACACTTAGATTTTTCTTGACTCAAGAAATAAAATTTTGCATCTTGAGAACGTTTTCTCGATACAAGAATATGACTATTTTATCCTAAGTATATGTTCTTGATTACACATTTTTCACTCAAGAGTATAATAATATTTTAAATCAAGATTTTTTTCTTTAATTCCAAGAAAACCATATTCTTGGTTCAAAACATATCCCTTAATTTTGATGAATGAATTGCAAAATTCTTTGCTTAAGAATTTTTACTTCTTGTTCTGAAACCAAATTATGTTTCAAACCAAGAACACACATTTTTTCAATTTAAAACAATGTTGTTTTGAATAACAAGAATACATATTCTTCCATCAAGAAATTAAGAATACTTCATATGAAATAACATATATCTTGTTTTATATCCTTGACTTAAGAAAGCTTGTTTTAATTGAAGATTATTTGTAATTTCATTTCAAAACTACGTGAAGTCTTAACTGAAAACAAAGACTTATTTTGTACCAAATTTGTACATGAAGTATTTCTTTGTCTTTGAAATTATATTTGTTTCAAACCGAGAACACAAAATATCCTAATTCAAAATAAACTCTTGTTTCATATT
The DNA here is from genome assembly GCA_934047225.1 of Ypsolopha sequella. Taxonomy (NCBI): domain Eukaryota; kingdom Metazoa; phylum Arthropoda; class Insecta; order Lepidoptera; family Ypsolophidae; genus Ypsolopha; species Ypsolopha sequella. The sequence goes on from OW203991.1 coordinate 18,054,939, forward strand.
GAGTCAATATATTTTTGAGTAAAGTTTACTATTTTAGCTGAAAAGATATGTTTTGAAGCAAGACTCTTGTACAATACTGTGACAATATTTTCATGGATGAAGGCTCTACTATTCTTAGCTAAAGAGAAGTAAGTTTTGAGAGAAGACTAGTATGTTTCATACTAAGACAATATTTTCTTGGGTGAAGCCTCTACTATTTCAGAAATATTTTAGAATAGTAGAAACTTAACAAAAGAAAATATTGTCTCAGTATGAAACACACTATTCTTCTCTCAATATTAACTTCTATTCAGCTAAGAATAGTAGAGACTTCACCCAAGAAAATATTGTCCCAGTATGAAACATACTAGTCTTCTCTCAAGACTGACTTCTCTTCAGCTAAGAATAGTAGAGACTTCACCTAAGAAAATATTGTCTCAGTATGAAACATACTATTGTTCTCTCAAGACTAACTTCTCTTCAGCTAAGAATAGTAGAGACTTCACCCAAAAAAATATTGTCTCAGTATGAAACACACTATTTTTCTCTCAAGACTAACTTCTCTTCAGCTAATAATAGTAGAGACTTCACCTAAAAAAATATTATCTCAGTATGAAACATACTATTGTTCTCTCAAGACTAACTTCTCTTCAGCAGGGAATAGTAGAGATTTCACCCAAGAAAATATTATTTCAGTATGAAACATACTAGTCTTCTCTCAAGACTAACTTCTCTTCAGCTAATAATAGTAGAGACTTCACCTAAGAAAATATTGTCTCAGTATGAAACATACTATTGTTCTCTCAAGACTAACTTCTCTTTAGCTAAGAATAGTAGAGACTTCACCCAAAAAAATATTGTCTCAGTATGAAACATACTATTTTTCTCTCAAGACTACCTTCTCTTCAGCTAAGAATAGTAGAGACTTCACCCAAGAAAATATTGTCTCGGTATTAAAAATACTATTGTTCTCTCAAGGCTAACATCTCTTCAGCTAAGAATAGTAGAGACCTCACCCAAGAAAATATTGTCTCAGTATGAAACATACTAGTCTTCTCTCAAGACTAACTTCTCTCCGGCTAAGAATAGTAGAGACTTCACCCAAGAAAATATTGTCTCAGTATGAAACATGATTGTCTTCCATCAAAATCAATATATCTTCAGCTGAATATAGTTGAGGTCTCAACCAAGAATACGTTGTCTTAGTGTGAAACAAATGATTCTTCCCTCTAAAAAAAAATTCATCACCAAAGATTAGTAGAGGCTTCATCCAAGAAAATATTGTCTCACTATGAAATACAGAGTTTTGCTGCAAAACAAATACATCTTCTACCAAGATATTAACAGTTTTAAAAGTGACTGAATGATTGAATGAATGATTAATCGGAGACAGTTTGTTCTTCATCGAAGACAACGTATATTCTTGAAATAAAACTACAAAATTCTTGCATGATCATGAGACAATCTATATTCTTGAATCAAAATATAAGTTTATTCTTCAAATAAAACTTCATACTTCTTGTTTCAAAACGAATGTCTCAGATGAAGACAAGAAAATTGAGACAATATTTTACTTGGTCCAAGTAAATATAGTTTTCGTTATATGGAATGCATACTTTGTCTTGACCAATAAGATATTGTCTTGAATCAAGAAATCTTTTTTTTTCCGTGTAGCGAAAAAACATAAGATGTATAGACACTATATTCTTGAACGAACTTATAAGAATCCAACGTTTTTTTTCTTTAAATAAAACACATGAATAAATATATGAGGAATGTTAATTGAAAAATATAAAAACCAAACACGGTGAGTCCCGTACTCCTAATGATGTTTATAGCAACCGTGTAAATTTAAAATCTTAAAATGTTAATTGAATCCTAAAATCCGTGAAAAAATGGAAAATCTCAGATAAACCGATCGAAACGCAAGTCAAAACAATCATCACGCGGGCGTTGTACTTTCTCGGTATCCGGTAGAAGTTCATTAGTTTATACGGAGTCCATAGTCTACTATGGCACATATTCCATACACGCTGTGAGGCTATACACGTTATTACAAGAAGTTTATTTTGTTTATGGTATCCGACAAGCTGCAGGCCTGTGTATAGCCTCCCAATGTGTATGGAATCCTTATAGAGTGAAAGAGATAGCCACCAAGCTGAACTTGGCTATCTTTTTTTCCCTTGGACAGTTAATTATGGAGTTGCTGAACGTTTCATGAGTCAATAAAATACGAAATGTCAATTCGCAGGTTCTTAATTCAAAACGCTTTTCTTCACTAAGTGAACAAAATGATTTTTGCGCAACAAAGGCGCGCTTTTCAAGCTAATAAGGTAAAAAGAAAATATCCACGTATATTTCTAGAATTTATATTAAACTAAATAAAAAAACATAAATTGAAAGATAATCTAAGTGCTCGCTGCTTTCTATTACAAAGTCTATAAAAAATAATCTGATTCTTTTCTGTTTGTGACGTCAAAACTACTCCACTTTACGTCATTTTTCATTCACTTTAACTGCGCTTTGAGGCTTTGTCTCTCTCAGCTAAGCTCTTTCGCTTTTTATTGTCAATCTTGAGGCTTACCCCACGCTGCAAATGTAGATGCAGACTAGTGATTTTTAAATCTATAGAGGGAGGAATTAACTATGGTACCTTTAAAAAAATTTGTGTAGTTTCGTATTGTATTTATTGACATAATTTCATCAAGACGACAAATTGTGGCTGCCTTGATTTGGTTCTAAATTAGTTATAGTTCTTTATTCTTTATTGTACACATAAACACAAAAACAAGCATATACAGTGAAATGTATGTACTGTAATATATAGCTAGGCAATATAATAGGTTTAGGTAAGGCTAGGTTTTATAGGTAGGTTAAAGGACTATTTGTTCGTGTTTAGTTGGCAATCGATAACCTTTATGGATCGACGTACGTCGCATTGACTGATTTATTTCGTGTTTTCCAAAAAAGTATAAAAGATCTTTCAGAAAAAACACGAGCAAGATTTTTTAGAGAGTTTTTTAATCAAATATCAATCAGAGATTATTATCGAGAATATTTCTAATATTCGTGACCATCGAAATATAATTATTTCGATGTTCGTGACTATAAAATCTACTTAGATAAAATTATGTTAGGTGTGTTAATGCGAAAACCATTTCGAGATTTTGGTATGATAAACCGGATTTTAGAACTTGTGGTCTAAATAACCTCATGATGATGATTTTTTTTTTCTTAAATGCTGCAGCTTCTATTTGCCTTTGTGTGACGTCACTTGAGAAAAGGCTATTTAGAAATGTGTCCTTTGCTATCAAGATAAATTTGTAATAATTTGCTTCCGAATGATTTGACAGATGGATGTCAGATGAGTAGACAGGCAGATACAGACCACTTTTTTTCTAAGCGATCACAAATTACAATCAGTATAATGCCTTAAACTCCCAAGTGACATCATATGCAAAAATCCCAAAAAAAAAAAAACGTTAAAAATAGTTATTAATTTATGTACCAAAATAATGAAAACTATGTCCTAAAATGACGTATATTCTCTGAAAAAATTAATAACAAAAAACTTTTCAAAATTAAGCTATTTGAATTTGTTATAAAAGTTTACAAACGCTTGCTCAAGCATTGTAAAATTGAACAGAATTTTTCGTCGTTGAAAATGATTTTGTTTTACATTGAACTTATTTAACAGGTATAATCTTTAGCAGGTTCATATATGATCTTTTTGGACATATTTGGTTCATCCATCATCCATCAGCCTAGTTCGTCCACTGCTGGACATAAGCCTTTCCAGGACTTTGCCACTCCCGGCGGTCATCCTGGAAGAATTGCCCACACTCATTTGGTTACTTACAAAAAATACATAAGAAACACAATTGGCCATCTTTTTCATCACCAATCTCTTTTTGTTTGTCCTAGACCTCATAAACGCTTGATGAAATTTAAAACGTAAAGTATTACTTTTTTACGCTCTATTGTATACTGAAGAAAAATAATTTGTTCCTGACATTTGATCATACAACTGCTGGTGCTCTAGTAACCAAATCACGTCCTTGTAACCCACACAAAATAGGTAATCAGACCAGACTGTAGGTCAAACAACATTCCCCGAGGTACCAAACTTCTGAAGTGAGAAATTGAATAAGGGTCCAAGTTTGGACCCTTGAGAATACTCAGGTAGGCATTGTGAAACTGTAGGCAATGTTCGTAACCCTAAAGATTTATTAAGGAACAGCCTTTGTGTTTAGATATTATCAGTCACTTGGGGCGTTATAACATCTAACTTTCAGCTGGTAAATGTCAAGAAGGTTCTATAAAAGAAAAAGTGCTCGAATATTTCTTTTTTTAAGTTCGGGCCAGTATCGAAGGTGGGCATGAAGTTAGGTACGGATGGCGTTGCAGTCCACAACAGTTCAACTATTAACCCGCTAATTTTAAAAGCCAAAATGAAATTAGATACAAAATTAAGAGATTTTTATGTTACTCTTTCCAAAAATTTGAATTTTTACAAACATAAATTTGTTTTTAATCTTGTATTATTAAACAAAAGCCTTGTGCTTATTATGCCCATAATGGCTCTTCTAACTTTGCAAGTAACAAATTTGTACTAAAAAAATGGCGAGACCATAGATCATGATGATCAAATGTCAGTGAAACTTGGTATTTTTTTTTATTTTCTGCTAGCTCTTCAGCCCATATCCTTACACCTTAATTTTATTTCAAAATCTATAAAACTAATGATTAAAAATATATTGAAACGTGTTTAGTAATAAGCATATCAAGACACCTCGATGGGTTTTTTATTATCTTATATGACACGAAATGAAAGCTTGTGGATTTCTTCTCAAAGTAACTGGGGTAGAAGAGGTATTGCGTCACAGATTAACCGCGCAAATGACAGCTAGACCGCGTTTTTACGAGGTTTCCATAAAAAGCTACAAAATGTTCAATTTGATGAGAACTTAGACGTAAATCAGATTAAAAGTGTATGTACTTACTGGAAGTTTTGTAGGGGTTCCACGTGATGAGGTCGCGGAAAGGTTTAATAGTAGATTATGCACTAAGGGAATAAATCAGTGTCTTACGTCACGGGTGGCATATTGAACCCTGAGCGTAACGAGGGACTCTAGAGTTAACTCCTGAGCGTAGCGAGGGAGTTTTATAGAGTCCTGAGTAAAGCGAGGGGTTCAAGCTGTCCAAGACAAAGACAGGCTTTATTCCAGAGGAGCATACTCTACTTTTCACACCTTCTGCGAGACAATAAAAAGCTCGACATTTTTTATCAACATTAATGATTCAATAAAATTCACTGACAAGACAATCACAGCACCAAACACCGTCTTTTGTTTCACACTCTTTGTAAACGTTTTTTTCTTTTCGTTGAATTCTGCTTATGGTGGCCAGTTCGATTTTCGAACAAACCTCTTTACAATCCCATATGGGCATTTGTCTTCCACAAGTTTCCACACGAATTTGACGTTCCAAATTTAAATCACTTTAATCCCTAGGGATTTTCATATAACTTTATATCCCTTGAGATATAATGCGTTACTTTACGTTGAGGTTGCATGATATGTAATTGGACATTGTCGAGCAGGTGGTGTGAAAATAATATTTTATTCGCGTATGACCCGAGACGTGGTCTCTTCCCAAAGACTTAATCCGCCGATGTAAGTTCGCACAACGAGCTATGGAGCGAGCTATGCTTGGGATGTCTCTGATTGATGAAATCCGTAATGAAGATATCCGTCAGAGATCGAAGGTGACCAACATAACCTGCCGAATCAGTATGATTATATGATAGGATGATTCAGGACCACCAAGAGTGGCGTAATATTGGGGAGGCCTATGTTCAGCAATGGACGAATACGGGCTGATGAATGGTATAACCCGATAAAATTTGTAAACATTTGTACCAAACGCGAAAGTTGAAATTTAAAATGATCTGACTTCCCTATGAGGTTTTTTACATATTAAAACTAATACTATACTACTGTAGCGTGCAAAAGCTGTCGAAAAGCTTGGCAAATAAAGTGACTATTTTAGATAGAAGTCATAAAAAGCGGGTCAAAGGAAAAACTTTCACTTTCACCGACTGACGAAAAAGCAGCCATTTTTTACGATACCCTCCCGAACTAAAACCATCTGTCGGAAGTAGAAAATTGCTATTTTGTTTTTGGCGTTCATATTTTTAGGGTTCCGTACCCAGTAGAACAACAGCTAGAGCGCTATTAATATCAATCAGCTGGCTATCTGTCTGTACATCCGTGTGTCACGGATCTCAAACTCGTAGGTGGAATGAGTTACAGCCACAAAACATAATATTACCGCCTAAAATTGGATATGTTGTGTAGAATGTTGAAGATTAGAAATTTAATTCACATATATTTTTCATGATTGGAAAACGACCCGAAAAATATTGTTTACTGTTTATTGAGAGTACAAGAAATATATGATTTATTATTTTTGGTGTTCAGAAATGGGAAATGAAGATAATTTATAAATGCAATATACTTCTTCGAGATGAAGGGAAGAGGCACAGATAGAGATGAAGTGTTCAGAAATGATAACCCTTCAAAGTAACCAGTTTTAGACCATTTTTGCTACGGAGTCTTTCTCAAAGACGAAACTAGTTAGGAATTTGGAATTTCTGTGTATTACGTACCATATACTGTATTTAAATAATAAATACTAAAAACGCCGATTCACACTATAGTTTTCCAGCTGTGACCGAAACTAACAAACGTTGTTTCTTTCATTTCTTCATCGTTGTTTGGATGTTACGGAACCCTAGTAGAGCGAGGCTCAAATCGCACTGGGTTTTTTGCTAACTGCCGCAATTTTCGCCCTTTGTATCCGCATCCGCTTTTGCTCGTTGAGGACTATATAATACACGGAAAAGAAACGAAATTCCTAACGGCTTGTCACGGAACTTATTAGTGATTTAAAATGGAGTAAATATTTTCAGTTGTCTCGTGACTATAATGGCTCCTATTCAAATTATATTTTCATATAAATATTCGATAGATATTTGATTTAGTATTAATTGGGTCAATCAATAAATCTTCTTTATTTCAAAGGAGCTATAAAGGAACTTCCATTTAACTTATTTAAAGACTCACTAAGGATGTGGACAGACAGACAGAACACACACACCCCTTCATAGCCATTATAATACTCGTAATTTCCCACGCGTACATACGCCCTCCCGTACAAAAACTTCTGCACACCCTTTCACACCGCAAACACTCACAAACCTACATTCCCAAACTTTCTCCTTTTCTTTACACACACTCACCCACGCGCATCCCATTTTAATACCATCTCTGCTTTACTACAATTTTCTGGTTTTGGGATGAGATGAGAGCAGAGCCATATATATCGTAATAATATTATTATGGAGATCAATGAGTCAAAAATTCAAAAATTCAAAATTCAAAATTTCTAATATTGATTATATACTCGTATTATATATAAATTTTGACTATATATTCTAAGGTTTTGAAATTGGAAAACATGTTTGGATAAATTTTCCTCGATAGAAATAATTGTTGAAATGAGGTCTTCAAACACACTTTTTCTCCTCGTTTGACGAATAGGAACCATATACAGAACTCAAACATGTTTTATTACTTAGGTGTGTTTCAACAATATCTAGAGATTTGATATTTGAAATTTTGCTAGCTATTTTAGTTTTTTTAATAAAAATATAAAACCAACTTTTTTCCCTTTTGCCCCGAATCCACCCCTCTCGCACTGCGCGATTTTTCGCTTGGAGTGACAGTGACAAAAATAAAATTCGTATAGTATCTTAATAGAGAGAATAGAAACAAATTAAGAGAAAGTGTTCTGACAAAAGTGTTTGATATAGTAACAAAAGGAGAGTATGAATTATAAAAATCATAAATCATAATCACAAAATCTTTATTGCAGAATATGAGAATAAATGGTGTTAATAATTTGAAGGCACATACATATTCGAACTTGTCGGTATTGCAAAATTTAGACATGCGTGGCATTATTATCTATTTTTATAATTTATTTTATGTATAGAAACAAAATAAATATATATATTGGTAGAGAAGCAAAAGGACAGTAAGTAAAGAAACAAAATCCTTATGTGAATATATGGAGTGACAAAATTAGAGTAGATATAGAAACAAAAGCTTGTTATTGGGTAACAAAGACAGAGTAGGTACAAAAACAAAACAGAAACAAAGGGAATCAAAGGGAAGGTAGTTGTAGAAACAAAAAGTTTAATGAATGTTACAAGTGTAGAAAGAAATGCTTTTGTTAGTTCAACAAAGTTGTGTCTATAAATTGAATATTTTCGCGAAAATTTTATAATGAAATCTGTTATTGGTATTGTAATGGGGCTTAAACTACGATTCTTAGAATTTGTGTCTTTCTGTCTGTCCGTATATATGTATGTTCCGTTTTACTCGAGAACCACTCAACGGGTTTGGATGCGTTTTTTTTTATTATCATCGTAGTGACCCTGGTCAACATATAGACGTTGATAAAATAGCGGCTAAGCCGAAAACGTGGCATATAATAAATAATAAATTGATGCAATAAACGCGTACGGAGCCGCAGGTGAAAAGCTAGTTAAGGCGATTACTGTCGCCAAATTAGCAGCTCGATGTTTGTCTGTACGAATATCAACGGAAATGACATTGAAATAACGTTCATATCAGTGCACAATGCGTGATGGCTGTTACGACGCTCGCTGCGTCCTTGATAGGGCAAAATAGGAGAAAATAATACTTTTCACATGGACGTGATTGTTCGATTGAATAATTATATGTTATATTTATAGCTATCAAGTTTATCTATTTATCAAAGCATAAATGAATTAAATCGCTTAAGCCGTTTAGGAGCAGTAGGGAATTAAAGCCAAAAAACAATTTTTCATATAGAAGTTTTGGTGGGACGAAAAAGAAAAATGTTGCAATTGTTATCATAGAGTTGATAATCCATAATACATTTTTTCAATATTTTTGGTTTGGCCATAAAAGAGGAGTAGGCTTTAGAAAGTACCCATTTGGCGGTATTAAGGGCCTTAAATATAAAAACTGTGCTACCTGCGATGCTAAAAAAGTTTGTAACAGCAACTATGCACGTTCGACAGCTCACAGGCATAAAAGTATTTTTGTTGAATTGACAAAAAAAAATCTTCGTGTAATATGTCATTTTGTGATCCTCGCTTCAACTTCGAAGCAAGTGATGTCATTCTGGCCGCTCTGCAGGGTCCAGTGGACTTTTACATTAATTTCGGGGTAGAAGTAATGCACGTAGAAGGAGTCCTTGTAGACATACTTGGTGCCGGCCTTCAGAGGGCAAGTTGCCTTCTCCCCGTCCTCTGTCTCTAACTTATCGCACACTGATAGACCATCTACTCCGATGAACGGCTGACGCCCACTAAAGATGTATACAGATACATGATTCTTCAATTCTTCGATGTCAAACTCTGTAACAAAACACTAATAATAAACACTTTATTACATAAAAACCGGCCAAGTGCAAGTCGGACTCGCGCACGAAGGGTTTCGTACCATTATCTATAAAAGGCCAATGAACCTCAGTGCTGACCACTTACCGAGTTTCTAGTATGAATTTGTTTATATAAATAAAAGTCACCATATATTGACTACATGTTTTAAACAACTAACAACTGCAGGTGGGGGGGGGACACTTGACTCTAACAAAAATTAACACTTTTAAGCTTAATATTTCGCAAACGAAACCCTGAATCGATAAATGGTCTTCTCACACCCCCAATATTTTTAAATTACCTATCCGTCGACACCCCACACTAGGGGACAGACGAATATTAATTTTAAGTCAGGGTTCAGCAGAATACCAGCGCTGTAGCCCCTACTACAGCATTAAGCTGAGCTGAAATCCTTTTTTATTTACCACTGTTTTCCTAATGTTATATTTACTCGTTCTGTTTGTTAATTTGTATTGTTTGTTATTTTGTATGTTTTTATGTTCTTTCTCGTGTCTGTGGTATTTTAAAATAAATTACTTTTCTTTCTTTCTTCTTTTCTAAAAAAAAAATCATCCCCACTTTACGTGTAGTTGAGGTACCCAAAAAAAAATCTTTTTCAAAATTTTACTGTACCACTTATCGGCGTGATAAATATGTATACCCATGCCAAATTACAGCTTTCTAGTACTTAGTCTCTAAGCTAAGCCGCGGACAGACAGACAGACAGACGGACATGGTGAAACTTTGTTATTGACTACAGAACCCTAAAAAACACGGTTTAATTTTAAAGTAACAAGGTAAAGGCGGACTCATTTCAAAAAGATATTTTTTCTAGTAACCAAAAACAGACCTGAAGAAAATTTTATACATTGGCTTTGAAAATTAATACAAGTGCAATAAAAGAGAAGAATAACAACAATTATTTAATTTAATACCGACTATATCATGATGCATATAATTAATACGAGTATCTATTAAAATTTTATATTTTATTCCAAATTATAATTATTGATATTTTCGTAATTGTTGTTTTAGGATTTCATATACGTACAACGTACATACATACATATACTCACGCCTGTCTCCCAGAGGGGTAGGCAGAGACTACTGATTTCCATCTGCTACGATCCAGACACACCTCTTTGGCCTTTTTCACGGCCATTAGGATTCCGAACCTCAAAATTGTTTGTGTGAGAGATGTCAAGTTGAATTTTGTACCGGCTAAAGTTAGAACGGTTACATCATACATGCAAATACTTAAATGTCTATGAAAACTTGCCGAGTTCTACATACTTAAAAGAAAGGACCATAAGAAACTTTCTTTGAAAACAAGTGAAGATCTTTGTACATTCCTGCAGTTATGAACAGCGGCCTAATTACAAAAAAAAAAACCGTATTCTATTTTTGTACCGTATTCTATTCAGTGCGTATACGCATATATGCAGTGCTAATCAAAATCAAAATGTGATTTTCATAGGCGAAACTTGGTATATACAGTGGTGGACATAAAATTAGAAACACTTGCGACGTATTTCACATTATACAAGGCACATTGCCGTAAAACTTTTGTTTTTGGAAATAAAACAACAAAATGCATAGAATACGTTCAGCAACTTATAATTAATTAAAAAACAAATAAATATCCAAGTTTACAACTACCATTTAGATATTTAGTTACGTACAAACAACTAAACGACATTTGCAGTACCATCCGTCATGGACAACTAATTAGAAACAATAAAGAAATGAGGTAAAAATCAAAGTTATTAACGTGTTAACGTCATCAATTTCAAATTTTTTATGTAAAATTATGTTTGGTTTACTAAATTTCTTAAAAATTAATATTTAGTTGCATAACCTTTGTTATTAATAATAATAATAATAATACTAATGACGCCTCTGCAACGACGTGGCATTGATTCAAGTAATTTCATACATTTATCGAGTGAGATCGAGTTCCATGCTGCAACAAAGGCTTCGTAAAGTTCATTTTGACTGGAATTACGTTTAACGGAGACTTTTTTTTTAACGATGTACCACATGTTTTCAATAGGATTTAAATCGGGGCTATTTGCAGGCCAGTCTAACATGGTAACACGTTGCTCACTAAGAAAGGATTTAACACTGCGGGCCGTGTGTTTTGGGTCGTTATCGTGCTGAAAGATCCAGGTCACAGGCAAATGGTCGTCGGTGTAAGGAATCATTGTCTCTTCTAAAATGTTTTTGTATTGAAATTGATCCATTATACCTTCAATCTTACGGACGGGGCCAACTCCGCAACCAGAAAAACATCCCCATACTTTAATGTTACCACCGCCGTGTTTGGCTATGCTCCTCGTGTATTTGTAATCAAAAGCATGGTTTATTGGACGTCTAACGTAGCGTTTGCCGTCTGAATTCACCATATTTATTTTTGTTTCATCCGAGAATAACACTTTTTTCCATTCTCGTACGGTCCAGTTAAGATATTTCTTTGCAAATAATAATCGCTTCTCTCGATGTTGCTTGGTAAGAAGCGGTACCTTTCGAGAAACCCTCCCAAACAATTTAGCTTCCACTAATCTGCGGCGTACCAGTTTCGAGGAAATGTTCCTTGGGTCATCAGGTGAAAAAACTTCATTTCTAATCTCGTTGGAGCCTTTAAACGGGTCTTGTTTAGCTACACGTATTATTTGCAAATCTTCCCGGGGAGACGTTTTCCTTGGACGAGCCTTTCTAACAACACTTTTAGTAGTTCCGTTTCTTTTATAATGAGCAATAGCGTTGAAAACTTTCTTCACAGAACATTCTAGATGATTAGCAATTCTTCTATAAGTCCACTTTCGATCTAAATGTAATTTGACAATTAATTGCCTAGTTGACTCGTCACAACTCTTATTTTTACCCATTTTTAACAAAACTTATTATTCACGTAATTCCAAATTGACGTTTAATTGCCGCCGAAACTACAGAAAAAGCGTAGAAAGAAGTTTTTTTTTTAAATATCAAAAATGGAACGAACCATGGATCCTGTTTCTAATTAGTTGTCCAAGCGGCCAGTAATAGAAATTCAACTATCATGATATTTAAACTCTTTTAATAATTAAAGATAGAACAGATTTCTTTTTTTAAATATGTTATGAGTTTTTTAACTTATTGGCTATGTTTTGACATAGTTAATAGTGAGTTAATCTATATATTTTTTACTCATAACGATAGTTCATTCTGTGTTTACCTAAGTTTTATGTACTGTTTCTAATTATATGTCCACATGTGGCAGGCAAATAGTAAAATTCCACCATTTACAAACGGCTTCGTCAGTATCTAAACGCTCGCAGTTCTGCAGTTTGCCTTTCGGCAAATTGAAAAAAGCCCGCTGTTTGAAAAATGCCGAAATCGAATGTCTTTCACCAAAAAATGAAAAATAGGTGCGACAACGAGCGGAGCGACGAGGAGCGTGTCAGTTAGCTTGGGGAACGAGCGAAGCAGAGCGGAGCGAGGCGACCCTTAAAACCTCCTACAGAGGTTTAAAACCTCCTATAAATGCCGATTCCTACTATTGGACGAGAAACTGACGACGCCGTTTGTAAACAGCGGAATTTTACAATTTGCCTGTGATATATATATAACTATGTAAACATTTATAATTTTAGCTGTTTATAAACAAAGTGCCTAATTAATATTTTTTCTTGTAGCTACGTGTTACGTCGAGGACTATGTCCCTACCGACTCCAACAGCCATCACACCACCAAACAGATTGTGCAACCTTTCGAGTTGCTGACGCATCATCGACCGACATATTAAAAGGGTATTTCACCATCCAAGACGCCGCCTTCATGCTAACATCGCGACAGCGGGAGGTCATACTCTGATCATCGGGATCACTAAGATATAAGTTTAATGTAAGATAGATATCATAAGAATTGTAATCACACATCGATTACATATTTAAGTAAATTCTCTTCCGACTTTCTTTTTAAAAACCCTCGCCGACGGTCAACTCCCGTAATTTACGTGTAAGCACTCATGATAGCACAAGTTTAAACCATTGTGGTTTTCAGCTGCTATTATTATTTTTTGTTATAACTTTACGTAAATGGTAAAAAAAAACACATGCTGAATCTTCAAAAAATTAAGGTAACTCTACTTATTTTAGCACAATTGCGCAGTCTTTTAGATTGCGTTTCTTTTATATGTTATCCCATTTATAACACAAATAAGGAAAGGATCGAACGAATCCAGAAAATGTCTTTAAAAGATCTAAAATGTATAAAAAATAAATTCTATGACTCCTACAACGATGGCTGCCGCGCCCAAGGTTTACAGAAGCTGGATGAAGGACGGATAGCATTAGACATAAGTCCTAACAACGGCGATGATTTAACTTATCAATCTTATCAATTTGACAAACAAACAAAAAATAACCTGGTGTAAATGTGATCTTGATTTTTTGGTCCTTTCCTTTTTTTAGGCGACAAGGAGGTTTTGTGCATGCTAGTTGGACGTTCTCTTGCAGATTTTCTATTGATAAACCTGTAACGAAAAAAATACATATTATTATTATTCTTTCAGCTTTGCTTAATTTATTCTATGTATTTTCTTTTGTAGTTGCATTCCAAAAATCAATCGGTCCTTTATATAAGCCCACTGACAACCTTACTCAAAATATTGGGCTCGAATTTCAAACCGCGTCTATTGGATAGAGGTTGTAATAATATTATTTTATCTTCTTCCATAATATATAATGTAATGACGACATCAAAAGCAGTTTTTATGTAGCTAGATTGTTTATCTGATGTAACCCGCAATTCTGCGCTGTGATTGGCCTAATTTATTATAACATCGCCAGAGATCCAATCAACACCAACGACAAAGAGAAATTAACCCCGCCCTTGTTTTCTCCCAACGCCAACGACCTGGCTTCTGAGTAACTTTGTAGCCATTTTATACGGTAACTATAGCATTTTAAATAGCGGAAAAAATACATAGTAATCTACATGATACAAATAGTGATGTGGTTTTTCCTGAATTTTATTTTGACATACAGAAGTGAAGCAAGAAAATTCCAAGTTTACCCTTATTTCTCGATTTTTTGTCCACTTGTAACAATATAACTGCTGCAGTTTTTATCGAAATAGTATAAAAAATTATAAACTTCTTGACAAAATAATATGAAATGATATGGTTTTTTCAGTTCTTGGAAATTCATTTTATTTCACTTGAAATTTAATTAAAAACACACTACTTTCGCACTTGTCAGTCGCAGCGACTGACGTAACAGCCATGTTGCAGTGCGGGCTAAAAAGAACTTTATTATAATATGGTTGTGTTAAAAATTTCAACCACCACGAATCGAGTTGCTAATTTTTCCGACGGAGCCACCTATCTCGTCCTTGCTTCTGATTGGTTTCAGGCATGTACATACCTATTTCCACAATATCTGGTAGCAATACTGACAAATCATGACAATATTTAGTATGATTTTCTGAACATGTGGTTTAAGATTTGTAGCACGTCATTGACATACGAGTATCTAGCTAGGTTACATAATAGTAGTTTATGCTACAAGGGCGAGTGTTTTAAACGTAACCGAGAAATTTATTGCTCTTACGCCGGTGTATCATACTACGTTTTTCAATGCATAGTGCGAGGAAATAAAAAAAATATAATCTTGTGCACTTTAAATTATGATTGGTTCAAAAGGACTGTATCCAGAGCCGTTAAACAATGGAAAAAAAAGTATAATATTTATGGTACACACGAAAGGTTGCAGGTTAGCCAACTTCTAGTAAATAAATTTAAAAAAAAATAATAAAGCCCTAGGGCAAAATAATCGACTTTCTGTTCGGTTTTGATGCATAAAAAGTGGGCCTTTACGAGCACTTGCATTGAAAATAAATAATTGAGAATGTAGCGTATATTTGCTGTAGTTTGTTTAGATTGCGAGCAACGTCAGAGTTGGACAAATTAATGGAAGAACAATGAGGCGCGGATTGGAACAAAAGGGTAGAGAATATAGAATTGACACAGATGCGACGAATACGCGGGTATTTATCATTTTAGACAACAATTGATATATAGTTGTGTGCTCTGTGTAATCGAAATTGAAATTGCCTTACCTAAGAACCTGTACATATATTGTGCTACGTGCAGAATTAGCTGCATTATAATATAATTTTCAATGCATGTGCTCGTAAAGGCCCACTTTTTATGCATCAAAACCGAACAGAAAGTCGATCATTTTGCCCTAGGGCTTTATTATTATTTTGTTTTTTATTTATTTACAATGGTTGGCTAACCTGCAGCCTTTCCTGTGTACCATAGACGTTATACTTTTTTTTCCACCGTTTAACGGCTCTGGATACAGTCCTTTTGGGCCAATTATAATTTAAAGTTCACAAGATTATATTTGTTTTCATTTCCTCACACTATGCATTGAAAAATGTGGTATGATACACGGGCGTAAGAGCAATAAATTACTCGGTTACTCGATTACTCGCTCCGCTCGTTTAAATCGTCCTCGTAATTTATTCCTTTGCGCCCTTGTAGCATAAACTACTATTAAAAATGCGTAGGTATGTTTTTTGCTTGAGTCTGTATTTTGAATAGCATGACAAGTAGTGTTTAGCGGAATATTGCAAATCTATACATATGTATAAAATATCTATGTCTATTGCACTGACTGACTGATCTATTAGTCTTTGGTATCACCACAGTATAAGGAAGTAGACAGTAGTTTAACTGGGTGGTGTTTTAACTAGGGCTGCCAACTGACTGTTTACGTATTTGATAATGCTATATTAAATTGTTGCATTATTTAATTAAAACAGTCATCCTATAATTTGTGCCATAATTTACGAAAATGCGCGGTAGTGGCTTACAGTGTCAACGCGGCAACGTACGTACGTAACTGCGGTGCGATCACGACTGTCGTAAACTGAGTTGAACAGAGTTTTGGGAGGGGTTCTTTTCGACCTGTTTGTATGAAGATAGAATACTGTATACTTCCTTATACTGTGGTTTCACTCCATTCCACCGTTTTTTTTTACAACTTGCCAAGATAGTTGATCTAACCAATTTTGTTCTTAGCCATGGTCTAATTAAGATGATCCTTTTTTTTACCTAACCTACCGTATCGCTTCTACTTTGAGGGATTTCTGAAAAAGAATCAGCTTAATAACAGCATTGTGAGACCAGATATTATGTAATAATATTGGTGAGATCAGAGGTCTGACTATTTTGGTCTACTGTAAAAAAGTACGCAATTCTGGGGGGAAGCATACCAAAGGGTCCCCCTACCCTCTCTATTCCCAATCCCCTGCAATCACTACCCTGAATTTGAAAGTCTGGATACTAAGGGATACCAAAGACTGGAGCCTTTCCTCCCTTCCCACAACTCCTGAACCCAGCTAGATTTATCCTGCGTTTCATTGACCTGACCTTTGAGATCATCAGCTCTTAGTCCATGTAGTTTATTACTGTTATTCACTATTTTTGTACACTTTAGTCGAACTATTTTCTTGTTTTAATATTTTTACTTCATGTTATTAATCAAACCACGCAATAAACTTCTCACATGTATAAAAATACAAAAAACTTCATACGTTATGATTGAAAGTAGATCATCGACAATAAATTCTTAAGTAAGTATAGACTTACCGGGGCACTGTTGCACATCCGTGGCGGCTGCTAACACTAGCACTGCGCCTGCGCAAACTATCAAGCACCTGAGATCCATGAGGACTGAACTGCTGCACCAACTGCCCGTAGTCTAGTGAGCGCAGAAACGCTTTCGCACTTTTTAGGGTTCCGTACCCAAAAGGCAAAACAGAGCCCTATATTAATGTCACTCTCCTGTCCGTCTCTCCGTTCGTTCATTTGTCTCTAGCTCGTAGACGGAATTAAAGACCTGGTATTTGGGTATTTTTTTGTAGAATAAGTACCTCTGAAAATTCATTTTTCCCTGGCGGATCCATACATAAAAAAGAATAATTTTTAGGGTTCCGTAGTACCTAAAAGGTACAAAAGGAACCTTTATGGTGAGACTCCGTTGTCCGTCCATCCGTCCATCCGTCCGTCCGTATATCACAGCCTCATAATTTTAGCACCGTTAAAGATAAAGACATGAAATTTAGCACAAAATAGCATTAATATGCCCACATATCACGATGTAAAAAAAAAATATAAAAAATTTGCAATTTGAAATTGTTCAAAATATTTCCAAGTGAGAAAAATAAAAAATATCTTAAAAATACAACATGGATATCAAATTGTAGATATTAAAAAGCTGATTGTAAAAATACATATTTTTACTATACTTACTGAAACTGGTTTCGAGAAAACTTAAAAAAAAACATAAAAATATGTATGTCCCCCCCCTTATCTCCGAAACTGGTAGAACAAAAAATATGAAAAAAATGACGATTATAGATCATAACTGGAAAAATACAGGAAACTATGGCAATTTAAAAAAAGTTGATCACAAATGAGAAATATAAAAAGGAAGTACAAGAAATAAAAAATATTTTATATAAATACAATATGGGTATGTCAATGATGTCAATGTCAACAAAAGTCAAACAGTTGTACATTTTTTTCTAAAATTTATAAATTAGAAAAACCACGCAAAAGAAAAGAATTTTTAGCGGAATATATCTAAGAAATATCTAAATTCATCGATAGCATATATGGAAGCCATTAGTTGACGTGAGGAAGGTGGAAGAAACATACCAAAAACAGAGTGAATGTTGAACTGCATCAACCTCTGGACCGTTTTTCAAGATTTTATAAAGAAGTGAGTTTCAAAGATTGCTGGTGAAATTCATGTTATGTCGTGATCAAGAAAGACATGAAGGCTTTTTGGTGTGCAAAAATTTTTAGGAAAGAGATATATACGCAACTCTTTTATACGGACACATTTTATCGTTTTGTTCAGTTACTTTCTTTTCTCCTCTTTTATTGAATGCCCGTGTTGTTTTTAAAATATTTTAGAGGTAAATCTTTTGATAGGCTTAGAATTTCATAGGTAAGTTTATTTGTACGCCAGTTATAATTATCTTTATCCTCTTTTACCTTTTCTTTTTTAATTTTATCATGCTCCTACCTCGACGTGTATCCTTCTAGATTTAATTTACCGTATTTTATAGTTTTATTTATAAGTTATTTGGATTATGTCCCAGTCGCAGACCGCCGTCGCATCCACGAGTGCCGACAAACTTAGCCAGGAAACGTCGGCTGGAGATCACATACAGTGTCCACATTGCCCACACACCAATCTGTTTAAGAGTACAAGAGGTCTTAAAATCCACATTGGCAGAAAACACAAGCCAAACACGAGCAATGACAATAGCAGTACCGCCCTCATTCCATCTTCAGATTCTTCAGCAAGTATATCTACACAACCTTTTTGGAATTTATTAAGTTCTTATAAGAAAAACCTACCGCTAGTAAAGCGTATTCCTCGAGGTGCGCGCAACACAGTCGCTGCGTCTCTTTCGACCTGCATCCGTAATACAATAAACAATAACGACAAATCCAGCTGGGAAAATCTTCTATCATTCCCTTATCAGACACTGCATGTGACAAAAGACAAAGACAGCGGCTCATTGACATATAAAATCAAGCAGAATTGTACAAATCGTTGCAAGCCAGATATACCTGTTAGAGAAAAAAAGGCTCATCAAAACCCCCCAGATAATATATGCAAGAAAGTGGAAACGAAAGTTGGGGAGGGTGATATCAGAGGAGCCGCTCAGCTCTTATTCTCCACCGACGTAATAGCCACCGAAACACAGGAAACCCTCTCGGCCCTTCAGTCAAAACATCCATCTCCAGCATCAACAACACGGCTCCCTGATCCACCCCATCCTTCTGATCCTACACCTCAGGCAACTGTTGATGACACACTGGCTGCGATCATGTATTTTAAGAAAGGCTCGGCCGGTGGCCTCGACGGTCTATCGCCGCAACACTTAAAAGACCTTGTCTGTGGCACCATAGGCGATACCGGTCGAACTCTTTTGGCAGACCTGACGGAACTTGTAAATTTAATGTTATCAGGAAAGGTTTGTGAAACTATTATTAACACCCTATATGGCGCAAATCTCTGCGCACTAAGAAAGAAGGATGGGGGAATCAGGCCCATAGCCGTTGGCAACACCATCCGCCGTATTGCTTCGAAAATCTGCTGCCGGCACTTATTACCTATATTTACAAATACATTTCAGCCTATTCAACTAGGCTACGGCAGCAATGGAGGCTGTGAGGCTGCTGTACATGCAGCCCGCACATTCCTCGAACACGGCGGTGGTGAAGTGATGCTGAAGGTGGACGTGAGGAATGCATTCAACTCGATCAACAGGGGCGCCTTGTTAGCCCAAGTCAAAGAAGTTACCCCCCAAATTTACAAGTATGTACATCAGTGTTATAGCACCCCATCAAATCTGCTATATCATGAACATCTTATTCATTCTGCCGTTGGATGTCAGCAAGGCGACCCTCTTGGCCCGGCGATTTTCAGTTTGGCCATACACCCAATTATTTCGACCCTAAATTCGAAATTCAACGTTTGGTACCTGGATGATGGCACGATTGGAGGCGAAGCGGCTACGGTTCTAAAAGATCTCAATATTCTTATTACCGAATTCGAATCCATCGGTTTATCACTAAATTTTTCCAAGTGTGAACTTTATATTAATGAATCGATTCAGGCCCAAGAAAAAGAAAATATCTTATCTAAATTTAA
Organism: Ypsolopha sequella; assembly: GCA_934047225.1. Lineage (NCBI taxonomy): Eukaryota > Metazoa > Arthropoda > Insecta > Lepidoptera > Ypsolophidae > Ypsolopha > Ypsolopha sequella. Next base: position 18,075,141 of record OW203991.1, read on the forward strand.
CAGTATAGCCGCTAATATAAAAAATGTAAACAGAGAAACGCTCCGCCTCTTAGGAGCGCCCATTTTTAACGAATCAATCTCTGAATATGTGGAGGACCAAGTAAAAAAATTCAAAGAGTCATCCGGGCGCCTGACTGAGATCAGTCCACATATGGCGCTTTTCATAATCAGATACTGCTTATTTGTACCAAAATTTACTTACGTTCTCCGATGTGCCCCTCTGTGGAAATCCGAAAATCTGACGAACAGTTTGGACGAACTAATAAAAGACACATTATCCAAAATTCTAAATTGCACATTGGATGAGCGTACCTGGACCCAGGCCACCCTACCAGTCAGGATGGGAGGCCTAGGTATACGTAAAATTTCTAGTGTTGCACTCCTGGCCTTCCTGTCCTCGGCTCATAGCACTCGCGACCTCTACGGTACTATAATAAACCCGTCACTTGGTGATGTTGAGGTCGCAGGCTTGGCCGAGGCCAGGAATGCCTGGATGAATTCCTCACCAAATCTAATTCCCCCAGCTAATCCAAAATTACAAAGGTTATGGGATGAGCCCTTGTGCAAACAAGTTCAAATACAGCTCCTTGAAACTTCTCCCAACATCGCTGACAGGGCTCGTCTCTTAGCCACTAGCACACCAGAGTCGGGTTACTGGCTGAATGCGTTGCCTTCACCAAACATCGGCACTCTGTTGGATAGGACAACTTTAACTTTGGCCGTAAGCCTGCGACTGGGTACAAAAACAAACCAACCTCATCGCTGCCGCTGTGGGGAGAGCGTCGACCCACTTGGTCACCACGGTCTGTCTTGCCAATTCAGCGCCGGCCGCCTCGCGCGTCACGCTAATCTGAACGACATCATCCGCCGGGCCCTTGCCAGCTGTAGCGTCCCAGCTACTACAGAACCGTACGGGCTCTCTCGGGACGACGGGAAGAGGCCCGACGGAATGACATTGATGCCGTGGAAATGTGGCAGGTCTTTGGTGTGGGATGCGACTTGTGTTGATACACTAGCCTCATCCTACTTACCAACGACCTGCTCGAAGGCGGGCGCCGCGGCGGAAGGAGCTGAAAAAAAGAAGCGGCGCAGATATGTAGCCCTGAGTACGGACTATATGTTTGCGCCCTTCGGCGTTGAGACACTCGGACCGTGGGGACCGAGTGCACATTCTTTATATAAAGATCTATCAAAACGCCTGGTCGATGCCTCCGGGGACCCTCGGGCTGGGGCTTACCTCGGCCAGAGAATCAGTCTGGCCATACAACGAGGTAACGCTGCCAGCCTGCTAGGTACTCTCCCGCACGACGGCAGCGACCTTGATAGAATTTTTTATTTAGTTTAATTTTAAATATTATTTAGTTTTAATTTTATAATTTTTTATTGTTATATGGGTATCAAATTGTAGGTATTAAAAAGTTTATTGTAAAACTCCTATTGTAAAACTCCTAAATATTTAATTGCATCTATTTCGAGAAATCATTGAAAAACTATAAAAAAATGCATTTCCCCCCCCTTATCTCCAAAACTAGTGGACCGAAAAATATGAAAAAAATCATGGCAAAAGATTACAGGAAAAATAAAGCGGTTGAAAACTTCACGAAAAAAAATTACAAAATTAAATTTATCATTTATCATCCACAATATACGGAACCCTATATAGGCACGTGAGTCTGTCTCGCATTTGGCCGGTTTTTTAATTTATTTAATATATAAATTCTTTTATAGCACACCGTGCGTAAAATGACCGCTTTACGAACGCCGCGCGTGCGTAAAGTCGGCATTTTCCGCACTTGTGCTATAAAAAATTATACGAAACTCGTGCGAGAAACTTTTTCGTTTCATCGCTCTCGTATCGTAATGTACTATTTCATGTGGGATATTATTGTCTAGAGCTTTTTGAATAAAGTAGTAATAGGTATATTTTTTATCCCTTAACATTTTTAAAAATTAACAAAATAGAGGGCCCTAAAAGGTTTTTGTTTAAGTTTGAAATTTCTGCATATTATACTCATCCATCCATCAGCAGTCTCCGTCCACTGCTGGGCATAGGCTTATCCAAGATTTCACCACCCTTAGCGATCCCCCTGGAAGAAATGCCCATACTAAGGACAAGCGGGTTGGTGAGCGCGGTGCCGAAACCCTCGCACCGTGACGGCACTGCCCATCACCAGTCTGTTTTATATAAGGCCCGGCAATCGGGGGTGGATAAATCGCCATCAATCGATCCCAGGGATGTTAGGCCTTTGTGTCTGTTTGAGAGCTGGCCTCTTACCCTCCCCCGAATAACTTGGGGGGGGGGGGGGGGGTTGCGAGTAAGATGGTGGTACCTCCACAGTCGAGTCCAGCATCCGCTGTACCTGTTGCCTGGTAAACTATATATCGTAATATACTGTATTTAAACAACAAATACTGAAAATAAATGAAATATTATTATAAAAAGAAGCAACAACCTAATTTTGCAGTTTCGGTTCATACATGATATAGGTATGATGGTAAATTGCCTAGTCGAGATTGTAAATATTCTAAAAAAAATATTTGGTTTTCTTAAATGCAAGAATGCAGTTTCGGAATGCAAGACCTACCCGCTCTTGAACGGTTTTCTTTTTTTTTCTAGTATTAGACAGTGTCTGCCGAGCACCGCGCTCCAAAAAGGCTCCATTCAACCCTTTTTTTAAATATAGAAGTGTACCTTTTAGAAATGATTTGCTGTTCGCTTCCCACAACAAAGAATTCGAACAATGGCGTGCGAGAAAAATGGGGAAAATATAGATATCGCAACTATTCTGTTGTGTCCACAGCGACCACCTGTAATGTTGGCAGACAGTTTACCGCTTTTATAAAGATGAGACATTTTCAATAGCTTCCTTTTGGGAAGTTTTCAGGTTTCAAAAATACTCTTGTTTGAAAGACACAGTTCATAACAGGCGGGTAAAACTTGTAAGAAACCCCAGATAAGCAACTTGTTCAAAAGAATTACGTTTTCATATGTATACCTATTTATTGATTTTGTATAACAATTGAAGAACAACAAATATTGGCGAGATCATTGATTGCGCCGCATGTTGACTGAATTTAAAGATTTTTAAAAACCAGACCAATAAAACGTGAATTTCTAGCCAACTGGAGTGACTTAAGTCACCTAAGGCTTGGTAAGTGATCAGTATCATGAATCAATGGCAATTTCTATTGGCTTGATTTATCTAGTTTTTATTTTTTGCATGTAAATTTGTTTATTTAATAATGTACACTTGTTCTGTTCTTGTCTTGTATAGTTAATTACTTTATTTGAAAGTGAAAGTGAGTGAAAGTGAAATAAATTTATTATTATGCTCATGTCCATGTCTGTAATTGGTTTTATTTTTAGAAGTTGTGTATTATACCTGTTTATTATTTTGCTGTTGATGTCCCTTGTAATGAGATAAATAAATAAATTCGTAAAATCTAATTTCTACTTTAACTCTCTGTTTGAACTCTCTGTTGGAATCACAGAACTATGGTTGGAATATTCTGTTCGAAAGTCATATTTTTTTACGGGATATTATTAATCGGGGGAATAAAATTATAATTAGCGACTTCAAGTGTCCGGAATAGGTAAATACCAAAGCGTGCGACTAAAATACTGAGAGGGCGAATTTAAAGTATGAAATCAAAAATATTTCACCAAAATATAACTTTAAACTCTCGCGTTTTGTACACATTATAATATATATAATCGGGTCTACCGCGATCAATTTTTACCTTTTTACGAAAAGGGGACACCCGACGTTTCGAGATCAAAGAGTGTCTTGATGTTATCAGAGAAAAATTGAGGATGAACAATCTGTCAGAAGAATACATTGTTTTGCTACAGCGTTGCTTGGATGGCAACTACTTCCTTTACCAGGGTCAATATTTTCTCCAGATAGATGGTGTGGCGATGGGAAGTCCTGTGGCTCCGGTGCTCGCCAATATCTGGATGGATCATTTTGAGGAGGAGGCTTTACGTACCGGTCCCTCAACAATCAGACTCTGGAAGAGATACGAGTATGTTGATGACGTATTTAGCATTCTCAAGGGGGGTAACGAGGAAGCAAAACAGTATGCAGATCATCTTAACTCCATCCATCCAAAAATAAACTTTACGTATGAGATGGAATGTGACAGAACTTTGGCATTTCTTGATGTCAAATTAATGGTGAGATCTGATGGTTCTCTGACCCACACTGTATATCGAAAACCAACACACACAGATAGATACCTGCACGCCTCTTCACACCACCATCCTCGTCACATCCAATCCGTCATGACATCACTAACAAACAGAGCACATGATCTCTGTGACCCTGACCATCTTAAGGATGAGCTGTCACATGTTCAGGAGGTACTCAGACAAAACGGATATCAGATGAAGAGGCGACATCCAAGACCAAAAAAGGAAAAGTGTCCTGAGGTTAACAGAAAACCAGCGTTTATGCCCTATATCAAAGGTATTACGGATAAGATTGGAACAGCATTAAATAAATACTCCATTAAGACTGTATATACTCCGTTATCCAAAGTGGCAAGCCATTTACGCACACCAAAGGATGTGATTCCTTTTCAAAATCCAGGTGTCTATAAGATAAAATACAGCTGTGGAAGTTCCTACATTGGCCAAACAAAACGTAGCGTACAGGAAAGGGTCAAGGAACACATAGCAGCTGTGAAAAACCGGCAGATGTACAAATCAGCGATAGCAGAACATCTTTTAGAATCCGGGACCAACCACTGGATAGAACTGCATAACCCGAAAATTCTCTCCACCGATCGCCATTACTACCCTAGAATTGTGCGTGAAGCGATTGAAATCAAGAAACATCCAAATAATTTCAATAGGGAAGATGGTTTCAAATTGTCTCCCACATGGAGTCCAGTCATCGGGAAATTTAAATCGCGGGTTTCTTCTCTTAGTGCATCTCCGGATACTGTGAGCGTTGTGTGCCGTGCGTGAATAAGATAACAATTAATTTTAAAGACTAAAGTGTTTTTGCGGGTACAAGGAAAATACTTCGGTCGTCACCTGCATCTCATCACTGCGCCTCGCCATACTTGCCAGTTTCGCGTAGACCACGAGACATGCAACTGTCTCGAAACGTCGGGTGTCCCCTTTTCGTAAAAAGGTAAAAATTGATCGCGGTAGACCCGATTATATATTATAATTTCACCAAAAGTCAAAAAATAGGTGCGACGACGAGCGAAGCGAGGGGGAGCGTGTTAGGTTTACATGTAAGATAAAATAAGGAGCCGAGCGAAGCGGAGCGGAGCGAGGCGACGACGTCCCTAGTTTTATTACTTAAAATTTAATAGTCACTAAAATAGAAAATTGTTCGCCTAAATATTATTCAACTCAACTCAAATTTGTATTTTCAAGTAATTTTCAACATTTTTATTGTTTTTGTTTTCAACATTTTTATTCGCCCACATTCTTTCGCCCACTTAGAATTTTAGTACACTACATTCAGTATTTTTGACACCTTACATTTGAATTTATATTCGCTCGTTTAAATACTACACTGTTTTTTCGATTAAGATATTTTGACTATACCTACAACCTCTTTGTGTTGTTTTTATTAAACAAAATATATTGTTTGATATGTCTTTGTCATCATGGACCTATGTAGATGTAAGTTATTTGTCAAATTATTATCTCAAAACGATTTCCTAAAACATAAATTGTCAATCAGTAGTAGATTCTGACAGACGAGCCTCAAGAGCACAATTTGGAAACGGAGTCTCAAAGGAATGAGGTCTTTGATGAACCGGATCCTCAAGAACTCTACTTTGTTGCTACTTGTTTATAGAGAGCATTATACTACGGATACAGAATAGGGTATAAATAGTTTTATTCGTTCCCATGGACATTGTTTGACCGTTGGTATAATATTACATTATAACACAGCAAATCTGAGCTGTGATTGGTCAATTTATTATAACAGCGCTAGAGAACAAATCACAAGCGATAACATCTGTCTTAATTTCTTAATTTACGCCTTCCTTACTCTTTCTCGCTTCTGATTGGTCGACGAAGTACAAAGTACAGGTAGCGGCACGGTTTATGAGGTCTGACCTTGACTGCGCTAGTATTTTTTTCTCTATCGCGCTCATATAAAAAAAAAATAAGTATATATTATAGTAATTTTGTGCGCGAATGAACACATGCTCTAGTTCCCCACAGCGTTGCCGTTTGTACGGCAATTGCCGTTTTGTACGGCAATAGGGCTATGAAATCATTAATGTACGGCATACGGCAGAGTAGTCATTACCGTACGCTAAAATACGGCAATTCGGCAATGAAAAGGCGTTTTTCTTTACCTTGTGTCAAATTTAATGTTAGTTATATGAAATTCCTAGATGGCACTATCTGCCATACCTACTTTATCAGTAGAGGCATAGACAATATTTGCACAACTCCAAACAAACCAAAAAACTAGCTAATAGCCAGCCAATACAACAAGTATTGACCTTATTTATTACCTTGTGTTTGAGGCGATTCTTGATTGGCTCATTGGTCTATTTTTCTTGGACTTTGGTTTGTGACATGGACAATGCTGTGAAATGACGATCTGTATACTATGGAAAATATCATGGGAAATTAATTATTATGCATTTTTTTTTTTAATACTTGTGTATGTACGGCAATTTTTGTTTAAATACGGCAATTTTGTCAGTGGAATACGGCAACCCAAAATATGACCAGCGGCAACACTGGTTCCCCAACACTTTCGCCGAGCAGTCAAAAATCGTGCCGCGATCTGACAATATCATGACGATTGTCCTTTTTCAAATTTTTCATGACATTGTTAATTGAAAATATTATTAATTATTACACGCGAAGACGATATTTTTGATATTCGTAAATAAAGTATTGTGTTCAACTGGACATAATTAGACTTTGGGACACTCGTGCAGTCTTTCACTTTCACTTACTTTATTCATTTCGGGTTATCGGGAAATTTATTAACTATTTTTTGTGGACCAAAAGTTTTATTTTGGTCTAAAATGACTGACATCAGTGATAGTGATGACAATGACGAAGATAACGAATAATCTTTTAGCGGAAAAATCTCACGATAAATTATATCAAAATAATTAAAATAGGTAGGTTATAGCACTTACTACTTTTTGAATGGGTTAAGATTGTAGTCCTGGGGCATATTTGTGTATTATACCTGTTTATTATTTTGTGTATTATACCTGTGTATAATATATGTGTATAATATATATTTTTCTATCACAGCATATCATTCTTATATCGCATTCTTTTTAAAACAAATTTCTGTGTGTTATAATTATGTTTGAAAGACAAATAAATTTCAATTTCAATTTCAATGTAAATTAAAAACCGTCTGTGGGATTTATCGATGCTTACGTACTTGTACTACAGGCACGACAACGAACAAGCGTAGGACCAAATGGGTATGTATAAAAACATCAAATTGGGCTTAAAATGGCGAATGAAAAAAACATGGAAGACGCATTTCTAACAAATTTCTGACGACGACCACAAGTTTTAAGTTTTAATTTTAAAGAATAAGAAGCTCAAGAAGGCTGTATAATATTATTTATTTAATTTTTTCTGACAAAGTGTAATTCGAAAATAGCACCAGAGACTGAAAAGGGTAAAAGGCTCATGATTAGTTCGTGCTGTTGTCATGCGACACTAGGCCATCCGTGATTGGCCGACTCAAAGACACAGTGAATGTTATAGGAGTCATCGCCATACAAAAGTGTGTTCAACACACTTTATGGTGGGTAATTTTCCAGCTTTAGTCAGACTTCTATGTTTTTTTCGTTCACTGTCTAATCTGTCATGTATAACCAGTGAGAAAACAATGGTCTTATTATGCAGAACCAAAGCGAAACTTCGTCGCAATGCACGGTATTTAATGCCTATATATTCCTTGGAACTCGGATAATAATATCACTCATCTGTCAAATTCTTCCCAAAAATATGATATTTCAGGAGACACCACCTGGAGCCTGGCAATGAGACGTACACATATATCAATTTATCATTTAAGGGAATAGCTACTGCTCAACTTTATTTGACAAAGATGAAGCAGATGGTTTTATATAGGTATATTACCTTCTAGGCTTTTTAGGTTTCATTCTCAAAACGATGCTCCTTATCTGTTTATTTCTTGATTTTGTAGAAAAATGTAAATCAAATCATCTTTATTTGTAAAAATTAAGTATTGGTACGGAAAGTGGATCTTTGGTAGCTGTGTGGGAAATCAACAAAATATCACAGAGAAGCAAAAATGCCAATTTTCAAGCAAATTTCAACTACATGGATGACATCAGGCTTGAATAATTTGTATTTAAATTAAATGTATCATTTGCCATTTAGCTGGTTTTAATTTCTTGTCATCCAGCAGAGGACTTTCCGATAAATTAAAACAAAAAAACAACACGGCATACTTTTATGAAGAAGAGACTGGTTTTGTCTGTACAGAGAAAAAACACCAGGGTAAAATGGTATTAATATAATCTGGAATAAACTAATATAATAGGCGTTTCCTCTTACATTCATTAATAAAAATAAAAACGTTAAAATTAAAATACAATATATATTTACATAACAAATAAATACATTTTAAAATACATAATAGTCGATAGCAGTAAGTACAATAATAATTGACTTCCCCTAGTCCCCATAGTAAGATTAAATTCCTTGGATGGTGGGGACTAGTTCCCAGGATAGTGGGGACTAATGTAATAAATATGTATGATGTTGCTTATGCTAGGCCTCCACCTGCGTCTTAAGAGGCCTGCGGAGCAATCCTAGTTCATACAAACGAAATACCAAAACCATTTATAAATCATAAATATTCTAAAGGTAGTGTGTATTTAGTTCGATTGCATTACAGAATATCTAGGTTCCCAAATATATATTAAACAAGAACACTGATTTAAACACGAAATATGTGAAAAATAAGCTTTCAATGGAATTTTTAAATTGATTATATGTCGTCTTTAAATCAGTGTCCTTTCAAAATATATATTTGGGAACCGAGATATTATGTAATACAGTCGAAATAAACACATACTATCCTAAGAATATCTATGATTTAAAAATGGTTTTGGTATTTCGTTTGTATGAAATAGGGTTGCTCCGACGGCTTTTTTACGCGTTAAAATATACTTAAGCGTCTCAATTAAGAATGAAATCCTAGTTGCAGATAACTTCACTGATAGTACTATTTTAAATTAAGACGAACCGTACATTTTAACGCGCTAAGCAGTTGGAGCCCATTAGCATAAAGTTTAGTTATATGGCTCCTGAAGTTTTTTTTTCTTTTCTTACATTCTATAGAAGAAGCTGCAGAACTGTAAATGAATTGAAAACGCTGCTGAACACAAAACAATCGTATTTTATCTGAATTTCATCAGAATGAAGGCCTTCAAAATAACCTTCATAATGTGTCAACCGCTCTTATTGGAAAGGTCAATAATCCTATTTGTTTTACCGCAAAACGACTGTATTTCACTTCAGAGAATTATCATTGCTTTCGTGATAGCCAGAGCTCCTGTCAACTGTATGAAACATGCCAAGTGGACATGAACTGTGAAATCGTGATGGAACTCTATGATGGAATATTTATTATCTGGGGGCACGATAGTACGACGGCTCCTTATTTTATCTTACATATGAACCTAACACGTTCCTCCTCTCTTCACTCGTCTTCGCACCTATTTTTTGACTTTTGGTGAAATATTTTCGATTTCATAATATAAATTCGCCCACTCGGTATTTTTAGTCGCACGCTTTGGTATTTATTCCGGATACTTGACGTCGCTTATTATATTTTTATTCGCTCGATTAATAATCTCCCTTTTCGTAGTAGCTGAAGCCAGGAAGCAATGCTGTCACTCACGCACTTTAGCCACGTTGCTAAAGCACACAGGCATGATAAACCGCTCAATTCCATAAGGTCCTGTCTGAATACTATCTTGAACGGATAATATAAAAAACGACAATTTCATACGGCAGGAGTATTTTTACTGTAAAAATTAAGATTTTTGGATTCAATTAAAAATAATTCAGATTACCTAAAGTAGTCTTTAGTTAAATTATCGGTGAACTCTGAAATATTTGCCAACATTTTTAAAATGATTATTTTTAGAAATTAAATAAATGCCACCAACCAATGGCAATTTAATTGTTCCAAAAAGGCTTTTCTAAATTACTTTCAAAGGAAATAGTATTTCAAAACCAAACGACCGAATAATTAAAATTTGCTTTTGGTTTATCCATTTTTGCATTGAACGATCTAATCCAATGACTACGTGTACAGTGGAGACCACATCAAGCTATACACATTAGATTTTGTACATCTTATACCCTTCACTATTATAGAGGCTCATGTAGCAGTATATTTCTTCTGTACAATTACCGGCAAAACATTCAACAACAAAGTTTAATCAAATCTGTAATAGACTTCTGTAAATGACCTCAGTCCACCCACCAGTAGTTTTTACGACAATCTTAGGATAAGAATAACACCGAATCTTCATTTAACTATATACATAGAGGAGATGGATGCCTATATACAATGTAAGTATGTCTCTTCGTGTCATAAACACTTTTAGTGCGACAAACGGTCTTCGGTCGTATCCAGAATTTGTTTTTAGGGGGGTCCACCCAATTATCGCCAAAAATTGTATGTCCATAAGAAATTGTCAGTTACTTTTTACCGCGATATCGTATCCTAGGTCCTAACGTTTTATTGCTATCTAATACTACATAGTATAGCCTCACAGCCGTTCTCGGCTACAGCGACAGCTTCTTTAACTCCTGTCAAGTTTGAGAGCTAAGCTGTCTGATGCTCTCTGATGTGCTCTCTAGTGACTCGCGTAACCAATTTTTGCATTAAATGTACGCCCACATAGGGCGCAATACTATTTAACTAACAAGGGGTCAATATATTTTCAAATTTAAGAAAAAAATGTTGTAGATAATAATAATTATCTACAATTTTTTTTCCACATAGGCTTTTCTTAAATTATTTATTATTTAAGAAAAGCTTATGTGGAAATTGGACGTTTTGGAGCTTAAAACACTAGATTTCAGAGTACTTTGTTGAGTTTTTAAGCATGTTGACAACCCGAAATTTAAAAAAAAAAATTTCTTTATAACTCACAAATTTTCATACAAATTCTGTCACCAAATTGTGGGGTGTATATGGAATATTTTTATAATATTTCAGTTTGAGACCATTAATATTATGTAGGTCTATGTTTAAGTCGAACTAAAAATAGTGAAAATTGAGTAATATCTTAACAATAAACCCCTAAATTAACGTAAATTTAACAGTTTTTACCAAAAGCGAAGCCTAATGTGCTTTTTCTGTTTTAGATAAAATCACAAAATTAATACGAGTTATTCATGTCATCTAGATTAATAAAAACCTAAAACAAAACCTAAAACAAACAACATCCACAGTCTTGCCAAAATCATGTATCCTGAAACAAATTTCAAATTTGCGCCCGCACCATTGTATTGTCCTCGCAAGATTCATAGAGCGTGCACCTAATAACGAATTGAAACAGCATGACATTTGGCCACGCCCACAACAGAGTTGGTGGCATCATAATGTCTGTTCAAGCGTACAAAGAAGGCGACAATTTTTTTCGTATGGTAACAAAATCTGGCCCCCTTTCCTGAATAGTGCCATAGAATAAGTATTACACTTTGTCTATGATAGTGCATACTGTTTATTAAGCATCATCTTATGCTACAAACCGCTTTAGAAGGGTGGGGTCCCCTTGGGTCCTCCGCCCTTGATACATGCCTGCTCCAGACATCGGTCAGTGACGACAAAAGTGTTCCCGATAACAATAAAACGTGCAGGAAAATAAATAAAACCGAAGTGGGCCAGTAAACACGTTGTATCTGGTTTGTTTCATCAAGTAGAGCTTCTGATGGACGGGAAATTGTTTTACTTAACGCGTTTTTAGGATTTTGTCAAATAACTGAAAACACTCATTGTGTTGTCTCTGTCTTTCTACAATAGTGAATTAGTGGGTCAAAAATTTGCTTGTCATCTCTCACACTCAGAAAGAGGGGCATGGATTGTTAAAAAATCGGATTATTAGTGGCCTTGAGATACTGTAAGACATAACTGCCTGTAATCATTCTTTCGGTACTTAGCTATATTACAATAATTTGTCCAAGTGCGAGTCAAATTCACGCACAAAAGTTTCCGTACCACTACACAAAACGATTACGGAACCCTAAAAACAACAATATAGATGCCAAAGCAATATCAAGGCGACAAATAAGGCGCTATAATGGTAGCGTCTGATAATCAATTCGGCAGCGTCTGAAACCAAATATTTTTTATTTGTTGTTTTATTTTAGAGTATCTACTAGATTCTGATCAAATTTTAAACTTACGCTATAAACAACACATAGGAATTGAAGCTGCAGACCCTTTTGACAATCAGACAGACGGACGAACAAACAGACAGACAGACAGTGCAGGCTTAGTAATAGGGTCGCGTTTGGCACCCTCAAATTCAAATTCGAATTCAAATTCAAATAGTTTATTTTGCAAAGCAGGTATAGATATATACACTTTTTACACGTCAAATTTAATCTAATAAAGAAAATATATGTAATAAAACTAAATTAAATTAAAGGTTTATTTAATTTATGTAGCAATATATTTACGATTAAAATGATAGGTAAAATATATATTATACAAGGTAAAATCCAATCAGTCGCCCGAACCCATACCGGGTATGGGTATACCATACCCTCCGGGTACGGAACCCTAAAACATAAATTATTATGAAGGTTATAATATATATGAACGGGTCTACCGCGATCAAATTTTTGACCATTTTTTACGAAAAGAATACCCGACTTTTCGAGGCAGTTGTATGTCTCGTGGTCTACGGGTAGAGCCGTTTATATTATAATAGGTTTTTACATATGAAAAAGCCGAAATTTTCTTACAGATTCATGAGTTCATAGTTCCTGTAATTCAAAAGCTATTTCCATTATTACATTTTTGTTTGAAAGTTGATTTCAAGGTTTTACATCTACGTATTAAAGTTTGTTTTTATTGTCAGTTTGATAACTAAACTTAAATTTTCAAAAACAGTTCGCCATAAATGCCATCATTTTCATAATAAGATTCGTAACAATTTTTTGCTGCTGACATTTTTCAAAGATTAAATTAATGTTGCTGTTAGCATAATGTTGTCTCATTCAAACACAAAAGAAATTACAAACTTTGGATTAGTCATTCCTAAAAAAATGCAAAAATGTTAGTACTGAAAATTATTCAAATTCTCTTTAGATAACGGCAATTTCATATGTAAAGACCTAACTACGTAGTGTAGGTATATTATAAATGTTTAATACAGAATTATTCATCAAGGCTCAAACTCCCGCTTTAATGAGCATTTTTCCTTATGTCAAATTTAGTGTTAAATAAGATTCCTAGATGGCACTGTCGTATTCTTTAGCAACAGAATCAAAGACAAAATTTGCACCGATTCCAAACAAATGGAAAACCACTTTGACATTGATTGCTACGAAACAGATTTTATCTATGGTGACATGGACAGCGCCATCTAGGGCAAAGCTTAGAACTAAGAAAAAAAAAACAACCAGAAAACCGCTCATTAAACTTCAAAACCCCATTAAATAGGAGCCAAACTTATATACTTATGTTCGAAAGCTGCCCTCTGAAAAGTTTGAATATATTAAGTTGCCTGCTGCACAAAAGAGGTATTTTGGTTTGAATGTCGAACGTGGGTACTAAACATCGGAGTGACGTCATCACGCTCTCGATTTTCAAATTATTATTAATGTAACGTAATTCCTAAGAATGAGAATGAATATTTTGTAATCGCAATAATTACATCGCAAGTTGCTAATGCGTTGAGACTTTGTCTAAATAATTCGAAATAGCGTTGGTTCAAAAACGGTAAAAATTTAACATAATTTTGATAAACACACTTGTACTGTTTCACAATATCACTGTTTTATTAGTCCAACCGGTTTCGCCTTATGGCATTATCAAGTTACGGCATTCCTTTGTTTATTTATTATTTTAGCAAGCCCTTGATAATTCCGCAAGGCGAAACCGGTTGGACTAATAAAACAGTGATATTGTGAAACAGTACAAGTGTTTTTATTAAAATTATGATGATATTTCACCAAGTGCCGACAATCGCAAGTATTAATCAATTTAACATAATTTTACTGAAAGACAGATGACACTTGGTATAATAGTCATTTTATATTCTCTGTTAAGGGGCTGCACAATGCTACAATTCGTTCCTGCTCTAACGCTTTTGTTTTTAACTATCTATCTTGCTCCAATCAGATGCCGCGCACGCATAATTTCAGCTATTTTGAAATCGCGGCTACACTAGGACATTACTTGTAATTTCTTTATGGAATAAAGATGGTTTTTTTCGTTTCGTTTCAATCGGTTTTGAAATATGGAAACTGAATTGCATTTTTCGTGAAATTCATGCTTTTTTAAAAGTATTATAATTAAAAGAAGATTGAAAGTATGTTTATTTATAAAGTGTATATAATGTATAAATTATAATTAATAATTCAATCTAAAGTCAAAAAACTCGCCACTTTTTTTCCAAATTTTTACCACCCAGCGCAAAAATGGTGTTTTAGTACGTTATATAAAAATTCAAAAATATTTATTTACTTTTCCAACATTGTCCAACAATAATGAAACTCATGTCATATGAAAGTTCTTGAAAGTCAATAAATATTTATGAATTTTTATAATACGATTTTCGCGCTGGATTTAAACTTAGCTGCCCTAATATGAAACAAAGTATACCTCAAGAGCTATCATATGACATGATTTTAATTACTGTCGGAAAATATTGGAAAAGTGGGCCCAAACTGATGTGTGGTCCAAAATTTATATGTATAGGTAAAATTAAGAAGAAAGTATTAACCCGTCTAAATTGCATTGTTATTAAATTGTTTTCGAAATCGTAAACTCAACGAGCTAAGACTAGATTCAATAACATATTTAGACCAGAAGTAAAATATGTATAATAATGTAGTTCATTTTAGCAACTTCTAAGAACTCCGTATGGGAAAAGTTAGCCCTAAAATTGATGAGTTATAAGTTAGAATTGTTATATGTTCACCGAAACTTAGCTTGTTTAAATTTCATCCCTGAGATATTTCGAGACCTTTTGAAGTTATATTTGTTTGTGAACTATCTTCTGTAATCTTCATCAAAATACTTAGAGTTCTGTAAGTCAATGTGTGGGTTGACCCATAAAATGTTGTAGTTTCGATTGTCAGCACTATTTAATTTATTTAATTTATTTATTAGGTTTGCCAACAGATATTACACTATGACATATGTATAAAAATAGCTTTAACAATTTAAATTAGAGTGCATACACAATAACAGGCAGACACAACATACTTAATTAAACAATAATAGTATTTTTGCTACATAAGTGAAACATGTTTCGCAAAACGTAAAACTGTTAAAAACTAATTAAAATTAAGGTTAAAAAAAAAAAAACATTACAATGAGAAAAGAAATAATACTAAAACAAAATCTTAACAAAAAAGTACAAAATTAAATTATTTCTATCAGAGACATTGGTACCGATTCGGTAAAGCACATCTTAACTTATTTGACAAGACTAAACTTAATTTACGCGTTCTGTCCTTGTCTTTTCGATAAAGAAAGAAAAAGATAGGGCGCTTCAAATAAGGTTAGTCCTGTCAAACAAGTTAAGATGTGTTATGCCGAATCGATACCAATAGATTCTGTTTGTAAACTCTGAAACTATACATGCATAGTACAGATATTAATACAGTTCAATCTCCGCTACAGTTTATCGGTAATTTTTAACGGTTCTCCTTTCTAAGACAAAGGTTATTAGAAAGTTTAGATACCTTGAAAATATTTATATTTGTTTATATTTTATTTTATTTTTTGTTTAATTAAAACATTGTATAAAACTTATTTTCGAAATGTATTACGGCCCACTTTGGGGCCGGAACCATTCGAATTAAAGACATTAAATGACATAAAATAGATACAACCTTATGACTAATGGGTTTAAATGAATGACATTTGCGTATGAATAAAAATATATATACAAATACTATTTATATACTGTAGTAAACTGAAGTACTGGAACACTTATTCACTAAATAACACTCAATCAAACTGTTTCATCTCATACAAAATAATAGGTCTTTACCTATGAAATTGCTGAAATTTTCTTACAGATTCATAAGTTTATAATTCCTGTAATGCTATAGCTATTTCAATTATTTGTTTTTTGTTTCAAAGTTCATTTTAAGTTTTTACATCTACGTATTAAATTTTGTTTTTTCAGTTTGATTATAAAAATTAAATCTTCAAAAGTAAGTTAAATCTTAGTACTGAAAATTGAGTTTCCTTCAAATTCTCTATTGAAAACAGCAATTTCATATGTAAAGATCTAATATCTAAAAAATAAGGATTATTGGTCGGCCTCAAAAACACGTGTGATTTTTCATGTTATTTATGTTTTATTAACCAAATTGCATGTATGCGTTGGGGTTACGACGTAGCTGGTCTGCAAAGCAGGGAAAATGGGTTCGTAGCACTTGTTATACCGTAGCAAAAAAGGCCGCGAATGCATCCAAAAGGCGAATGGATACGCCAACTGCAATTTGGACCAGCGGGTCTACCGCGTAATTCTCATTTTCATCAACGTCAACTTGAGATTGAAATTTGACGTGCGTGCGACGACGCCCGCCTAACATGCCATCTCTTTTGCACGCGTTGAATTTCGCATGCATTTGCTTGAAAGTGATACAAATGAGAATTACGCGGTAGAGCTCCTGTCTTTGAAGGCCTACTCCTCCCACACGGGTGGTCCAAAAACTTTCATAAAAATATACGATAGGCATTATGGAGTCAAAAATAAATTTTAAGTTTCATGAACTGTTTTTCTATTGTAAGTTTTGAAAAAAAAAATCGAAAGTCATCGAAAGTTTCACATGATTAACACAAGAGTTTTCTTACTCTGTCCAAACGCCTAAAGCGATTTTAATCATTATTTCACCAAATT
Organism: Ypsolopha sequella; assembly: GCA_934047225.1. Classification (NCBI taxonomy): domain Eukaryota; kingdom Metazoa; phylum Arthropoda; class Insecta; order Lepidoptera; family Ypsolophidae; genus Ypsolopha; species Ypsolopha sequella. The sequence goes on from OW203991.1 coordinate 18,092,247, forward strand.
ATATTAATTTTTGGATCCAAAAAAATGTAAGTGCAAAATTTTTTTTCGTTCATGGCGTCCATGTGAAAAGTAATATTTTCTCCTGTTTTGCGCTAGCCGGAGACGCAGTGGTTGTCGTAACAGCCACTTTTCAAGGCACGCTGAAATGAACATAATTTCAATGTCGTTTCCGTTGATATTTGTACCGACACACATCGAGTTGCTTATTTAGCGTGGTCATACGCCTTAAATCCCTACACAACCATACAAAGCCCCGTACTTACGACTTACCTGTTTTAAATTGCAATGGCTAATCTTTTTCAATTTGCTCTAATGAAACTTTGAAACTTATCTCAATTTAGCGATTAACTTTGCTCGGCAAGTTCAGATAAGAAATGGTTTAAATTCCTAACTTTTTACAGGATATGGTCTCAACGAAAGTTTTAATTGCCCAATGGTATATTTCAGAGGGAAGCTAACTGATATCTAAACTGAGTCATAGTATGATAATATACTCTGCCAGGTTTATTCTTCCGTGAAACCATGGCGTCACGTGGTTGTCACGACCTACGTCATCATGAAAAATCTGTTTGTCATTGAACAGAACAAATCACGTCAGTACTCAAAAGTAAATCGTATATTTAAGTTTTAAAATTGAAATTCATTCAGAACTCCTTTGTTACAAAAATAAAAAAATACACTTTTGTTTAGTTATTTTTTTCTCAACTAGGTGACTCCACGTGTATGCACATGTATCAAAGGTATCTTTTAAATCTGCCAAAAAAATGGACTACACACTGAATTACATATTAGGAGAAAGTCACGGATAAAAGCTTGTTTTTTATAGAGAAACCTATCACGTGCTCTCAAATAATTTCGAAGGTTGATTTGATTGCTATTGATTGCAACTTTTAAATTCGTATACTCATGCTAGAAGTAAGCAGATGGTACAAATCCCTATTTACTATGATCCTGACACACCACTTTCAGTTCTTCCAAGTTTTTATCAAGGTAAATAAACGTTATTAATTGACTAGTTTGTCTTTAAATGTAGTTTGTATATTATATATATATACACTAAATAAAATAAATGCGAGTTACTGTGAGATATATTTCGGGCCCTATCCTGGGTCCGGCATAAGTCACAATTTTATCAAGGTAAACGATTCGGTTCCTTAAAAACTAGACAATAATTCAATACATACATATAACAATCGAAATACAACTCAACTCACTCATCACGGAATCTTTAAAAAAATAGAGTCAACAAACTTGAATTTGGTATAAGAAAGCACTGTGTGATATAGGCTGTTCAAGTTTGTTACTTCTTTATCTTTAAGCTGGGTATGAGCCACGATCTGCAGTTTAATTACCGTATTCTATGCAGTGTTAATTTGGTGCTCATCACGCTGAGGTTTAAGTCAAAGATGTCATTTTTGTAAGCGAAAAATGTTTCATTTATTTATTTATTACCTTAAAAAGCACTCCCAACGTGCCCAGTTACAGAGTGCTAGAACTATTAGAAGTTACCTTAATTTTTTGATAATTTAGCACGTAGCGAGTGCTTTATATGATAATTGATAAAAATAATATGAAATGACCGTGGGCTAATTCGGTCCAAGCGCAGCCAAGGTCAAGACATATTTTAAATGAAAGGACAAAATGTAGTCCTCAAGCAAGCAGAACCCTATTAAAATCTATTCGAAAGATTTCGAGATATGACTAATTTATGACAATTTCCCATACTTCAGTTCTTGTAATTAACACGAGGCCCCGACGAAAGTTTTTGTGAGTGTAAACATCATAACGTATATTTTATTATTTTTATTTTATTTTGATGGGTTTCTCCTTTCTTGAAGTCCTTTTATTTAACAAACATCTTTATATTGGCGGCGCTTGGAACAACCCCCATACAAGTTTGCCTACTGTCATTTTATACCAAGTTTCGCCTGCGTGGTGATAGTCACATAATTCGGCTGCTGGGTTGCATCTTTTTTGCACACATTTAATTTGTATATAGCATAATACAAAATTATTTATTTCCTTTCGTTTAAATAATTATCGTTTATTGTTATTTAGTATACATATAAATAACTAATATTCACACACACACACACACACCCTTACATACGCACCCTCACACTCACTACAAAGTAACTAGAATAAGTTAAGTTAAGTTAAGTTACTTTAATTTAATTTAATTAATTTAATGCAATCTTTACTTGTCATTGTTAACTTTATATAAAAACTGTGTGGAAGAGCGGGGTCTCCTAATACAAGTATTTACGTACTTAAAAGGAGTCTCCAACCCAGCTATGTTAAACCGCTTTTAATGATAAATAAAGATTTTTGTATTTTGTATTTTTTGTATTTTGTATTTGTATTTCGTTATTTTAAAAGAAATACTCAAACATTCAACATTACTTCTGTACTGAAAAACACGCTATTTTTTTCGCGTTGTTTTAACAGTTTTTTATAGTGGAGCATGTGGTTTAACTTTCTGAGGAGCACGTCATTAAAACGATAACTTATTTCTGTGGCTGGAACTGACGTAGGTCGTGACAGTTTCAGAAGAGCAGACCTTGTTTACTTTGACTATGGCTTGGAGCAGGTCCAAGGTTTTTATTGCGGTCTTGTAACTTTGTGAAATGACTTGCGATTTCTTGTTTTACTACTTTATTATTTAATCAAGAATCTACAATAATTTGATCTATTTCACTACAAGTCAGCCACAATGTATAAAGTTGTAAATCTGCTTTCTTGGAATTACGTTATATCGATTTTCCTTGTTTTCCCCTAGGTTATAGTGTAGCTTTTAACTATTTATGTTAATTTTATTTATTGGAACACGGAGTAAAAATAGAAAATGGTACATATTTTGTAAGGTAGAACTAATATAGATTGTTGTATAAGTATACCAGTTTCCTCAACATACTAACTAATACATTAATATTTTTTTCAATGCATGTGCTCGTAAAGGCCCACTTTTTATGCATCAAAACCGAACAGAAAGTCGATTATTTTGCCCTAGGGCTTTATTATTATTATTTCTTTTAATTCATTTGCAATGGTTGGCTAACCTGCAGCCTTTCCTAGATGTTATACTTTTTTTTCCACTGTTTAACGGCTCTGGATACAATCCTTTTGAGCCAATCATAATTTAAAGTTCACAAGATTGTTTTTGTTTTCATTTCCTCACACTATGCATTGAAAAACGTAGTATGATACACGGGCGTAAAAGCAATAAATTACTCGGTTACGTTTAAAACACTCGCTACGATCGTATTTTAAATCGTCCTCGTAATTTATTCCTTTGCGCCCTGTAGCATAAACTACTATAAGATAGACGTAAACGCAAACGCATAAGGATATAATCAATAGTTCAACTTCATAAAAATACAAAATTCTGAACTGTACACAAATTTCACATAACCTAAATTTTAAACGTAAAACTAACATGCACATACACACAACTTAAATATTAAATATATAGCTTAAATATAAAAGGTGACTTTTGTTTAAAATAATATAGTAAAATTCACTTCACTTCCCGGCAGGAACAACGAAATAGTGGGGATCTGCGCGTACTATTTTGTACGGATGAACCGAAAAAAAACACTTCTGCGCGTAGTACCTAGTATAATTGTATCAACTCTTTTTCATATATATTATTTTTTTATTATTTTCCACCTGTCAACCACTCGACTGATGACGGCCTCACTGATGAGGCCGAAATATATCGAAAATATAAAGTTGATTTTTTTTATTACAAATAAAAGGCTAATACAGCTAAAATTATATTTATGCATACACTAAAGGCTAATTAGTATAATTTCCTAATTTATGATTCCTTTAAGGAGTTAACATTAATTAATTACAGACTGTTAAAGGAAATAGACTATATGAGACAAGTAGACAATAGTACATTGTTCACCGAGGGAAGAAAGGGGAACATTACCAACGAGGGTGTAGTTTGAGGCCCGAGGCGAAGCCAAGGGCCGCAATACACACGAGTTGGGAATCGCACTTTCTCCCGAGTGATACATAGTGCTTTATACTACACCTGCGAGGAAATAGTATAATTTTACTTTTAATCAAGATACCTACAATAAAAGAAACCGACTGACTCGCGTGCGATTGTCACTTTTTATTTCCTTCTTATTTTTTATTATGTGCAGGAAAAGCAAGTGGCCAGTATCATTTTTCGAGTTTTATGTACGAGTTCGCAAAATAATACTGGCCACTTGGCCACTTGCTCATTCTTTATGTTATTTAAAAAAAAACAGCACGTTAACAATGGATTTGCATATACTTTTTCTGCCCGCTCAAGCACGTTAACAATGAATTTTCATACACTTTAGCCGCCCGCATATTTGTATGACAGTAATGACGTATTTTCTGCATCGTTTTCAACAAAGAAAGAAGGTACTTTCCGAGCAGGTGTAGTATAAATATATATATGTTTTTCTTTTTTTCATTTACTTGAATTCCTGCTGCCTTTTATTTTCTTATCCCTTAGTTAAAGTACATATAAGTAATTTGTATAGTATAAGTTTTATTTAAAAAAAAGACATGATCTTACTAAGTTTCTTGCCCGTTCTTCTTAGCAAGACTAATCGAATGGGCGGAGGTAGGCATGTATTTATATATGTATATCCACAAATAAACCCGATGGCCCTTTGAGCGATATCCAGAATGCATGCGAAAACGCAATTGAGGTATCTAGACGGTTCTTCTGGTACGTGCGGAAAAATTGCATGTATTTATATATGTAACCTATTAGTATGTAGTTTATAGGATGTGATTTGGTCGGCTGCCTGGATTCGTGCTGGGGGCTCGGTTGGTGATCATTGAACCTTGTTCCTGGTCCCTGGCCGGGTCTCCGGTATGGATTCGGGCGGTTGATTGGATTTCACCTTGTATAATATATATTTTATCTATCATTTTAATCGCAAATATATTGCTACATAAATTAAATAAAAGTAGCAAATTTAATCTTATAAAAATATATGTAATAATAAAATAATAAATGTACATGAACTAAATTAAAGGTTTATTTAATTTATGAAGCAATATATATACGATTAAAATGATAGGTAAAATATATATTCTACAAGTTGAAATCCAATCAACCGCCCGAACCCATACCGGAGACCCGGCCAGGGACCAGGAACAAGGTTCAATGATCACCAACCAAGCCCCCAGCACGAATCCAGGCGGCCGATGACCAAATGCCATCCTATATACTACATACTAGTAGGTAAAAACAAGCTTTCTATGAAAATTTTAAATTGCTAATATGTCGTCTTTTTATCAAAGTCTTTTCAAAATATATATTTGGGAACCTTGATATCCATTTATCCAATCGGAATAAACACACACTATTCTTAAAAATATCTTTGATTTACAAATGGTTTTGGTATTTCGTTTGTATGAACTAGGTCTGCTCCGCCGGCCTCATAAAGTTCTGATTTCTGTTTTTTATTTTTAATGTCCTTTGTGTACAATAAAGTGTCTATTCATTCATTCAAAACTTCAAAAATTAATTAATCCGGATCTTTAATTCTAGCGGATGGCAAGTAAACTGGCGTCGCGCCAAGTTGTCCGAGGCTCTGTAACTGAAATTCTTCTTTGTCCTGTTTCAACACCTTCTTCATTATTATACTAATAGTAAGAAAGCTAGGCACTTTACGACGGGAAATAATCTCGCCTCGAAAGCTTTAAAAAGCATTTTTATTAAAGTTAAACGTCAGTCGCTTAGCGCAAAGTGCATAACTTAACTTTGTATTTCTTATTATGCGTAAGAGCTTGTTCCGAATAGCACGACTTATTATTGTTATCCTAATTTTTAAATAAAAAGCATAAAATAAATGTGATTTGTGGCATTGCGCGACAATGGTTTCATGTCAATTAGGCTTTTTTAGCAATGTTGTGTTCTTTAAGATTAAACGTCAGTAGAACAAAGTGCATAACTTAACTTTTTTATTTCTTGTTTAGATATTAAAAATTATAAAACATTTTGATAGTGGCAGTTAACACCAAAAGTTTGGTATTAATGATTTATAAAGCATGAGTTGGAAATTTAAAGCACAATTAGTCTTGGTCCAAACAAAGTTAAAACAGCATTTTAAGTTGGTTGGGACCAGATCATGACTAATTATGCATTAAATTACAAACTCATGCTTTATAAACCTCACTCATACTAAACTATTGGTGTTAACTTTTAACGATCAAAATAACATTATTCACCCAAAAGAACTAAATATTATAAGGCACATGCGGAGATGGATCTTGTGTGTGTGAACAGCAGCACCACGAGTACCTGCCGTCATAGTAAAACCAGAACAGTAGGTTAACTCACGCCCCGTACGAGACTTAAATACCTACTGTTGCAGGGTTGTCCCTTTTAGTTTCGTAGCTAATAAAAAATCAATACTTAAATACAGATATTATACATGTATTACGAAGGTATGTATCATGTTTGTAAATATTAAATTTATTTACATTGGGCCTTCAACTCGATGGCAGCAGCAGCGACAGCAGCGGTGTGAAAAGCGATACGTTAAATGCATGTGTTACCAACTTATCTGTTGCCGTAGGCCAAACTAAAATGACTTCTATATTCATTAGTGACAGTCTTCGTTGCCACGAGTCGCCGGAATAGATAAGTTTGTGGCGCTGAACTGTTCTTAAGGCGGCCCCCTTTGGTGGCACGTTTGACAAAGACGCCGCCGCCGCCGCGCCGTAGAGCACCGAATTGACCTTTGTGTAGACTGGGAGCTCAGTACCGTAATTTGACTTTATACGAGGTAGGTATTAATAAAAAGCTCATTTATTTAAACACGATTTCTTTAATCCAAAATGTTAACAAATTTGTGGCATAATAGTAGTTTATGCTACAAGGGCGCAAAGGAAAAAATTACGAGGACTATTTAAAACACGAGGGTAGCGAGTGTTTTAAACGTAACCGAGTAATTTATTGCTTTTACGCCCGTGTATCATACTACGTTTTTCAATGCATAGTGTGAGGAAATGAAAACAAATATAATCTTGTGAACTTTAAATTATGATTGGCTCAAAAGGATTGTATCCAGAGCCGTTAAACAGTGGAAAAAAAGTATAACATCCATGGTACACAAGAAAGGCTGCAGGTTAGCCAACTATTGCAAACAAATTAAAAAAAAAATAATAATAAAGCCCTAGGGCAAAATAATCGACTTTCTGTTCGGTTTTGATGCATAAAAAGTGGGCCTTTACGAGCACATGCATTGAAAAAATATTTACGTTGATTACGTCCAGTTCGAAAGATCTTATTATTACTATTTAAAGTGAATTATATCCTCATCCTAATATGTAACTTGTAAAATTTTTTGGAAAGCATGATCAAGGCGATGAGAATTCTGTCATTTAGTTTGCCAATCTTACAATTTAAGGACTACTTACAAATTTCGGTCGGTCGCATAATTTCTATTAAGCTACCTAGACTCCGCGCTTAAATTGCAACCTCGCTGATTAACATCCATGCACAAGTTAAGTAGTTCACAATCTTTATGATAAACTACACATTTCTTCAACAAAGCTCCGCAAACATAAAAAAAGGTATTTTCTTCTGGAATATCAAATTGTGTGTAGTCAGAATCTATCTAATCAAACATTGGCTCCTAGTCTAAAATTAAAAAATCTTTGCGATTTTAACCATATCAGCTCAACGTTTAAAGGCACTTTGACTAATTGACAATCACAGCACAGTTATGATCATAGGTACCTATGTTAAATGTGAAGAAAGAAAATACGGTTTACATTTCACATTATTATTTATATACAGTGTGTCCCTCGTACAAGTGCACATCCGAAAAGGGGAGAAACTAGACCTTATTTTATCGACAAAAAAATGTTTTTTTTTTTTTAGAATATCTTTGTTTTATAAATTTACGTTTTAAATTTTATTTTTGCCTACCATGGAGACTATGTATAAAACATGTCATAACTTTTGATCTATCGCGAGTAATGCAATGAAATAAAACTGTTATAATCCTTAAAAATAGACGTTGCATACCAAATCAAAAACAAAACATAAATCAACTGCCATTACCATAAAAATAATACCCTAAAAGATTATTTCTTTGTTTTTTCCGTCTTTTTTTTTCAGAAATAGTAAATTTTTTCAAAATAATGTAACCGTTTTACTGTACTTTTATTCTTATTTATCATTGCCTATTTGTTAGATTCTGATTTAGTTAGGATTTCAGGATAACAAATAAAAACACAGCTATTGCTAAGATCGCTAATTACGCACTAAACTTTAATCTACCCAAAACCAATGTGGAGATACCCCCACCTACAAACATAACATTCCTTCACACTAAAATAAAAAAACAACTTTTCTTTTTACATACTAATTAAATTTATAGTTTATTTTCTGGGAATGTCTCTAAAATTATAGCGCTGTTTTCCGGGTCGGTTCCTAAATAAATTTTTAGTTTCATCATTATCAGCCTCTTGTTCTTGCTCCTCAGTAGGAAGTGACGAGTAGGAACAGTCACTAGCTGCCTCTTCCTCAACCACTAAATTCTGCTTCTCCTCCGTCTGTGAACCTCCTTCCTCTGTAGCCGACGATTGAAGCTTCGCTTCGCTTGAAACATCTTGCGAGCTAGCAGTAGTTGATGTTGAGGGTTTATTTGAATCTAAAATCCAAAAATCTGACAGGTTCACTTCCTGCTGCGCATTTTCAAGATTTTCAGGGGCCGGTGAAACAGGTGCATTATGACTTATAATCTGGTTCGTGTGTTTCTTAACCGTACAATTCAAACTAGGTATGAAGACAATGTAAATCGCCCGACCAATCTTTTTTGTTATTTTCCCAGATAACCAATACTTCTTGTTATCCTTAGTGCATCGAACAAAATGTCATCTTGGTAAGTAAGTATGCCTTCCATGCCAGATATCACACTATCAATCGTTTTTTGAAATATTGCAGGCGCGCAAGACAACCCATAAATTAAACGAGTATAGTGGAATAACCCCTTATGGGTATTAACACAAGTTAACGGCTGTGACTCATTATTAAGCATAATTTGGAGATATGCTGATGACAGGTCCAACTTGGTGAACTCTTCACCACCACGAAGCTTGGCAAACAACTCCTCGATTCGCGGTAGAGGGTACCTATCAATCTCTAGCTGGTTATTGATGGACACAGAAAAATCTCCACATATCCTTACATCACCATTTGCTTTGAGTACTGGCACAATAGGACTAGCATAATTTGAGTACTCGATAGGTTTTAAAACTCCATCCTTTACTAATCTATCGAGTTCACATTCTATTTTACTCTTCAATGCAAAAGGGACCGGTCGCGCCTTAAAAAATACCGGCTTGACATCGGATTTTAACGTTAGACCGACTTTATATTTGTTAAAGCAACCTAATTTATCTTCAAATACGGGTTTGTATTTTATATACAAGTTTTGGATTATCGTTTCATTAGTGGAGGAACCACAAAAATTTACTTTGCAAATCTGCATGTTAAACAAAGATAAAAAGTTCCTGCCTAGTAACGGCGGGCCGCCATTTGCAATGACGTGAATATCTATTGTCTTTGTCTCTCCCTCATACGATAAAGACACTTGTAAAATACCTATAGGTTTGATTTCTGCCCCCGTATAAACTCTCAGGATCAAATTATTTGCCTTGAGAGGAATATTTGAAAAATATTTCTGGTATAATTCATTTGAAATTGTACAAACATGCGAGCCACTATCAACTTCGAAATCAATATTAATCCCGTTCACACTAACAGTTTGCATCATTGCTTCCCCGTGTCGCGAGCGAATGTTGTATATAAAGGAACACTTACCATCATCATTCTGATCGTCATTTCTCTCCAAATAATGATGTTGAACAGTATTGTTCTTTTTTGGACACATCCTAGACAAATGACCCTTTTCATTACAACGACGACACAAATACTTTGTGAATCTACACTGCTTTTCTGTATGATTATTATAGCCGCACACTATACACTTCTTAGCCCCTTTCGAGACATTAACATGATGAACTTGCATCTCGGAACCGAGAGCAGATCGTGACGCTGAAGAGCTGGTCTGCTGCGAAGCTTCACGAGCGCACGTTACACTTTCAGCAATATCCACCGCCTTCGCCAAAGTGAGGCCGGAAGCTTCTTCTACAAATAGCTTGTCTCGCGCTGGCCCACTCAGCATTCCTAAAACAAACCGGTCGCGCAGAGTTTCGTCCAGGGAAGTAAACTTGCAGTGCGCTGATAAACTGCGAACTCGAGCTGACCATTCTTTCAGCCCCTCTCCATCAAGTTGGGTAGCACAATGGAATCGATGCCGCTCGGCGAGAATGCACTTCCGGGTTTGGAAATGATTGTCCAATATGTCTCCAATAGCTTTGTATGACAACGTCGTTATATTACATGGTTGTCCAAGGTCACGTACCAATTTATAAGTGCCTTCTGTGAGTGCGCTTAGCAAAATAGCTCGCCGTTTTGTTCCCGATTTGTCGACGTCATTTGTGATCTCATTTGCACTAAACCACTGGTCCAATCTCTCTTTGTACGTCGGCCAGTCTTGGTTTTTATGATCGAACGTCGGTAGATTTCCAATTAACGCGTTTGCCATGATAATAATACAGTTTTCTCGTCGCCAATGTTAGATTCTGATTTAGTTAGGATTTCAGGATAACAAATAAAAACACAGCTATTGCTAAGATCGCTAATTACGCACTAAACTTTAATCTACCCAAAACCAATGTGGAGATACCCCCACCTACAAACATAACATTCCTTCACACTAAAATAAAAAAACAACTTTTCTTTTTACATACTAATTAAATTTATAGTTTATTTTCTGGGAATGTCTCTAAAATTATAGCGCTGTTTTCCGGGTCGGTTCCTAAATAAATTTTTAGTTTCATCATTATCAGCCTCTTGTTCTTGCTCCTCAGTAGGAAGTGACGAGTAGGAACAGTCACTAGCTGCCTCTTCCTCAACCACTAAATTCTGCTTCTCCTCCGTCTGTGAACCTCCTTCCTCTGTAGCCGACGATTGAAGCTTCGCTTCGCTTGAAACATCTTGCGAGCTAGCAGTAGTTGATGTTGAGGGTTTATTTGAATCTAAAATCCAAAAATCTGACAGGTTCACTTCCTGCTGCGCATTTTCAAGATTTTCAGGGGCCGGTGAAACAGGTGCATTATGACTTATAATCTGGTTCGTGTGTTTCTTAACCGTACAATTCAAACTAGGTATGAAGACAATGTAAATCGCCCGACCAATCTTTTTTGTTATTTTCCCAGATAACCAATACTTCTTGTTATCCTTAGTGCATCGAACAAAATGTCATCTTGGTAAGTAAGTATGCCTTCCATGCCAGATATCACACTATCAATCGTTTTTTGAAATATTGCAGGCGCGCAAGACAACCCATAAATTAAACGAGTATAGTGGAATAACCCCTTATGGGTATTAACACAAGTTAACGGCTGTGACTCATCATTAAGCATAATTTGGAGATATGCTGATGACAGGTCCAACTTGGTGAACTCTTCACCACCACGAAGCTTGGCAAACAACTCCTCGATTCGCGGTAGAGGGTACAAACCTACAAACATAACACTATTCCATTATCTTTCTAACAAAAAAAAATACAACGTTCTATCATAAATACAATATTTTCTACGAGCGGTTAACCAAAGGCACTGCGCTCGCGTCCCATATAAAAATACCCAGCTGGAATTTTTTTTCAAGATAAAAAAAAAATCAAAAAAAAAATGTATCTTTGTTTTTGCCGATATAATATTTTGATCTAGTTTCACCCACTTTCGGATGTGCACTTGTACGAGGAACACACTGTATACCATAAAATTGTGTACTCAGCTGTTGAGAAGAACGATAATTCTGGATTTGAGGAATTATTATAGAGGCATATGTTCGCTTGCGTGCTGTCGACATATTTGAAGTGGTCGGTCCCAAGCGGCGCGTGGCGTGGCTACTTGTTCGAAAGACTTGACTGAGCGCGACCGCAGCGTGACCCCGACTAGCGCCTATCTTGCACGCTAAGATATTGCTGTTGTGTGCGTACTGCAGTTCGTGCGTACTAGCACGCACACATATTATTAGCCACGAGATGTACATTTGCTTGAAGATAAAATACTTTTTTGGTTTTACTATGCTACCGTGGCGCATGGTTTGCTTGATACTTTATATTCTCTGGCTTGGGCGATTATTAGCCCATGTGTACTGGGGACTTTATAGGTATGGTCAGCAAAAGCAAAGTCTCGGAAAAATCTAGTAATAATTAAACCTTTTTTGTACCGATCATTAAAAAGTTTTTGTCTGAAAATAAAGTAATTTTCAATGTTTTTTTTATTCTAAGTATACAAAGGTTTTCCTCCCTCTAATTTACTTTAGCGACGCGGCGAAGCAGCAATGAAATTTAATTACCGACTTGAGATCTTGTTTTCAAAGCCACACCATACCAAACTCCTAATCCATGGTAATAAGTATTAAATTTGGTTGACTAGAAAACTTTTACTCTTGTTCTACACCAGGCGCGAAGGAAAGACTGTGAAAATAAATGTGAAATTTATTCAAAGGGGAATCAAAAAGTCTGTACTTTTAAACTATGTATTGGTTTGGGAGTTGGAGTTGTGAAAATAAACGTAAGACAATTTTTTATATACTAAGTATACTCAAGTTAAGACTTCGCTGCACATGAGACCATTAATCACGCATGCGCGTGCGGTGCGCCGCTTATAACTACTTTTCGATTCCTGCAAGAACTCAGGCGAGTGCACGCTAATAAACTTTAACGGGACACCTGACGCTAGAACATCAACAACACCAGGTTTTTAAGGGTTCATTGGAAGAAACCAGTGGGTCTACCGCGTAATTCTCATTTACATCAACATCAACTTGAGATTGAAATTTGACGTGCGTGCGACGACGCCCGCCTAACATGCCATCTCTTTTGCACGCGTTGAATTTCGCGTGCATTTGCTTGAAGTTGATACAAATGAGAATTACGCGGTAGAGCCCCTGGTCTTTCCTCATATTGAAGAAAATACATTTGATTTATCGATTTTATCTAGGGATTACAAAATATTTCAGTATTAGCTAGAAACACACCAATTTGTTGTTTCGCTGCGTGATTGATCACTAGTAGGTATTACGCGTCCAAGAACAAGAAGCCAAAGAGCCAAAACATAATCGCCTCTATGAAAAGCAAATAAGGTATTTGCCATTAGAATTATTGTGCTGGACGGGTAATAAATAAAGTTGCTTGGGTATGCCATCCTCTGGGGCGTTGAGGAAACGAGGGGATCGATACGAGAGGAGTGCATCACTATGCCTTTATATAAGGTCCAAGAGTACGTTAAACATCGATAGTCTATCGATGCTATCGATAGTTGATGACTATAATCGATATATAGTAATCGATATTTTTTGTAACAATCGATTGTTGGCTACATCACTATTAGTTATGGACAACACTAGTCGCTCTATTGCAACTATTGTCTATGCTTGGGGAAATCCAATAAATAAGATTTTTGTTTTTATTTCTTGATGATAAGAACTTCGATGGGGACATTTTTCCTGGCGTTAATGCTTAGGTAAGAAAAGAAGTCAGCTCAGCTTTTCTTTTCATTTATCCATCAGCCCGTATTCTTCCACTGCTGGACGCAGGCCTCCTACATGTTACGCCACTCTTGGCGGTCCTCAGTCATCCTCATCCAGCCGCCACCCGCAACGTCCTTCAGATCATCAATCCAGTGGGCACGCTTTTCTTTCAGTCTTTCAAATTCGTTCAGTTCACTCATTCGCCCAGTCACAGATAACTATAAAACTAAATATGAGTTAATCACGCGTTTGAAATTATTTTATAAAAACAAAGAAAAAATTGTTTGTGTGCTAGCGAGTTAAGTGGCAATATCGAATTTAATGTAAAGGTCACCTCAAAAGGCAACATTGTGAAGCACGGTCGTCTGTCTCGTTATCTACATCTACTGATGATACAATTAGTATTGAAGTTTATAATTAATACAAATAGTACTTTATTTGTCAAATAAAAGTATGAAAATGGAATGTGTTGATTTAAACTTACCTACATCAAAATAAGAATGTAACTATCGATAGTCTATCTACTAGTGGATACGAACAAATTTTCTTGTCTGTATTTCTATGTGCGAATATAGAAGGAGATAGTGTGTAAGTGAGAGGTGGATATAACGGTTGCAATTATACTTATATATGTTTGTATATACTATAATATATATATATGTCGCAATAATAATTACCTATGTATTCAGAACAAATCACTAGCTTCTGCCAGTTGATATTCAGAATTTCAAATGCACATCTAATTTGTGATGCGAAATATTTCAATGAGAAACATTAATTAATGCGCAATATGCTACGTGCGATTTGTGTTTATTTTGTGTCCTCACTAACTATTTTCAAGTATATTTAAGCATTCATTCAGCAATGGTCATATTTTTAACGAAATAACATAATCTATACAAATTTCCTGAAAAAACATAAAGTTTGTGAAAGTGAAAATAGTATATTTCGTGACGAGTATAAAATGGCGGATTTTCTTACCCGAGGAATGAAGCTAGTTTCGACGTGAGCCGAAGGCGAACGTCGAAAGCTTACATTCCGAGGGTAAGAAAACCCATTTTTACTCGTTGCGAACGATACTTTTTCTACTACCTGATTTATGTATTTAAATATTTAATTTTTCCTTTCAAATTTAATGTATTTTATGACTTTGCAAAGCGCGGCGCGGTTTTTACCTCTTTTTTTTCAGGTTTCGACGGCGGCTTTTATTTGTGGCCAGTATCATTTTGTGAAAAAAGAGTGTCAGACGCGATATAATCGATTATGTCGTGAATCGGAACGCAGGGAATTTCGATTGTAAAGACAAACTAAGGACGTCAAGAAGAACCTAATTTAGCATGAAATGAAGACAAACGTCAAAAAAAACCTAATTTTGCAATGAATTAAATCTAATACGATATTTCAAACTGACCTGATAGTCATTCCGCAACGGGGCCCGGAAAGTTCGATTTTCAAAACTAATTTGAGTATTAAATGGAACTTTTTCATAAAGGTATTGGAAAAAATATTTTGTAGTACATCTTTTCGGAAAGCCCCTTCTTAGTTTGTGAAAACGAACGTGTGTGTCATTCATTAATCATTACTGTCATACAAATATGCGGGCGGAAAAAGTGCACGATAATCCATTGTTAACGTGCTAAGCGGGCAGAAAAAATAAATGAAAATCGATTGTTGAAGAGATATTTTTAGCGTTCCGTTTCCAGAGGGCGCCAAATGGGTCCTTAATCATAAATAGGCCTTCACTTTCTGTTTTTTTGTCTGTCACAGGGGTCCACAGCTTCGATAATTATTTATGTAAGTAGCCAGTTGAAATTTTCAGACAATACGTGTTAGTATGGCCTCTGCACGCGGCAAATAATAATAAAAGTTTAATATCATATTATCATCATCATCATCATCATGATCATCATCATCATCATCATCATCATTATTGAAATCGAAGTTCGATTGTAAATAGTTTTTATAAATAGTTCCAATGCATATTTTATGTATGCGTTAATGTTAATGTCTGCGTGTTGTCAAGCCATACCTATTTATGTAAATAGTATACTTAACTGATCCAGATCGGACCCAAAATATATCTTAAACTGTTAAATTTTATAATATAAAGTATTTTATTGAATTATTTACTCGTATAAATATATGTATATAAAAAGCTTTTCAAAAGTGAATATATTTTATACCAAGAATAAAAGTTGTGTTACATGGAGCCCAAGTAATATTTTGAACGTCGAGGGCGTTATTTTGTATTCAAAGCGAAGCGAAGGATTCTATGTTAGAATCCTGAGCGGGGCGTAGCGAGGAATTCAATATACGCCGCCCGAGAACAAAATATCTGGGCTCCGAGTGATACACACTATTTTTCATCACTTCCTACTAGAAAATGAAAAAGTTAAATAATTGTTTCACTATGTTTTTAGGAGTTAATTTATCACTATACGAACTCATTTTTACTTATAAATCGGTGGATAAAGCTTGTTCAAGACTTGCTTGTGATTTTTTTTCAGAGAATTTGTTTCTTATTGATGTTTTCTATCTTGTAATGCAATCTAAAAACTAATCAGTTTATCACAAAAAGTTTATTTATAATAAATCATTAGTTTATCACAGCAATCTGCAAAGACTCCACTATAGGACAACTGACAAATGTATACACTCAGTACAGTACAGTATATGGTAGGCATAGTCCATTCACATAACTCGCTAATCAAAAACAACCTCTATTTCTAGGACTTAAGATTCTCTCAAGCAAATATTTACTGAGGCTAGTAAGAAGTCCACTAAAGCCTGTGGTCACCGTTCCTTGATTGCACACTTCAAACCCCCGCCCTTGCCGCACCCCTACCCTTTTACTCACTAGTACCCTAATGGCTTTGGATTGAATGTATCCAATGATTCTACAGGATGTCCCATAATGAGTGAATCAGTGGTTGTGGGATCTAGCTTAGACCAAATAAAATAAACATACTTGAGACAAAACTATGATGTTTTCTGAGATATTTAACATTGAAAAAAAATTTAAAGCTTCTTCCCGTCCCTAGTTTGTTTGCTGTTTTTGGGAATACATGACATAAAATGAGCAAGTTTTTTAAATAGTTTGCGATTCCCGCCCCATTCTTTTTTTTCATAACAGTAGGCCAAAGTTTATATTTGTAGGCGCCAAGTGGCTCCTCACATCCAGATTTACTTTTCTTTCTGCGTTTCTATACTGCAATGATATAATGTTAATCTATATCTCCTTGCGATGGATAAATCGCCAAGTGTTCAAACATAGAAATTTATTTCTGTCATAGTTTCGATAAGAGAAATGTGTAGCTGTAACAGGTGACGGTAGGGCATAATGGTCTTTGACTAGCTTTGAATACACTAGCGTCCTTTAGGCGCCAAGTGGCTCACTGTAAAGTGGGTATCTATAAATATCATTGCAGTATGGGAAAGCACATCGGTAAATTCACGAGTTGTGTTGAGACCTGGATAGCTCAGAGGTTAGAGCAATCGCCCGGCAAGCGAGAGGTCCCGGGTTCGAATCTCGGTTCAGAGCTCCTCACATCCAGATTTACTTTTCTTTCTGCGTTTCTATACTGCAATGATATAATGTTACTGTTAACCAAAGTATATATTTTTTTTTCGAGCTCACATAAAAACTGAAAACAAAGTGCCGCCATTTAGATTTGGTGTAATTATTTGATAATATTTGGTAACCAAATCATGATATGGTCATTTCCAAACAATATTTGTAAAAAATAATGCCTAAACTGAAAAATATAGTAATGGCAGCAAAAAAACTAGGGACGGGAAGAAGGTTTCAAAAAATTTTTTTATGTTAAATATCTCAAAAACTATCAAACTTTTATTTCACCTATGTTTATTTTATTTGATAGGATTATGGGACACTCTGTATTTACGCAGACCGCAGGCAGTTTTAATAAAATTGATTGATTGATTGATTTTCAGAATTCTTTATTGAGGTAATAACATTTTTTTTACATTGTTAACTTAATAATAACAAAATTAGTTAACAGTATACAAAAATAGCACTTGAATGTTTTTACCAGATTATAACACCTATGAAAAACTTGACAACTAGTTAGCTTGAGCTATTTAAAACATGATCATAATAAAAGATACAGTACTGAATTAGATATTTCTATGTTCGTCTTGGTAGCAAACAAACATTTGTTGCATGGGAAAACTTAAAGCTAATAGACAATATAAAGGAATACAAACACAAGTATTAACCTTAATGATAATAATAATACTAATCGCTATTGCATTTGCACTACATACTACGTAAAGTAAAAAGTAATGCAAGTGCAATAGTAAAACAAATGAGAAACATACTATATACTAACTGTTGGTATAAGTACCTAGACATTACATAAATACGGTAGGTTAGTAAAATTATAATTTATAGGTAGGTAGGTAACAAGGTAAAATCTTGCGATATCGGCGCAAGCGCGTGTGTCAGGCTAATGTCACCCGAATTGACACCACACGGTCAGTTCGTTGAGCGACCGCGCATAGTTACTCATCTAGCAACAAGTGATGGGGCAGCCGGTAGCTGCGATACTTATCGATGTACGGAAGATTGTGAGATCTGGTATTGCATAATGATGAAACAAGACTATTTTGATTTTTGGGATTAGTGTATAAATAAAACTTTCGCGTTATTTTTAAAATAAACTCTGATAGGACTGGAAGCTTTAGTTTTGTATGTAGAATTATTAAGTTTGTTCGAAAGGGAGTGTTATATGATATTTTTAGTGCTTTATTTTGAATAATTTGTAATTTTAAATAGTTTGTTTTACAAGTACTACTCCAGACAGGAGCGGCATAAGTAATACACGGTCTGACCAGGGTTGTGTATATACGCAACTTAGTTTGTGAGCTTAAATTGCTTCGTCTATTAAGGATAGGGCTAAGGGCGTTAAGCGCTTTGATGCCTTTAGATCGGGTAGCGGTGATGTGTTGAGACCAATTTACTTTGCTATCCAGGTAAACACCAAGGTATTTAGCGGATTTGCTCCACGGAATTGGATAGTCATTAATTTTTAGGCACCTAGCAGGAATGTCTCGTTTACGCGTAAACAGAACTGCCTCGGATTTTCCTTCGTTGAGTTTTAGCTTCCAATTAGTAAAAAATGAGTGCAATAAATCAATTGACAGTTGAAGACGGTCAGTTACCAGATCAATGTCGCTGGAAGATGAAAATGAAGCTGTATCGTCAGCAAAACATGCGAGTTTAGTTCTAGTTTGAATTGGCATGTCATTTATAAACAACAAGAACAAGTAGGGGCCCAAAATTGAACCTTGCGGCACGCCTGCAGGAAGCTCGCGTGAGGAGGAGCGATTTTCGCCAATATGTACCGATAGTTTCCGCTCAGTTAAGTATGACTGCACAAGTTTGACGAGGCCAAGTGGTACCTGGTTAGAAATAAGTTTGTGCAACAGGCCTTCGTGCCAAACGGTGTCAAAAGCCTTCTCGATATCCAACAGGAACATACCAGTTGATTGATTTAAATTAAGATGATGGGCAACGTGCTCAGCAACTCTAGCCAGTTGTTGAGTAGTAGAGTGACATTTTCTAAATCCAAACTGTTCGTTTTTAATTATGTGTTGCGTAACAGACTTAAGCCGCGTGTGGATCAGGGATTCGAAGAGTTTACTGAGAGATGGTAATAGGCTAATGGGCCGATAGCTGGAACCTAAACTTGAATTTTTTCCTGGTTTTAAAAAGGCAATAACTTTAGCTGTTTTCCAGGATTTAGGAAAATAAGACAGACGAAGACATGCATTAAAAATCTTCGTAAGCAGAATAGTCGCTTTTTGGGATAGATTTTTTAATAAAGCGTTGTGAATTCCGTCCGCCCCTGGAGATTTTCGACGCTTTAATTGGCGAATCCTTCTCCAAATTTCTTTTGGACGAACGGGCTTAAATATGCTGTGGGGTGTAAAGTTATTTAAAGACCGCATAGAAGCGCTAACTAGCTAACTTTAATAAAATTAAACAGTAATGAAACATGTTTATTTATAAGTCTGGGTTTTATTTATTTTTATTTATTCCATCTGGACTCTAGAGAGCGAATTCCTTTATATAAGGCGATATGCGAAAAAAATACGGGTATTTCTTTTCTGTGTATTTCATGAAATACACGTAAAATTATAATCAGTTTCTGGTATATACATTTTGACTATATAAACTAGGGTTTTGAAATTGGAACACATGTTTGGATAAATTTTCCTCGATAGCAATAATTGTTGAAATGAGGTCTTCAAACACACTTTTTCTCCTCGTTTGACGAATAGGAGCCATATACAGAACTCAAACGTATTTTATAAGGTGTATTTCAACAATATCTAGAGATTTGATATTTTAAATTTTGATAGCTATTTTAGTTTTTTTATAAAAATTATAAAACTAACATTTTTCCCTTTTGCCCTGAATCCGTCCCTCTCGCACCGCGCGGTTTCTAGCTTGGAGTAACAGTGACAAAAATAAAATTCGGATAGCCTCTTAATCCGAGAATGAGTTAGAAGTCGAAGGGAGCCAGATCTGGAGAAAAGGATGATAAACGAATACGTCTTTGGTAGACATTTTTTTCAGGCAGATGTAGGTACTTGATGACGGCACGAATTTCGTTTTTCTCCATTTTCGTGTTATCGCTACGACTGTTCGTATTCAAATGAATGTAGGTTTCAGGGATGACGTCCTATTTATACGATTTTTTCACTTGAAATTAGCGTTGAATTAAGCATGCTAGTACCATTATTTTGTAAATTTGTTGGACGGCCAAAAATACCCGTTTCTGTTAAAGACTGAAAAATTAATTTTTACTTTAATATTTTGATCCTTTTAGATTATGAATTTGTTGATTAATATTATTTCTCGTATAACAGGCGCAGGAAATAAAATAGGTGTGATTTTTTTCCGTGATTTCATAATATACACAGAAAATTGTAATCGAATTCTGGTTTAAGTAACTTAATCTGCGGTTTTATTTTTGGAAAATGTGTTTGTTTTCATTTTCCTCGATAGAAATGATTATTGAAATGAGATCTTCAAACACACTTTTTTTTCTTGTTTGATGAAGAGGAATCATTTCAGAACTCAAACTTAATATAAGATTTAAAATTTACTTCATCACTATAAAAATTATGTAAATTACGGGACTCGCCGTGTTTTGTTTTTATA
Organism: Ypsolopha sequella; assembly: GCA_934047225.1. Classification (NCBI taxonomy): domain Eukaryota; kingdom Metazoa; phylum Arthropoda; class Insecta; order Lepidoptera; family Ypsolophidae; genus Ypsolopha; species Ypsolopha sequella. Next base: position 18,113,057 of record OW203991.1, read on the forward strand.
TTTTCCAGAATTCCCATGGCTTGATTTTTAAAAGTTTTTTTTTTCGGAGAATTGACGTCCTTTTGGGACATAGTTTTCGTTATTTTGGTATATAAATTAACCATTTTTTTTTAATGATTTTTAGAGAATTGTCCAATGACCTTGTCACTTGAGAATTTAAGACATTATACATGTGTGGTCTGTGGTCTGTCTACAAAAGTGGTCTGTCTCTGTCTGTCTACTCATCTGTCGTCTAGCTGTCAAATTAGTCTGAAGCAAATTATTATAAACTTATCTTGATAGCAAAGGACACATTTCTAAACAGCCATTACTCAAGTGACGTCACACGAGGGCAAATTGAAGTTGCAGCCTTTTCGTAAAAATATTCATCATCATGAGGTTTTTTAGACCAAAACTTCAAAAATATGGCTTATTAAACCTAAATGTCGAAATGTTTTTCGAATTAACACACCTTAACATAATTTAATCTATGCCTAGAGTTACATCTACCAAGGTCAACCCGCGACCCAATGTATTTACCATTACCTATTATTTTGCCGAAAATTCGGGATTATAATTTTAACAATATCTAGATTTTCGATTTTGGAAATTTGGATAGCTATTTTGTACTTTAAAAACAAAAAAATATCTTTTTATCTTTTTGCCCTTAATTCGCCCCTCCCTAAACTGCGCATTTTTACCTTGGTGTGACAATTGTATCAGTTTCCGGATACAACTAGATGGCTGATTCTGGATAGTGACATAACCCGCCCCCATCCCAGACCACGATGATTATCTTATCGCTTCCTTCTTATAACATTTCTTCTCTATCTTTTCTCTACTTTCTTCTTCTTCTCTCCTCTATAAAGTTGAGAACCACATATATTCCATTTCATATTTCATTTCATTTCATTTCATTTCCACTAGATGTATTTGTACGCGGTTTTCTCGTTTAGCAAGGTAATTTTCTCGAAAAAAGGCTGTGTTCGTCTGGCATCATTTTTCACACGCTTTCACATGACTTCGTTTACAGTGTGATGAATACCGTGTGATGATAATAATTCTACTAGCTATAAATCCCTAAAAAACATGTAATACATGTTAAGAACCCGAGAAAAATATTTTTAATTTAAAAGCTTCATAATATGCTAAAAATCACCCACCTTCCGGCTTCGCAAATTTTCGTATGCGTCGGAATTGTCATCCTGAGGTATACAGGTGGAAAAAAAGCGGTCAGTGGTGGGTTCTTACATTTATTATAGATAATAGCAGATTTTAATCAAAGGAAACTTTGCTTAATTTTTTAGAACGAAAAATTATAACGAAAAATTTCGGGCCTTCTGTAGCTTTTCTGAAGTTTTCATACGTAGTTCATGGTGGTGCTGGCATAGACTCCGCATTTCAACTACGAGTTGTTTCAAAGTAAATAAGATTTATCTAGCTACACCAAGAAAGTAGTCCCCTCTTTGTGCTCTAACACACGGTAATCCATTTTACAACATTTCACTCACAGACGCGCCCATTGCATGCAGAAAGAGAATTCAAAATGTAATAATATACAAGACGTCGCCTTGTTGCACACGACTGCAAATGTTTCCTTTCAGAGTAAGATGGTGTAGTGTATTTTGCTGTTTGAGAATAGTTACTTTTACTCCTCTAAAATTCATTATGAAGATATATTTTTTTCAACACATTTGCTCAAATAATGCATTTACAAAGCCTGTATACATTGTTCGAAAGTTAAACATTACGCACCATACAATGGAACGTGCGGTAAAATAGGTACTTAGGTGAGAGTACCCTATTTTATCCGCTGTGCGTATCCTTTACGGTTTTTTTTTAATTTCCATAAAAAATATATAAGAATTCCACCAAGGAGTTTCACATTACGAGAATAAAATAGTCTGAATGACCGAAACTCCTTAGAAGCGCTTTTGCTTAATACGTCTGTCTCACTTTAATAATAAAGAGAAAATGAAACGAAAGATGTAGTTCTAATTTTCACCACATGCACGTGGCGCCATTAGCATTGCAAATGCGCGCCATTTTATTTAGCCTATTTTCATATATCAGATTAGAAACGTCAAAGATTGTTGCGACTTTCCGAATAATAAACAAAATAATAATATGAATTCAAGTGACAAATCCGATCATAATATGGAATCTACTCCACCTGATATCATGAATGAGGCGCAAATTGCAGAAAATGGTCTGTTGCCGCCAAAATCGCGAGAGCGCTATTTAATGACTTACAATAATTTTATATCATGGAATGGAAGACTCGAAGAAATACTCAATCATTCTCTGAAAATGTTTTGATGGCTTACTTCAATGAATTACTTTCTTTCTAAGAGTAGTGACCTACGTGTATAATTTCTTAATTGCTTTTAAAATAGTTCAATGAAAAAGTTTGTTTCATTACATATTGTACTGCTTTCTCCCAAATGTGTTGAAAAACGTTGTATGACACAGGTGCGGAAATTGGACTTCGTCTCGAGCTTACATACGTCTCATCGTTTGTAAAAACCAACTTACCGCACTAATATCATAAATAACTATTATTTTTCAATGCAAATGCTCGTAAAGGCCCACTTTTTATGCATCAAAACAGAACTGAAAGTCGATTATTTTGCCCTAGGGCTTTACTATTATTTTTTTTCATTTATTTACGAGAAGTTGGCTAACCTGCAACCTTTCCTGTGTACCATAAATGTTATACTTTTTTTCCACTGTTTAACGACTTTGGATACAGTCCTTTTGAGCCAATCATAATTTAAAGTTCACAAGATTATATTTGTTTTATTTCCTCACACTATGCATTGAAAAACGTAGTATGATACACGGGCGTAAGAGCAATAAATTACTCTCTTCGTAATTTATTCCTTTTGGCTCTTGTAGCATAAACTACTATTATTTCATTTCATTAGAGGAATCATAAGTTAGGATTTATGAAATTATACTAACTACTATTATGACAAAGACCATGAATGGATCATAACCATGGTTCATTATTCATATATTTTATCATCCTTCCATACATCAGCCTAGTTCATCCACTGCTGGACATAAGCCTTTCCAGGACTTTGCCACTCCCGGCAGTCATCCTGGAAGAATTGCCCATATATTTTATAATATACCTTTTTCAAAAGACCCTGACCTTGGACGAATAAACCAGGCTCTGACAAGTAAACTGAGGAACTCGATTGGTTGGTACTCTTCTTTTTTACAAAATAAAAGGCAAATAAGATATAGATTTGTATTATTATATAAAATACAGGTATTGTGGGTACAGGTATACTAATGTTTGTGGTGCTAAAGGCCGCTTCACATTCTCGGCGAGATTCTCGATAAGCTATATGAGTAAAGGAGATAGACTCTATTGCGATTCGTCTTACTCATATAGCTTTGTCCCCTTAGGTGAGAGTCTTGCCGAAAATATAGAGCGGCCTTTACGAACAATCCGTACCCCCTTTATAAATGCGAAAGTGTTTGTTGGTTTGTTTGTTTGTCCTTCTTTCTCGCAACAACGGAGCAACGGATCGACGTAATTTTTTGCATAGACATGATAGTTTATGAGCCGGAGCGTGACATAGGCTACTTTATGGTACTTATGAATATCAGTGTCACAGATTCATCTGTGGCATATGCTGAACCAGCGCCCTTTCAGCCTCTGTGTCAAAGATTTTTATTATTTCAAGGATTATAATGTATTTGTTATATTTTTAAGCTCTAAATGTGTACTTTTTGTGTTTTTTCTGTAAGAGGCATTGAATAAAGTTTTTATTTATCTATCTATCTTTTTATTCCGGGAAAATGCAAACGAAATCAGCGTGTACGAAGCCGTGGGCAAAAGCTTGTCTACCATAATATGTTGAAGTTATAAAAAATAATAAAAGCGCTAAAGTCTCGATCCCATTTGTCAAAAGCTCAGAACGTAATGGCGACAGAAAAAGAAATGCAAATTTCGCGTCTCCAATGAAAATAATGAGGTGTTCATCTCGTTTGTAAAAGTCATTTGAGAGAATCTTTTTTGGCTATAATTTTCGAGTAATGAAATATCATTTTCACTTCTCATGCTCGTAACGTTCTTTAAGCGGACTAAAAATACGTGTTATGCTCTAGTCAACAGAATGTCATTGGCTCTAGTGCATAAAAGTGTTTACTTCTTCTAAGAACGTACATGCAGCCAGTACAACATCATAGACAAATCAAAGACAAACTTTTTAAAACTCAATAATGGCGGAAGAAATTAAAAAAAATAATACTTTGGCAGGAAAGAGCTGTTGTTTTTCCTCAATATATTATATATTGTAGCATCACTTTTTAAAATTAGTTTAGCTATTTTATAATCACGAGTGTAATTTGGTCGATTCAGCCTAAATTCGGACTGCCACCAGGCAAGCCTGGTGACAGCCAAAAAAAGAGGTAAATCAGGATAAAGAAACTGTATAATTTTTCTTTTGAATGAACTAAAAATAACAAAAACTGAAGTAAAAAATATTGTATAAAACACAATAATATCAGCAGGGTATCGGGTACGTAGGAACTTATAAAATCAATACAAAAATTATGCCTAGTTCATCTTATTTTAGGATTTTATTTTCCTTCAGTTAAAACGACGCAATTTGTCCACAATATTATGGATTTAAATTTGGTTCTAATAACTAGTTTATAGGATCCCAGAAACTAAGATTTCGCGGAAGTTTTAATAACTTCTAGTCGAGAGAAAACGTAACTTTAAGGTGTTAAGAGCAATCGTTATCTAGCTTTACACTAAGGAAGAAAATAATTGAAAATAATTGATGCTGGGTATCCAGACTACTGGATCTGGATGCTAGGCTACAGATACAAAAACCTGATAAGGGTGTCTTCGTGACTTAGGTGTTTGCAGTCTTCCTGGGAGTAGTCAATCAAGCCAAGATTGTCTGGCGTCGACTTCAGGAAGCTTACCCCATTAGGGCACGCGGTCCGTACATCCGGCCTCAATATGTGCAACCAAATAAGATGTTGGGAGAAATTGAAGAAAAATTTGGGAAGAACCCTTAAAAAACCTGAAGGGTCGCTGTAAAGTAATAAAACAACAGCGTCAAGACATGCCAATGAAATCTGGGCAAGGGAATTAACGTATTGGAAACGGGACAGAAGGGATTTACACAGAATGAAACAAAAAGTACACAAAACTTACCAGGAAATAAATAAAAAACTGGCTTCCATGGTTCTATGGCAAATGTGCTCTGTTTCAAGAATCCAAATAGATATCAAATTTTATATTTTATATTTCTGTAGCAAATTTTGTCTTCCTTGTACCACGATACTCTTTGATATGAGAAAAATAACAAAAAAATGTGAAAAGATATTCCAAATTTTCGAATTTGAAAATTCAGTAAAGCAATCAACGATAAAGAAAGACTAAAAATATATGAAAAAGGTTGAACACCTGTAGCGAATGCTACAATATACAATACATATAATATATTAAGTTGTTTATTTAAATTTGCATTCAATATTACCTACTAAATGTTAAATATGTCATTTGCTAGCAATATCACTGTTTCATTTCCTCGCAATCGAAGTGAAAAGCAGAGTGTATAACTCTGGAATAAAACCCATTTTATCCTCGACTCAATATATGCCCTCGAGCCGACGTCTCGGATAAAATAGATTGTTTTATGCCCTTATTGTACAATCTACTATATTACAAATTACTATTGCATTGTAATATAATATAACTTGCTTTTGTTGAAAAAGCAGCGGGTTGTGTCAGAGATACAAACGTAAATTATTTAATTGGGTACTTCCTATGCCACCTCTTTTGAGACATTTGAATCTGTCAACAAACGTGCATTTTATAAATAATAATGTTAGTGATGACGGAGCATTCGCTTACGATAATAATTTACTTTAATAGTAGTTTATGCTACTAGGGCGAAAAGGAATAAATTACGAGGACGATTAATTTATTGCTTTTACGTAACGTAACCGAGTAATTTATTGCTTTTACGCCTGTGTATCATACTACGTTTTTCAATGCATAGTGTGAGGAAATGAAAACAAATATAATCTTGTGAACTTTAAATTATAATTGGCTCAAAAGGACTGTATCCAGAGCCGTTAAACAGTGGAAAAAAAAGTATAACATCTATGGTACACAGGAAAGGCTGCAGGTTAGCTAACCATTGTAAATAAATTAAAAAAAATTATAATAATAAAGCCCTAGGGCAAAATAATCGACTTTTTGTTCGGTTTTGATGCATAAAAAGTGGGCCTTTACGAGCACATGCATTGAAAAATATATTATTAATATCAAGAATAATAATAACCAACTAACAACAAATAATCAGAAATTCAATTATCATTCGTTAAGGAATGTCGTACCGGAAGTGACGTACAAGTTCGGAACATGCCCTCTTTTTCGAGATGCAAACAAAAAAGTATCCACTTCAAAACTAAATAAAACCATTCTTTGGCTTCCGTTTTACCATTTTTGGTACTAAATCATGACTGCTTTACGTAGGCTTGAAAAAATCTGATGTTTTTAGTAGACGTGATTTATAATTTCCATGCACTAGCTTTGTATATTTTGCTATAAAAGTGAAAGACAGATGGAAGAAAACACTGTTTCAAATTTTCGAGTACCTACTTTAAAAACACAACCGACATACCTAGGGTTTTCCTTTTAACCGTCCAAAAATTGCAATAATGTTGAACCAAAACAAATTTATTGTTTTAAATATCGTCTGGAGCCACCCAGCAAACCATGGCTCAGCTCATGTCATGTCCATCGGGTCGGGCACACGATGACCGATCTTTTTGAGGCCAACAGAGCCATCAAAGTGGCCTCTTTCTGGTCCGGAAAGGTTTAAAATAATAATAATTTGATGCCATCGACACGCTAAGAAGAAAAATATCGTCTCGAGATAAAATTGTTATTTACTCAATATTTCACAGTCTAGGTTGTTATAAAAGAGTAAACCTTTTTGAGAAAATGCTTGGAACAACTACAAATTGAAAAAGCTTTTGAATTGAAGTAAACTTACCATTCTAGCCGAATACAAAATTGCTTTTAAAAAACGGCATAGATATGTCATGCTGTGAAGTCCATTATTTGAACTGTCAGAATCACAGACCTTTGTTGAAAATTCACCAATTAAAAGTTAGTCTGTGCACCACTAAACCACAAAGCAGTGTTTAATGGAATGAAGTGAAGTGACAGCCTCCCATATTAATTTCAGGCACATAGGCAAGGCTTTCTAAATCATCACAGTTGGTTTTCGAACTATCAACGCAGTCTGATACAGAGTCTCATCCATCATTCTTTCATATTTTTCTTCAGGAAGTTGTTCGGCATAATCATTAATTATGTGGTTTTATTTAAATTTTGCAGTCTTTTTGCACCCTGTATCTGTGCATGACAATATGTTTGTTATATTTTGTGTTTATTGTGTCAAACTTCGTTTGAGGAAATTCGAGCTGCAAAATCCTATGCAATCTAGATCGAAACCACAAATTACTGTACTTACACTAAAAATTTATACCAAAATTAATACGTAGCCAGCCAACCACTTTTAACGAACCGCTTTTAAACATATTACCGAACCAAATCAAAAAGTCGTTCAGTTATGTATATTTTATCGTATTTCATCGTGTCGGTAACAGTATGAACGAGTACCTCATTATTTTTATCTCTTTGTCTGTCGCTGCGAATATCGTGTTTATTTATTGTCATTATACGCATAGCTTCTTTGGTCTAGCGGTTTGAACGTCTGGACGCCAATACCGGAGGTCGCGGTTTATAATCCCGTTAAACATTGTGGGTCCATATTTTGTGCCAAACTCTTGCTTTATAAACTTTACTAATACTGAACTATTGGCGTCAATTGCTTGAGGCTAAAATGCTTTTCAATTTTTTATTTGTTAAGAAGAAAAACAAAGTTATGTTATGCACTTTGCGCTAATCGATTGACGTTTACCCTTAACCTCACAAGCTTGGAAAGGTTATATTTGTCATTCAAAATCTGCGGGCGAAAGTGCATTTTATCCGCTAGCTTTCATACTCCGCCATGTCTTGGTAGCGGTGCGCGCGCCATTGTGCGATCGTCTGTCAATAAAATAATACTGGTTATATCCGGTGGCTTAGTGAAATTACCGTTACCCGGGCGGACAATAGCACCAAATTTGGTATGAGGGTACTGATGAATGGTAGCCCCTCTAAAACATTTTTTTCCCTTTATATTTTTCTTTCTTAGTTTTCTTAAAGCTGTAATTGAAAATTAACAGCAAAATTTTTGTACTATTAATTTTCACTTAGCAGCTGTAAGAAAAAAAATGACGATCGAGCTTAACACTTACGTTGGGACGTAATAATTGTTGTTGAAACGTGGGCTTATATGATATGTCGTGGGTAGATCGTGAACAAAACGAAAATATTTCACAAAAATCAAAAATAGGTGCGACGACAAGCGGAGCGGGGACGTTAGGTTTACATGTAAATGAATTTGGGGAGCTGAGCGAAACGGAGCGGAGCCCTCCGCAGTTTTAACAAATATGATATGCCCAGGCAGATCATATGATATGCCCAATTAAACAATGTCCTGATAACATAATATATACGAGTGTGTAGACTGTGATTTGCATTTCAAAGTTGCAAACTAAAAACCGGCCAAGTGCGAGTCGGACTGGCGCACGAAAGGTTCCGTACCATTATCTATAAATAAAAAACAGCCAAGTGCGTGTCGGGCCACGCGCAGTGTAGGGTTCCGTAGTTGATGCCCTGCACAATGTGCGGACTTCTTACATTTTATAAGTTTGTCGACTAAACAGATCGCGCCAAACTTCTAATACGCTCGGAAGTTGCTCTTCCCAAGAACGGCCCATACATTTTGTTCCTGCTGATGTGAATCGCCCCGGGTTTAGAGTGGATTAAAATTTTGGCACGATCTGTACTTGTTAACTTGTAAAGCCTACTTAGCTGTGATAGTTTTCCTTTTAATTTCGTAATGTATACTACTGCCGTGATTTTTTTCTCGTCTCCAAATACAACCGTTTTGGTGGCAGGGGGGGGACACTTGACTCTAATAAAAATTAACACTTTTAAGCTTAATATTTCGCAAACGGAACTCTGGATTGAAAAATAGTCATCTCACAGCCCCAATATTTTTAAATTACCTAACCAACGACACCACACACTAGGGGATAGACGAGAAAAAAAATCATCCCCACTTTACGTATAGGGGAGGTACCTTAAAAAAATGTTTTTCAAAATTTTACTGTACCAATTTATCGGCGTGATTACAGCTTTCTAGTACTAATAGTCTCTAAGCTAAGCCACGGACAGACAGACAGACAGACTGACCGACAGACATGGCGAAACTATAAGGGTTCCTTGTTGATGACTACGGAACCCTAAAAAAGACATGATCTTGCTAAGTTTCTTCCCCTTTTTCTAAGCAAGACTAATCGAATGCGCGGAGTTAGTCATATGTTTATTAAACCTATATGTATTGCATATATTTGAAATATTATTTATTCCTTATTCCTATATTTTTTATTTTATTCAAGTGTATTTTTTTAATAAACTTAAGTAATATAATATAATGTAAGTATAATAATTACCTTAATTATTTCCCTATATTATTATTTATTACATTAAACTATTACCTACAGACATACATTATTTATTTATATTACATTAAAACCGACCTGTAATAAGTGTGTCTGATCCACCTATATATATATATTTCATTTCATATATTTCATAACGTTTTGCTAAGACAGCATAATATAAATTATATTATAAAATTTGTTGAAATTTTTTCAACCGCCTAAATTCATACTGGAGACTCGGTTAGTGATCAGGAACAAGGTTTAATGACCTTGGAAAAATCCTTGAAAATGCTGAACAGTGAAACTGGTTGGGCATAATAACCTATACGTCTTATCTGTGGATAAGTAGAAGAGCTTTATTAAACAAAAGAGTTTAAAGAAAGAAAGTAAAAAAAAAATTCACGTACCTCATTTGAGATTGCAAGAAATTAAAAAGAAAATCAAAAATCTTATCCCGTTGTACGATTTTCTTATTAAAATAGTAATAAAATGCCCCAACAAATTAACTGAATGCGTCTGTTAGACCTCTGTGGGCAATTGCTCTCTGAGTAAAATAACTTTTCTTATTTTATTCACATCAGCTTCGGTTCAGAACCTCGAGCAACTAACACAAAAGAGAGAAATGCAATTCGGTCCGATTCCCCAACTAGTCAGTGATAGACTTATAACATGTGTCTCACTCCAACTAACCGAGGATCACTATCCTTACCCAGAATTCAAAATTCAAATAGTTTATTTTGCAAAGTAGGTATATAAAATACACGTTTCACAAGTCAAAATTTAATCTTATAAAAAAAATATATGTAATAAAATAATAAATGTACATGAACTAGATTAAAGGTTTATTTTATTTGTGTAGCAATATATATACGATTAAAATTATAGGTAAAATATATATTATACAAAGTGAAATCCAATCAACCGCCCGAACTAACACCGGAGACCCGGCCAGGGACCAGGAACAAAGTTCAATGATCACCAACCGACCGACCTATTACTGGTGTTGACTTAGCCAATCAGAGTGTGTTCAAAGTTTCCAGATTTTTTTCGAACAAACCAAGTGTCATTGCCACTCTTTTGGGTTAGTTGTTCAGTGGTTCAGACACAATATAGAACGTACTTTTACAGTCTACTGCACCGAAGATAGTGTATATATATTCAGTGCGGGCAGTGCCGCGGGCAAAAATCTAGTCAAATATAAAGTGACTTTGATTGATGCTGGAGATTTGGTAAGTGATCAGCAGCAAGCAATGACTTTTCACAAAATTGACAATAATATTATAACAATATTTTGGTTTTTGACCCGTGATTAGGCTTACAATTTGAGCAAGTAGGTACTTACATAATGGGCAAGAAAAAATCATTTTTCTTATGTCGCAGGAAGGGTCATGATAACCTATTGAGTCTACAGTATGAATTTGAAACAATTATGACATCACTTTACATTGTATACAACGTGTAACAGAAAAGTGTTACCATATTTGAAGAGCTTATTCAGTCAATGGTATAGAGAACAACTTTTACTATGGAACAAAAGCTGTATATCGAAAAAAAAATTTTTACTGTTTTACAGAAAAATGCAATGCCGCGCGGCCGAAATATATGGAAAGGCAGATTTTTTTTTTTGAGATTTCGGTGTTGGCTCCATAGTAAAAGTTGTTCTTTACCATTGACTGGATAAGCTCTTCAAATATGGTAACACTTTTCTGTTACACGTTGTATACAATGTAAAGTGACCTTTCTGTTACACGTTGTATATTATTATCATTTTGGTAGATGATCTTTTTGTACCAAGGATTCACAATAAATTTTCTTATCGCGTCTACAAGCGGCTTTTCAGATTTTAGTGGCTTATTGCTTGGATACCAGCCAAGCCAACATGAGCCCTATCTTGGATCGTAATTCAGGCAGACTGCCACTCCTGCGCTGAAAATTTGGCAGACTACAGAACAAGTTAGGCAACAAATTTACTCTTTGTGACTTTCTCGTGATTAAGGCTTTTTTTCTTAACATTATTAATTCTCATTATCGCCAAATCAATAGTAAGCAATAAATAGATCGCAGTCAAGATTGTGGCTAGGATACATTTGAATATTATATCTAAGTTCTAATCGGAACCCTAAAAACTTTAAAAACTTTTTTACAAAATGTGTGAAACAACAGATTTTTTCTCGATTTCTCAATTTTTTTCACGAAAAAATATTCCTAAAGACGATTCATAGAGTAAAAAAGATGAGATGTGCATGAGACGTGCACTATCGCCAGTTTTCGACTTCTGCAACATCATCTTAAACAACCTGTATATTTTATAATATATATTCAAAATGTTTTTTTTTTCATTGCATATGTACCTATGTTTTGCAGATTAACAGAACTTAAAGTTGTACGGAATAAATGTTTCTATTGTATTTATTTTCCGTAAAAAGTGTAAAAACTTATTCGCAATTTTGTAATCACAAACAAAGATTTCAAAAGTACAGATAAGCCCTTACCGTACTGTGACAGCACCAAAATGTTTCCACCTTTAAATGGATGACGTTCACACGTTTGGAATCAGTGCTCATCTGAATACAGTGATAGTTGGACGCATTAAGTGCAATTGAAGTTAATCATTTTAACAACTTTAGTAGTCTGATCAGTTTGCTAACCGTAGGTAGACAGATTGTAGACAGATAGAACTTTTGAAATCTTTGATTACAAACAGCTTCTTTATTTGTATGCTTATGTGTCTTCGGGAAAGTCGTTAAATATGATTAGAAGAGTAAATAAGTTCAACTGGCCAACTTTGCCTGAAACAGAAGCAAATGACCTGAAGCTCATGTAAGGCAGGTACACATGTAACTGTTGCTTTCAACAACAAGACTGAAGTTGCAGCTGCTCACATAGTTTAGTTTCACCCACGGAGCAATTACGAAGAGAAGTTGGTGTGTGAATGGAGCCATGTTACGATCAATGGTGTCATAACGTCATGAAAGAGAGCGATTGCGATTGGTGGCATGTACTCTGTGTGCTCTGTGATTGGTGGAATGGCGGAGCCAACCTTCCCCGTACCTCTGCCTTCCACCGCGCGCAGTGTCGTCCCACAATTTTCCCTAGAGAAATGAACTATCGGTAACTCCTCTTCTTATTGCTCCGTGGCTTCCCCACTTGGGAAGTTCTGAACTAATCACGTTACATTCTTGTTTTCTGAAGTACATATGCATTTAAATAGAAACCTATTTATAAAGTTTGGACTTTGCATGGAGTGGAATTAAGGCGATACCAAAAAAATGGGGTTTTTCGAATCCATTTACTCCACTATAACGTCATCTACGTATTTCATTTTTTGGGAAAATGTTTATTGAGTATTTGATTAAGATTCTCACTAAAGGAAAACGCGATTGGATGAAATTTTCTCAATAGAATTTAATTCCGAAAAGACCTCTAAATTGTTTAATTTTTCCTGTAATTCTAAAATCCTAACTAATTTCATTGTGAAAGTGCATTCAAAATGTGGATATTATGTATTTGTAAAGTCTCCTTGAAAATCTTTTTGACAAAATAGCTTAGTATATTTTATATGAATAAAAAACCGACTTTTTGCTACTTTGCCACGAATCCGTCCCACTCGCACTGAGGGTTTTTTCGCATATGGAGTAACAGGGACGCTAAAACTTTTACGTAGCACCGTTTTCCCCGAACTCTGAACTCGCGAACCCCTCTTACAACCCCTCTGGCTCATGTTCGAACTTGAAAATTCTTTTTGTCTCATTTACTCTCCTACCAAATTTCGGGACGTTCCGATGAATGATACTCGAGTTATCCTTACATACATACGAACGCCGGATTGTTCAAGTAGACTCAAAGATCATCGCTTCGCTCGCTTGTCCAATAGTTAGTGGTTAGCCCCGAACTGTCAACTCGCGGACCCCCAAACCCATATCTCGGCAACTCTTTGACCGATTTGCTTCGCTACGCTCCCTCATTCAGCTATATATCTCAGTTCTTATAGTTTCATACGTTTTTTGATAATTCGATTATAAAACGTTGATATATCACTTCTTTAGCCTTAACACTCCGTTACACGCGCATCTAATAGTTAAACCATTCCACGCGTGGGGCACAACTAGTCACAAGGTGCCACAATTTATAATAAAATTTATAATTAAATTATTTTAAACTACAACAATTGAAAAGAAAAAAATCAAGCTTATTATAAATAAGTGCTAAATAGTAACATGAATGTGTTAAAATATTTAAACTTCTAATAATCATTACAACAATTAAAGAAAAAATAAGTCACGATGAATTTTCTCAAAAAGCAACATTCAATCTAAATGATCGTCCATCACAGTACTGAAAAGCGGGCCCTTGCATTAGTATAACCTTCCTAGAAAACTTTTTTATGCGCAGATGTTGTCGAAACTTGACTAGTGCAAGCAATGGTATATGATGCAAGCTGTAGGTACTCAGGAAAAGAAGACTGTTGGTATAAAAGTGTTCCAATAATTACAAAATATCAATCACTGGGGCACGCTTGTGCCCCGCGCGTGTAAAGGGCCTTACTATTGCCAAATGGGTACTTTCTAAAGCCTACTCCTTGTTTATGGCCAACCCAAAAATAATGAAAAAAATGTATTATGAATAATCAACTCTTAGGCAACATATGCAACATTTTTTTTTTTCATACCACCAAAACTTCTACATGTTTTTTTTTTTACTGAATAGTGTTTTTTGACCTCAAATTCCCTACTGCTCCTGAGTGGCTTGGCCGATTGAATTCATCTATGCTTTGATACATCCAAACATACATCCAAACATCCAAACTTTCGCATTTATAATATTAGTGGGAGGGATGGGATTTTCCACATACCAACCCATCTCAAGAAGCCATACAAACGCCGGATTGTTCAAATAGACTCGGAGAACTTCGTTTTCTTCGCTCAGTCGTTCAATTATAAGAAGATTTTCACTCGCCTCCACGTTTTGCTACGGCGTAGCAAGTGCTACGATTCCATAGTTTTTCGGCTTCGTAAACCCACTACGCCGTAGTCCGAACGTAAATACGAGTCAGAGGCAACTTATACATAACAGGCGAATTGTAGTAAACCCGCCTTTTTGTAATTAAACAAAACTGAAAACATAAATTTAAAATTTGCTTAACTCTTACTCAACGAAACCTAAATACCTATGTATTGTGTATGCTGCCATCGCAAAGCAGCCATTCGTTTCTGTTAATTGGAAATGTAATTTTTTTTATGTAAAAAAACGTATGTTGCCATTTTATTTAGCAACACTGCGCAATTGATGGTTAAACTTGTCCGTATAAAATTTATAGTAAGTATTTAAAGTTATGGAAAATTTAACAATTTTTGGAGATATCTGTTTATTTATACCCGGTATAAATGTGTTCGTGGGTTCGCTCCACTCACTCGTTCAATTATAATAGTCTGAATCTAGTTAGATAGATAGATAGATAGATAGATATAATCTTTATTTACTCAGCACTTTCAACAAATTAATTCAAACACATTTTAGATATAAAACAAAATGAAGTTTCAAACACATTTTAAATACAAAACAAAATGAATTGCTGGGTAAAAAGGCCCTGACTCAGCATGTGTTGCAGCCAGTAAGTAGACTACAACGCTGTTATTATGCCAGAACCATTGTTTTGTCACGCATACTTCCGACATTTTAATGCATACTTACATAGATACAAATAGTTACAGTATAATACATACTACTATTTTAATTATATAACATTAGTAATCAACAATTATGGTGAGCACGCGATATGACGGCAGTGCTTTGTATCACCATAGGTTTTAAAAATAGCGGGAAGTGAAGAGAAATAATTACGAAGATGAAAGATCTGACCTTGGGAAGGAGCTGCATGCACCACAAACCACGCTTCGCCTGAGCCACCAAGTCTCTGGTGTTCTCCAAGATGGTTTTCTTCTTCCTCTTCGTGCCTGGTTGCGCTCTTCTCGGCTAATCTTCTTCGTAATAGTAATAGATGAAAATGAGGCGCACAGCGGGTGCGATCTCAAAATGGCGGGCGGTAGGGTCGAGGTAGGACCTAGTCGAATGACAATCAGCGTATACCTCCGGCGTGAAAGGCTTCTGATTGACGACTGATTGATTTGCGTCCAAAACTAAGCGGGTGGAGATGCAGCGAAAATGACAGTTGCAAATATTAATTCACAACTACCTCGCAGTATGAGAGCCACAAGAAGTGGCGCGAACATTTGCCCCCGGCGTTAAAACCATTGGTTTTAAAATAAGAATAGAAAAGTAAAAATAAGACAGAGAATAACGAAATTTTGAAGCGGGGGCAAAGAAAGGAGTTATTGAGATGGGAGAGGGCAAAGACGCACGACAGGTCGTTTGTAAACACCTGTCGTCGTTTTGACAGAAGCTACCCTAATGACATTATCTTTGCCAGGGTATACAGCTACAATGACACCGAGCGGCCATTGAAGCGGTGGAGTATTGTCGGTAACTACAACGACAACAGATCCAATTTTGATTGGGTTGGTAGGTGTATTCCATTTTCCTCTAGACTGGAGAAGATGGAGATAATCATTCTTCCATCGCCTCGCGAACGATTCTACCATTTGATCAAGCAACGCGTAGCGACGTAATAAATTAACTGGCTCATCAGCCACCTTGCAAGCGGGTAATTCTTTTAAAGGAGTTGACATCAGAAAATGTGCAGGAGTTAACGCGCTAAGTTCAGATGGATCTTCACTCAGCAGCGTAAGCGGACGAGAATTTATGACACATTCTATTTGCGTAACTACAGTTAATAATTCTTCGTAGGTCAACAGTTGAGTACCTACTACTCTATGCAAATGCGTCTTAAATCCTTTGACATATATCTCATAATGTCCCCCAAAATGTGGGCTACGTGGAATATTAAATTTCCATTGTATTCTATGATCGGCAAGTTCATTCGCGAAAGACGTTTTAAATTCTTCGGAATTTGTCAAATTGTAAATTTCTGAGAGGGCATTTCTAGCGCCTACAAAGTTCGTAGCATTATCAGAATATACGAAAGACACTGCTCCACGTCTAGATAAAAAACGTTTGAACGCGGAAAGAAAAGTGTTCGTGCTAAGATCAGTTGCCAATTCAACGTGAACTGCACGAGTCACCAGGCATACAAATATGCAGAGGTAACATTTGACGGGACGGACTCCACGTTTTCGATACGGAGTGATACTGATAGGACCACAATAATCCACAGCGCAGTGGACAAAAGCTTTAGCCTCATTAACGCGGCATGATGGTAAATCTGCCATGAAAGGGAAGGTTTGTCTCGGCTTCGCCTTAAAACAATAATTGCAGCTATGTATTACGCGACGAACAATATTTCGACAGGAAAGTATCCAAAATTTTTGGCGGATTATTGACATTAAAGCCACTGGTCCAGTGTGACAATTTTTGCGATGATAATGAATGATAAAATCAATTCGACAATATGATTTTTACGAGGTAACAACACAGGGTGTTGTTGATCGAACGTCATGTCTGTGTTGCGAAGTCGACCACCAACGCGTAACAATCCATTTTTATCTAAAAATGGCGATAGTCGATTTAAAGCGGGAGAACAAAGTTTATTTGACTTTAATCTTTTTATTTCATCAAGAAAATAAAATGCTTGAAGAGCTTTAATCAATGCAACTTCAGCGAAATCCATATCGGTAGCGGTAAAAATATTAGAGCGCGGTAAAATACGTAAAAATCGGTAGATGTAAATGATTGTGTGTAAAAGCACAAGCCATGACGAAATTCTTTCCGAAAGAGAAAGAAGAGGATGCGGTTCTTCATTACTAAAAGCGGGAAGAGAAATTGTTTTTGATTCCGGCAAGTTTTCTTCAATAGAAGCTGATTCTATTGTTTTGATTGGCCACTCTTTAGCGTCCAGATAAAGCCAAGCAGGTCCAGTGAACCAGAGCGGGTGACTCATCAACTGCATGGGAGTGAGACCACGGGAAAGACAGTCGCTCGGGTTTTGAGAACCAGCTGTATGGTAAAAACATTCAGCGGGAATAGCGGATATTATTTTTGTTATACGCGTCGCGACAAAGGTTTTAAACCTGTGCGGTGAGGAATGTATCCAGTGTAAAGTTACCATAGAATCGGTAAAACAGTAAATACGTTCAATATTGTGACGTATTTTATAAGCGTCAACTACACGACGAGTTAATTTCGACATGAGTAACGAGGCACAAAGCTCAAGGCGGGCGACACTGACGGTCTTGAGTGGACAGACTTTTGACTTTGCGCATACCAGCCGAATGCTAGTGCAAGTGTCTGAGTCATCTTGTACCCTAATATATACGACACATCCGTATCCACGTTCACTTGCGTCTGCAAATGATATTATCGAAATTTTCGAATTTTGGCGTTTAATACGTAAATCCCGCAAAACAGGTAGCTCCTTCAAATAGTTTTGCCAAATCTGCGCAATATCAGAGGGTAGTGTTTCATCCCAGTCTAATTTTAAAATACAGATTTTCTGCAAGAGTAATTTTGCGTACAAGATCACAGGAGCGGTAAAGCCGAGGACGTCGTACTGACGTGCTATCACGGACAAAACATTGCGTTTAGTACATGGGCGACTATCTAGCGATACAGTAAAAGAGAACTCGTCAGAATCAGGCGACCACTGTAAGCCAAGAACTTTAAGAGTTTGAGTTTGTTCTTCAAAATTCTTACTAGAATTTAAGCGGTGAGTATCAGGCAGTGTATCAAGTAACTGTTGACAGTTACTAGACCACTTGACGAGCTCAAAGCCACCGGCCTTAAGCAATCCTACCAGCTCATCTCTGAGCTGTAAGGAGCCCTGCACGGTGGGCGTGCTATAGCAGATGTCGTCCATGTAACAGTTTCGTGCGGCTACAGTAGCGGCGAGCGGGTACGCTGAACTCCCATCCTCACAGAGTTTCCTGACTACTCTCATCGCAAGGAAAGGGCTACTACGTAGTCCAAAGCAGACGCGATTGAACTGATAAGCGATAAGCGGTGAACACGTGTCAAAGCGGTATAAAAACTTTTGAAATTTGCGATCATCGGCGTTAACCAAAACTTGTAAGAACATTTGTTTGATATCCGAGGTAAAAGCGATTTCATACAAGCGGAAGTCAAGTAAAATTAAAAACAAATCGTTTTGCAAATTAGCACCTGTGTGCAGCGTGTCATTTAATGAGACACGAGTACCATCAGCGGAGTCAGTCTTAGTACTGGCATTCATACAAATACGCACCTTTGTCGTTGATTTATCAACACGCACTACGGGATGATGCGGAATATAATAACCAAGAGATAATTGGTCATCATTATGAAGCGGGGATATGTAACCTTTAGTTAGGTATTCATTTATTATATTGTTATACTCGGAACGTAAATCTGCGTTAGAAACAAACCTACGCTCAAGAGACATAAAACACTTTTTTGCGTGATGGTACGAGTTTCCTAGTATGTTAGGATTCCGTGCGAACGGTAAAGAAACCGAATAGCGACCAGCGGGGTCACGTGACACATTGTTGATAAATAATTTTTCACATTCATCATTTGCGGGACTAGAAGCAGGTTCACAATGCACCTCTTCTAATTGCCAAAATTTTTGTAAAATAAAATCTATTGGCGGTTCAATCTCCATATAAGAGCATAACGAAATTGAACATGCGGTATTTTGGTAAACAGGCGTATTACCAATTAGCGTAAAACCGAAGATGGTCTGAAATCCCGTCGGCGTACCCGGGGGACCAGAGACGCGGCCTGATAACAAGATATCCGCGAATAAAGATGCACCGATAAGAATATCAATCTCGCCCGGTAAGTAAAAGGTTTCATCAGCAAGTGTGATACCTTTTAAATATGAAAGCGTAGACAAATCCACCTGCACCGATGGTAAGTTGTCGGTAATACGGTCGATTACATAAGTGTCAAGCGAAATTGAAACCGAATCATCAAATCGTGAAAACAATTTAAGGTTTGTCGCACCCTTAATTGGGTTTGATGAGGAGCCGATGCCCTTAACAAAAGCGCGGGGAATTTTTTCATATTTTAAGTTAAGCTTCTCACAACAGGAAACCGTCGAAAAACTGGATTGTGACGCAGGGTCGCAGAGCGCACGTAGACGGACAGACATACCGTTAGAATCTTTCACGATCACTTGAATTGTACCTAAAAGGCATGTTTCATTACGCTGCGAGTTAGGCTGTAAGTTACATAAAGAAATATTATTACTCGCAGTTGGTACGGATTGAGAATCATTAGTCATATGTTCTGTGTTAGTCGCCGATACGGCAGGATCCACCATCCTCGAAGATTGCGTATGTGTGCGTGGAGACACGGTAATATTTTGACCAAGCGCGGTGTGAGTATTCATCACATTTTGTTTGCGGCACAACATCGAATGGTGTTTACAATTACAATGGCGGCAATTATAAGACGATTTACAAGCGGAGTTGTTATGCGTAATGCTTAAACAATTGGTGCAACCGTTATTAGATTTGATGAACTGAAATCTTTTCTCGATATCTAGTTTCACAAATTCGGGACACTTATATAAATTATAGTGTTTTAATTGTTTACATAGCGGACAACAATTATTATTGGTCGAAGCGGAGACAAAAGCATGGGTTGACTTGGTACTGTACCCGGTTTTGTTGTTATTATTATTAGCGGAGCGGTTCGGAGCGGGAGCGGTAATTGCGGGTGCAGTGCGGTTCAGTATCTTAGTTTGTTCACGTAAAAATGATATTAATTCATCATAATGGGGTAAATCGGAACCACGTTTAAACATTTCAAATGAACGAGCGGTTTCAACATCAAGTTTTTTAAGGGCCAAATACATAAGGATAAAATCCGAAAGATCTTTAATATTCAGCGATTTTAAACACGAAACAGCGGAACAGAACTTGTCTAAAAACAAGTCCAAGTTTTTTGAACTAGCGGTAGTTAAAGGGCGAAATTCAAACATTTGATCCAAATAAGTAGTGGCTAAACTACGCGAGTCTTGAAAAGTAGAAACGAGTGTTTTCCAGATTATGTCGTAGTTAGTTGCGTTCGGTGTGATTCCAGAACAAATCGAAAGTGCCCGGCCAGAAAGTTTACCCATCAGGTATTGTACTCGTTCGTTGTCGGTCAAGTCCGGATTATCGTGAATCGTGGTTTTAAATGTTTCATAGAATGTTGGCCACATAGTAGCTTCACCAGAAAAACCAACGAGTTCCAGTTTTGGAAGCTTGATAGTAGGTTTTTTGGGACATTCCATGTCAAGTGGAGCTTTAACTTTAGAGTCAGCCGATTTCGAAGAATGTGATAACTTCCGGTTGATGTATTTGCAATGGGAGTAAAGATCCTCAAAAGCTGACCAACTTTGATAATTTGGTTCAAAATTAGGATTTATCAATACCTCTGTGTCATTAATTTCATCTATGATTACATGAATTTCTGAGCGTACAGTATCCAAAGTTTCGACATTGGCCATAAACAATTCTGCCGAAGAAACATCCTCTAAAGCGGTTTTAGAAAAGTCATAAACTCTCTGAAGGCGATTAAACAATTCTTGCCTTTTATTTTTAAGCTTCTTTAAACTATACGACATCTTTAATTTTGCAGCTTCTGCGGAATTTGGCATGTTATATAGTACAAAGTTAGGCAAGTACCAGAACTATTGAAAGTTTTATACTGACTACAACATAGAATAATGCTAATGAGTTAGAGATAACACGGGCGGCGGACGAACCTGTGTACGAGTACCTCTCGATAATATTAAGAATTAGCAGGTAGGCAGATAATATTTTCTGTGAAATGATCAAATGGTATAATCGCAGCGGATAAATTAACAGAATGGCGTATTTCACTGTAGATAATTTATAATTTCCAGTATATAGGAAATGGAATCACTAATATTTTGACGAATGCGGGGTTTTAATGCATAGATAATGCAAATAAGAGCGGGAATGCGGGGTAATACTGCGGGCAGAGTGAAAATTAGAGCGGAATTCACGTGTTCTTTAGACAAAGAACATGAAGATAGCGGTTGGAAATACCAAAAAATGGTTATAGATCGCAGATCAAAGGGCCTAAAATGGATCTAGATCCGGCTCGAATGGCCAAAAAATGAGCACGCGATATGACGGCAGTGCTTTGTATCACCATAGGTTTTAAAAATAGCGGGAAGTGAAGAGAAATAATTACGAAGATGAAAGATCTGACCTTGGGAAGGAGCTGCATGCACCACAAACCACGCTTCGCCTGAGCCACCAAGTCTCTGGTGTTCTCCAAGATGGTTTTCTTCTTCCTCTTCGTGCCTGGTTGCGCTCTTCTCGGCTAATCTTCTTCGTAATAGTAATAGATGAAAATGAGGCGCACAGCGGGTGCGATCTCAAAATGGCGGGCGGTAGGGTCGAGGTAGGACCTAGTCGAATGACAATCAGCGTATACCTCCGGCGTGAAAGGCTTCTGATTGACGACTGATTGATTTGCGTCCAAAACTAAGCGGGTGGAGATGCAGCGAAAATGACAGTTGCAAATATTAATTCACAACTACCTCGCAGTATGAGAGCCACAAGAAGTGGCGCGAACATATGGTGTACAATAAACATACATAGATAATAAGCGAGTAAGTGAGTAATAAATATGTGGCCATACATACAAGTTATAGAATAGGCAGATGTAGAAATATCTACATAGATAAATAAATAAATAAGGTTTATGAGTTCGTGTTGGTTTGGTTGCTCAGAAGATATTTGAAGTATGATTTTTTGAAGTTATTTTTAGGTTTTAATTCCCTCAAAGGTGGTGGTATATCATTCCAACACTTTGTGGCTTGGTGTTTAAAGCTACCCCTGAACGCGGCGGTCTTGTGACACTGCATTGACATTACAGGTGTACATTTCCGGACTTTATACTTGTTCCTGTCCCTGCGCCATCCAAGTTTATCATGTAGATAGCTTGGTTCTCCTGTCTCGATCACTCCGAACAATAAACTGGCAAAATGAAGCTTTTGACGAGCCTCCATATTTAAAATGCCAGCACTGTTCAGATATGGTGTCACATGTCCACGTGAAGGTATATGAAAACAGTAGCGACTGCAGGCATTCTGTACCCGTTGTAATAGTCTGTGCGTTTTCTTGTACAAACATGGCCCATACACTACCAGACAGTAGTTAAGTTTCGACAGTATCAAGGACTCGCACAGTTTTATCCTCATCTCAGTGCTTAAGTACTGTCGTATGTTGTACAAAACCTTAAGTCTGTAGAAGCAGTTTCGCACTAGTTCCAACACGTGGCCCTCAAAATGCATTTCACTATCCAGAATCATACCCAGGTTGCGCGATTCATTTACTCTATCAATGATTTGAGTTTTGATCTTCACCTGAGGATTTAAACCAGCTATGTATTGTGTTTGTTTATGTGATCCAAGTATCATGTATTTGGTCTTTGCAGGATTAAACGCAAGGGAATTTGCTGAGGACCAATTGGCAATTCTTTCTAGATCGTTGTTAATATCAATATATATACGAAAACATGGGCAATTTATTTTTTTCCATGATACAAAGAGAAGAAAAACTTATTTTAAATAAAACTAATTCTTGGTAACTGTTCCACTGTTTAATTGTCACCACAAATGTGAACATGACGAATTATGCTATATCTTAATATGATCACGTTTCGGAATTTCGCTCCCAGCTTGGCTGGCTTCCTATTCGCTCACGTCGAAATGTCCATATCCGTTCCCTCTTATACTCTGTTCTTTTCAATCCTTCTTTTCCTTCCTATCTTAAGGAACGTTTTAAGTTTCGTCACCAATTTCATGAAAAAATGTTGCGGGCATCTGAAAACCTTCAGTTAAAGACACCACCACAGTTATCGACTTTCTACGGTAAAAATCTTTTACAGTTGAAGCTGATCGCTTGTTGGATGCTTTACCCCTTTCTGTAAATTCTGCTCCTTCTTTGGATATTTTCAGAAAACGAATTAAAGAATATTTTTCCTCCCATTAATTAAGGTACATATTATCTACGTATATTTATCTCCCTGAAATTAGTATATGAATATACAGGGTGGAAAAAATTTAAGGGCCCTGGATGGGAACTACCTTAAATCCTTTAGTTAGCACATTTTACTGAAAGGAAACATTTCTTTATTTTTCAAAATAATAAAAACTGCATTCAAAGATCTTTTAAAATTTGCTTGTCTCAACCGGGAACTGAACCAACTAAAAATAAAAAAAATAAATCCTCGCTATTTTATTATACAAATCGGTAGGATTATTGTTCAGGATAAAATTTGTCTAATAAACATTTAGTCTGGAAACTCCCTGTATAAGGTCTTTCAATTTAAATGGAAAGTAATTTAGGAGGTGGTTCAGTATCGTCAATTCATCACATTCCACTGCAAAGTACTTTTTTTTGCGCGAACTTTTTCTTTACTTGTCCATACAAACTGAGTCAGCTGATCGGACCACTTTGTACTGAGAAACGAAAAATAAGTTCGCGCAAAAACAAGTGCTTTGCAGTGGAATGTGATGTATTAACGATACTGAATCACCTCCAAAATTACTTTCCATTTAAATTGAAAGACCTTATATATTAGTATATATATAATATTGTAAACTATGTATTATAAATAGTAAGTATATTGACATATAGATAATAAGGTAACATACGAAATTCCATTATTTATTACGTATATATATATGTATTTTACACCACGTACGCCTTATCCTCTAGTTTACATTGTCTTCCACCCAAAGGTTGTTTTTAAGAAATCGCTTAAGCGATAAGACCGCCTATTGTACCCTCTCTGTTTAAAATATTTTATAAATTCTTGTTTTGGTGCACAATAAAGAGTATTTATGTTTATCTAATGTTTATGTTAAAACTAATAATTGTAGGGTATATAACCTGACGATGTTATAAAAACGAAACTAGTCGCTAAGAACAATGAAAGAGTGGAACAGTTCCCAAGAAATTGTTTTATTTACAATATGTTACCGAATGTTCCATCAAGAACCAATAACAACAACTATCAATTTCTAGAAGTAAAATTATTTGTTTTCCGTCGAAAACAAATATTAAGATGTCCTTATTTCTAAAAGCTTTAGGATATCTTGTTTTGTTATTTTGCCTATCTTCATAGGTTATTTTATTACGTCCAATAAATTGTTCAACTATTGAATCTACGTGATACAATATAAAATAGCGTAGAAGAGCAGTTTTTAGGGTTTCGTACCCAAAGGGCAAATCGGAGCCCTCTTAATGTCACCCCCTGTCCCTCTGTCTGTCCGTCTGTCCGTATTTGGATCTCTAGCTCTTAGACGGAATGAGATAGAAACCTGAAATTTTTATAGTTTGTTTAAAATTTAAAATGGAATTAGGTAATTTTTCAAGGGGGGCCTGATACGTGAAAATGGAGCCGAAAAAAATATTTTTTTCTTGCCCTAGCATGTGGGGTGTCATTATTGTCTAGAACTCACTAAGTAGAGTATACATTTTTTATTTTATTTTTTTCATCTTAAGAAATGGAGGGCTATCAACTAACTTAATTATGCAGTTTTTATGACTGACACAATTAGAGCATGACCTAAAATAAATAAATATCTAGTTTAAAATAGTTCGTCATATGTACGGAGCCCTAAAAGAGCGAGGCTCGACTCGCACTTGGCTGGTTTTTTGACGTTTCTCAGCCTAACTGGATGCGTCTTAAAAAAACATTTATAGCACACCTTGCGTAAAATGACCACTTTAGAAATGACTAATTTACGCAGCGTGCGTAAAGTCGGCATTTTCCACACTTGTACTATAAAAAATTATACGAAACTCGTGCGAGAAACTTTTTCTCGACTCGTGTGATTGCAGCACTCGCCTTCGGCTCGTGCCGCAAACTCACACTCGTCAGAAAACGTTTCATCGCTCTCGTATCGTAATGTACTATAAGGAAACTAACTTATTTCCATGAGAACTCTATGTTTAAAATTTTCGTTTTGTTTTAACAAATATATCTGACATCAATTAAAAACATTTAAAAGAAGATGGAATTACATGGAAATTTTTACAATGGAAATTTTTAAAGCATCAAGACAATCACGTTTGATTCTGAGAAATGTTTTCCATCGATGTCACAGACAATTATACAACGTGTAACAGAAAGGTGTAACCATATTTGAAGAGCTTATTCAGTCAATGGTATAGAACAAATTTTACTATGGAGCCAACCCTGAAATCTCAAAAAAAAATCTGCTCTTCCATACATTTCGGCCGAGTGGCATTGCATTTTTCTATGAAAATTTAAGCATTTTTTTTCGATATACAGGTTTTGTTCCATAGTACAAGTTGTTCTATACCATTGACTGAATAACCTCTTCAAATATGGTTACACCTTTCTGTTACACGTTGTATAATGATGATCTTTTGAAATCAAAAATATTAAAACGGCAGTGAAAAAGTGAAGTACACTAACCACTCGCCCTTTGTTTCCAAGGGAGGCTTTTACCCCGCACGTAAGTATCAACATTCAAAGACAAAAAAGAACTTTATGGGAAAAGTAGCTCACACATCACAAAAGTAGAATATTCTAGCGTACGTGAAAAAAGGCGCACATTCTACCATTCCCAATTGAAAAAGCCCTGTTTCTGAGAAAGTTATAAATCAATCTAATCTTCCGTAATCTTTTATTTGTTCTACGCGGTATTGGTCGCGGGTGACTAGATAGGGCTCCAGTCTCGAGGGCAACAAGAGATTCGATAAGCAGTTTTCATATGTGGCAGGCAAATAGTAAAATTCAGCATTTTACAAACGGCGTCGTCAGTTTCTAAACTCTCGCAATTTGCAATTTTTGTAATTTGGCGAATCTTCGTCATATAGTAGGTAGAATTCAGCATTTCATAATTTTCCTCGGCGTAAAGTAATTCTATTAGAACTACTGAGGGTCGCTTCCCTCTGCTCCGCTTCGCTCGGCTCCCAATATAATAAAAGCTTCTCCTCGCTCCGCTCGTCGCCGCACCTATTTTTCACTTTTTGGTAAAAGACTTTCAATTTCGGCTTTTTAGAAAATGATGAAGTTATTTTAAATTTGTGGATATATTAATAATTTGCAATATTCCAATGAAGTTATTTTATATTATGCCAAACGGTAAATTGCAAAACTGCGAGCGTTTAGAAACTGACGACACCATTTGTAAAATGCCGTATTTGACTATTTCAACATGACGTATCCTGAGGTGGCAAATGTTGACGGAATAATCTTACACTCGTGAAACCACTTTTTACCGACGATTGTCCCGTCTTAACATGTAGGGTTACCATACCCATTCGACTTAAATGTATGATACAACTTTTCTTCTAAGATTTCTCGATTTTATTTCACTAAAAGTTGTTCGTATGGATGAGTTCTATCGCCAGTTACCGGCTTCCGCAACACGGGAGTAAAATTAGAGTAAGCAGTTTATAAATAAAGGAAGCAGTTTATATATATTATACCCATATATTTTTATATTTTTATTTATTTTTATATATTTTTACCTGTATACAGAGAAATAAGCAGCAAAAATTAAGTTCCTTAGTTTATATCATTGCAATAGGGTTGCCAACAGCCGTTTTTTGTTAACATCTAAAACACCTATGGGTCTTTTATTTTTTATTATAATTTATAAACTTAAATAACTTGAATTTTAACTTAATTTGTATGTACTAAGCATTCGTACGTACTACTTTTTTGAAATAGCTTTTAAAAACCCTTTATTCTGAGAGGTAAAGAGCAACCAAATCGATCTGCAGCAGACAACAGCTGTCCCCCGCCGAATAGCGTGAAAACTACAGCTTTTTTTCTTGTAAAATTCTGAAGCTTTATTATTAACACATTTTTATTTTGCAACTACGGACTTCTGTATTATCATAGCCAGAAAAATGGAGTAACCCATAAAATATGGGACATCTGGCAACCCTGCATTTCACAGATAAGTTGATAGAATAGATGTGCATTTCATAAATAAATTAACAGGTGAACTTACAAAAACAGTACCACGTAAAAACAGTACTTATCATATCCAACAAAAATTTATAAATCCACTTCTTTTCCAATTTGAACGGCTTTTTTTATCATTACATAATTATTATTAGTTTCATCAGGACAATTGTTCAGTTGAAACTATGATAAAAATAAATTTCTATATTATGTTGGAACAGTCTCTACTAATGTGGAAAATTTAACATTACCTGCCTTTTCACATTCTGTATATTCGAAAGTTTATCCGATGTATCCAGGCCACAAAGGCACAAGTAACTAGGTTCTTGTTAATTTTGTGGCTGCTGAAGCTCAGATTGCGCTCTGATTGGCTAATGAAACGTAAACCACGCTCTAAACCACTGCTCTATTGGCTAAAAGCGGCACAAGGAAATATTTGAAACATGTGATTTGTTGTTTTTTAACAGATTTTTCAAAGTTAAAACTTCTTCTTGCTTTATTCCATTCATTTTATGGAAAATTAAACAAGAAAAAAAAACAAAGGTAACAAAGAAAATTTAATTTATCGCTATGAAATTAGGTTTTCAAAGTGTCAAAAGTTAATATGAAGCATTTTTCAAGTAAGATGGATGCTTGCCACTATCTGGACTGCAATTCAGCGAAAGTAAAAATTAACAGGATGAATTTCCACAAAGCCGGAAAAATTTTTAGCAAAAAATTTGTCTCTGGACATATAATAAAGGACAGAGTTTGCAAAACAAAAACTTAAGCACCCAAAGTAAGTCTACTCGCTTGTACGCAAGAGACCGGCACGCAAACATTTACACGTCTATGATCCATAGTAAGTCCACTCACACACTTACAAACCGCTGTTGTTTGTTGCTTAGCGGCGACTCCGTCCGCCTTTTTTGTACGGCCACGATCTCTGCCATATTTATAAACAAAAATATTTTATTTTCGAAAAGTGTCGAAAAGAAATCTGAGAACAAATATGATTCTTACTCACATCTACCTGTGTTATGCGTCGCAAATGAAGATGAAAAGGTAATCCAATGAAATAAGCCATGAAACAGTTTGATAAATCATCCCCTATCCATCATCCAGTGAGTTACCTGAATTACACACACGAGGGACAACCCTTTCCTTGTACCGATGTACACACGCAAACGACCTGCCACACGTGTATTGTTTTATGGGAAGATGTATCGTCAGGCCAAACCAGATAATGGATGATTAGTGATAATAGCAAAACAAAAATTTAATCACTTAAATGTAGATGGTCCTATGGAAGAGGAGGTCGCTAGGTCCTCCTACACAGATGTTCCTTTGAACATCTAATAGGAGGCCCTGGCCACTAAACATATGTGTACAAATCATTTGTTGTGCAATAAATAATTTTCATTTTCATTTTCAAAATCATTTTCATTTTCATTCATTACATGCTCTACCAACTTTAGTGTTAAAGAACGAAAGAAGTTGAAGGTTTAAGCGTTAGTTGTTAAGTTGACTGTTGTACTTTAAGTTGGATTTATGAGGACGACATGGTTATGACTCTCTACCAAGTCCTTTTCAAAATAAAGATTTAAAAAAAAGAACGAAAGAATTAAAGTTTTTGAAACTTTATACTTTGTTATGTTTGTCGGCACTTGGTAGAATAACATATACATATCCTGGGCAGATATTAGAATTTGGTAGATCGTAAAGTATGAAATCGAAAATCTTTCACCAGAAGAAAAATTGGTGCGACGACAAGCGGAGCAAAGAGGAGCGTGTGAGATTTACAATTATAATAAATTTTGGGAGCCGAGCGAAGTGGAGCGAAGATTCTTTATCTGGTTGGGCAGATCGTAAAGCATGAAATCAAAAATCTTTCACCAAAAGTAAAAAATAGGTGCGACGACGAGCGAAGCGAAGCGGAGCGAAGCGGAGCGAGGAAGAGCGTGTTAGGTTTGCATAACAAAACAAGGGAACTTTAAATTTGAGATATTTCGTAATCAAATATAGGTACAAACTTGTAATTTGGGAGTAGAAATAGGTTCAGTTAGTACTCTTTATAACTGAAATTTCAGATTTCTAGCTTTTCCCACAACGAAGATACAGGGGGCTTGAAAGTGCCGTGAGTTGCTTCGAGAAAAGGATTGAATGGCCATTCCGCGTTTTTTTTGTGAAACTTGGTGTGAAACTTACTGCCGTGACCCCAGATTTCAAAATTTTTTATATTAAAAGTATTTTAAATTCTTAATTATATAAACCAATGGAAACTTTGCGATGACGGCATACACAATACATAGGTAATAAGGTTTTTTTAAACAACTATTGTGTGAATTTTGAATTTAAGTGTTCTGTTTCGAATAATTAGAAAAAGGCGGGTTTTTCACAATCCGGCTGCGAAACCGCTCTTAACGCAGCGCCTTAGAAACCTGAAATTTGGCATAGAGGAAGTTCGTTGAGCGTATACAAAGGAAAAGATCAGAAAATTAACTAAATTGAATTATTCAAGAAGTTATTTTTTACTGACTTAATTAGACCCATTAGATACATAGAGTTTAATAGATCGTAAGTCAAGGTAAGTTGGATCTCCAAAACGTGGAATAAGTTGTGTACGGAACCAGACAACTGGAACGCTAAACATTTCTACGTTGCGGTGGAATTTAAACCAATGTAAAATTTGTTTGTTTGTATGTAGGGTCTCTGTAACTACAAAATTGATTTTCAAAACTTTTTTACTGTTATAATGGTTGTTCCCTAGAGACGAGCAGTTCCCTGGGCACATGGTCATTAAGGCTTCTACCAACGCCAACGACTTTGAACTAAGTAACTTTGTTACCATTTTATACGGTAACTATAGCATTTTTCAACAGAAGAAAAATACATAGTAATCTGCATGATACAAATAGTGATGTGGTTTTTCCTGAATTTCATTATAATATACAGAAGAGAAGCAAGAAAATTCCAAGTTTACCCTTATTTTTCGAGTTTTTGTTCACTTGTAACAACATAACTGCTACAGTTTTTATCGAAACAGTTTGAAAATGTATAAACTTTTAGACAAAATGATATAAAATGATTTGGTTTTCTTAGTTCTTGGAAATTAACATTAGTTTAGATAAAATAAACTAAAAACACACTATTTTCGCACTTGTCAGCCGCAGCAACTGACGTAACAGCCATGTTGCAGTGCGAGCTGATAAGGACTTTATTTTAATATGGTTTTGTTCGAAATTTCAACCACCACGAATCGAGTTGCTAAATATTCCGACGGAGCCACCTTAAGAACGTCCACGCGGGTGACACCGCGGCCAAAAGCCGCGTTATAAGTACAATATGTAGAAGTTTAAAACAACTTTACAAAAATCAATGATGTATATTGGAATACTTACAGTAAAATTATGCAACATGCAACTTTACTATGACAACATTGTACACGCATTTTCTTACTGCAGTCCACGGGAAAAAGGGGTCAAGTTGAAAAAGCATCGTCTTTTAAGCTTAAATTATTTGTTGTTAATTTTTAATATTGTTAAATATTTTATACTTATTTATTTATTTTTATTTGTATTAATTATGTCTGATATTTTAAATAGTAGCACTGACAGTATTTATTTCTCTTTTTCTTCTTCTTCCGAAGGTCTTTTGAGTGCGGATAGTGATTCATCTGATTTGCCTGATCTCGGCAATAAGCTTCATACCACCTTTAGTCCAGTCCCGAAAAACTTCAATGTCGTCCATATAAATGCGCAAAGTATTAATGCACATTACCCGGATTTATTGGCATCATTCACTACCAGGCATATCCATGCAATCTGTATCTCTGAATCTCATCTACGGCCAACGCTCCCTTCGACGCTGTATCCCATCTCTGGTTATCGACTTATTAGACGGGACAGGACTCATACTACTGGTGGTGGTGTCGCAGTATATTTACGTGCTGACCTAGACTGCAAGGTTGTCTCAGAGTCTGATCCCGGCAGTCCTACGGAACATTTATTTTTAGAAATATCTCTTCGCCACACGAAACTTCTTTTATGTGTCTTTTATAGCCCCTCTTGTCATGTTAATTATTTTTCTTCACTTCAAACAACTCTTGAAGCTTTTAGGTCACATTATGAGCAAATTATCCTGATGGGAGATTTTAATACCTGTCTCATCAAAAATGACCATAGGGCAAAATCACTACAGTCAATGATGAAATCTCTTAATTTGAATATTTTACCTTCTGGTCCAACTCATTTTCAGCCTGGCTCGCCCCCTTCACTCCTTGATTTGATTATTACCTCGTCTCCGGCTCATACGGTTTTCCATGGCCAATTCAATGCTGCTGGTTTTTCTCATCACGATCTCATTTTCCTGTCATATAATCTTCGTCCACCTAAATTCAAACATAAGGTTCTTCTTCTTCGTAATTTCAGTGGTATGGATCTCGAAGCGCTAAGAGCTGATGTGAGTCAGATTGATTGGTCCTCAATAACTAAAAACGCATCAGTTAACGAAAAGGTCGAGCATTTCAACACTATCATTCTAGCACTATATGATAAGCATGCTCCCTTAAAGCAGACTAGGGTAAAGCATCTCCCAGCACCGTGGCTCACACCGGAGATTAAGACACTTATGGCACAAAGGGACAGGGCTCAGGTTAGATTCAGGCTGGATCCCTCCCCTCAAAATGTCAAACGG
Organism: Ypsolopha sequella; assembly: GCA_934047225.1. Classification (NCBI taxonomy): domain Eukaryota; kingdom Metazoa; phylum Arthropoda; class Insecta; order Lepidoptera; family Ypsolophidae; genus Ypsolopha; species Ypsolopha sequella. The sequence continues at coordinate 18,145,280 of OW203991.1, forward strand.
TTCAAGCTGCTGCGTAACCACTGCAATAGTGCCTGTAGGCATGCTAGACGTCAGCATATATACGAATCCATTGAAAACTGTGCTCCTCACAATCTTTGGAAATTCCTAAAAACCCTTGGTGTTGGCAAGCCAAAGTCCGGTCCTCTCTCAAACCTTGATTTAAATGCTATTAATGGTCATTTTAGTAGTTCACCTTCCTTCTTATCTAACTTTCCAAAATCTAACACCTTGAACACCCTTCACAATTCCATTCTGTCGACCAACTATCCACCTTTTCAGTTCCATGAGATTACTTCTTTGGATGTTCGGAAGATTCTTCGCTCTATAACAACCAAGGCAGTAGGTGACGATGGGCTCAGTAAAGATATGTTCCTGCCAATCTCCGATGTAGTTTCTCCAATAATAGCAGATATTATTAACTGTTCCCTGTCCTCTGGTTCCTTTCCCAGTCCCTGGAAGAAAGCCCATATTATCCCTCTCCCTAAAAAGTCCAATCCTGCTTCTTTCTCTGATTTTCGTCCTATATCCATTCTTCCTATTCTCTCCAAAATCCTTGAGCATATTGTTCATGAGCAATTTGCTAATTTCCTGTCCCATAACCAACTCCTGAATCCTTATCAATCTGGTTTTCGTCCGGGACACAGCACTGTTACAGCTCTCGTCAATGTGACAGACGACTTGAGACTAAATATAGAGCAAAAGAATCTTACCGTCCTAACGCTCTTAGACTTCAGCAACGCCTTCAATACTGTTGACTTCGACATACTTGTTGGCGTGCTGAGGTCTCTCAATGTATCTCCATTGGTAATTTCATGGTTCAATTCCTATCTCCGTGGTAGACAGCAGCTGGTTAAAATTGACACTTCCAAATCCGATTGGTGTAACCTAACAACTGGCGTCCCACAGGGTGGCGTTCTTTCTCCTCTCCTATTTTCAATTTTTATCAATTCTATTACTGCTTCCCTCTCCTCCTCTTTTCATCTATATGCTGACGACTTGCAGTTGTACGCAGCCGCACCACCACATGACATAAACAGGGCAGTGGACACCATTAACTCTGATCTCATGGCCATTAGTGAATGGACGCTACGTTTCGGTTTACAGGTCAACCCAAAGAAGTCACAGGCTATCATCATTGGTAGTGACTATTACGTCTCCCGCTTGGACATGTCCAACGTTTCAGATGTTGTTTTTGATGGAGAAGTAGTGCCTTACTGTACGACTGTGAGGAATTTGGGTTTGTGGATAGACCAAACTCTGTCTTGGTCTCCACATGTCAATGAAGTAAGTCGTAAAGTTTTCGGCTCATATCACTCTCTTAAGCGCTTACAGAAGTTTCTGCCACAGGAAACGAAAATAACGTTAGCTCAATCTCTTCTTCTTCCCCTACTAGATTATGCCGATGTTGCTTATCTAGATCCCACTGAAGAGCTGCTTGATAGGCTGGAGCGTCTTCAGAACTTGTGTATCCGATTCATATACGGACTGCGCAAGTATGATCACGTCTCCGACTTTCGATGCAGGTTGAAGTGGCTCCCTATTCGTCTTCGCAGGAACTTACATATCCTTTCCCTTTTATATAATGTTCTTCACAACCCCGTCTACCCCAATTATTTAAAAGAAAGAGTTGTCCTTCGCACTGACCGTAGCAACAGAACGCTTCGCTCCTGTCACCTTTCCGATCTGGCAATGCCTGCCCACACCACTGATCGTTTCACCAAATCCTTCACGGTCAATGCTGTTCGACTCTGGAATGAACTTCCGCAAAACCTCAAAGATCTTCCTTCTGTGTCCTCTTTTAAATACAACTTGAAAAAATTTTACCTCTCATCTCTCTGAATGACTTACTGACTAAGCTACTGTTTGTCTGTATATATGTATCTGTGTATTTATGTATGTATTTGTATGTAGTATATTTTTATGTTATAGGTTTAAAATAACTTTTACATATGCTTATGCACTGATTAGGTTAAATTTTCAAGATAAAAATGTGTTTATGTTTTCCCAAGGTTGACTGGAAGAAATTTCTTTTAGGAATAAGTCCGCCCTTGCCTTCTATCTGTTCTTTGTGTGTATCTTGTCTTCTTATTTGTGTGCAATAAAGTGTTTATTCATTCATTCATTCATTCATTCCCACCAAAAACACAAATGTGGAAAAAGGAGCCGAGTTCGGTACATTGAAAGTGCAAGATTATTAGCTTCGCCGAAAAAAGAATTGACATCTAAATGGGTTACCTTTTTCAGCGAAGCTAACTATCCTGCACTTCCTTTGTGCTGAACTTTGCCTCTTTTTCACATTTATTTTTGTGATGGGAATTTATTTTCCATAACCACAAGAATTTTAGAGTTTATAGTACGCACTTTTAAAAGCAAGTGGTAGGTAATTAACTATGAAATTGCCGAAGTTTTCTTACAGATTCATGAGTTTATAGTTCTTGAAATTCAATAGCTATTTCCATTATTTGTTTTTGTTCAAACATTTGCTTTCCAGGTTTTATATCTACTTATTAAATGTTGTTTTTGTTTCCAGTTTGCTTACAGGAATTAAATCTTCAAAGACAGTTTGTCCTATATTTCCATGATAAGATTCGTTTTCTTTTTATAAATTTTGGATTTGTCATTCCTAAAAAAAAAACAAAAACGTATGTATTGAAAATTGAGTTTTCTTCAAAGTCTTCATAGAAAATGGCAATTTCATAGTTAAATTACCTAATATTGACTATTGAATCATTATTCTGATTAATATTGTAAATTTAACCCGCCATTGCTGATGTCAATTTGACTGACATCATTGGGGACGCCGGTCCCACGCACCGGGATTTTCAACCTAATTTTTTTCCAATAAATAACTATATGCTACTTTTAGTCGGTTTAGTATTAACAAAAAGGTACGGTTTTTTGACAATATCACATAGGTATTTCATAAAACATAACTCGTTTGTTAATAATTATGCTGCTGCACTTGGAACACTAAAAATTGCCATGCTGTTTCACGTATATTTTAAAAAATTAAAATACTTACAACAAGCTTGCAGTTTTTTAACTAAATCTGACGATTTTTCTTTTGTTCTGTTTTTCCTAAGTGTCTACGACTGTTTGACTTAGACAATTTGCGAGCACCGTGTTTGTGCTTCAGAACCTGGCTGGACCCGCGACACCGTCATAGGTTGGCCCGATGGTGGGGGCTACTCGAAATCACAACTCATATTGATGGCGGGTGAAAAAGTTTTTCGCCTTTTCCGAACCACCCGGTCTCACAGACATATACGGCACCAATGGCGGGTTAACCTTCTAAGGTCGTGGCAGAGTAAATATATTTATAGAGTAGTGAATGTTAGTAATACCCTCTGATTCAAAGTCACGCACACAGATGCGAGGAGGGAGTCTCCATACACATCGCGTCTGTAGAGCACGCGTCTGTGTGTGTGAGTTTGAATCTGAACGTTTGCACTGAGATTTACTACTCTATTTATAAACACAAAATTTTCGATAAAAAACAATTCGAAGGAACATGTTTAGATGCAAATAAAAAATGCACGGAAAAAGCTCTGAGTTCTGTTACCTTAATTTTACGATTCCAAAAAGAATTAACTTTAACGAAGAAGCTTATTTCTAGTTTCAATAAAATAACAAAACAACAAAGGCAACAAAGCTGCAGCCAAAAACACACCTACGGGAGAAAATCAACACTGAAAAGCGAGAGAATTTTCTGAAACTAACACATTGTGCCAGAATTCGTCCAACTTAAAATGTATTTAAAACTTTGTATAAAAAATGAAATCTTCTCTGTGGATTCACCACATTAATTAATATCTAAATATAGACAAATTTTTACGTGTTTTCGGATATAACAGCATCTTCAGGGAAACCCTGATCGAGTTTTTAGTTCGTCGCCTTTTAACTATTGAGGTGCAGTCGTCGAAGAGTGTAGTCCACGCATAATTCAAAAACTATTGGCTCTAGGTATCCAAAGAGTTCAAAATGCGTGCGCAAGCTTCTGTTATAAAAAACTTAAGTTACTTCCTTTTTAAACTAGTACAATAAGTTAAATATGCAAGCAAGAACGGAGCTGCATATGGCGTGTCTCACACATAGTGTTGTATGGAAAAAATGTCCAGCATATCTTTACAACAAACTGAAATTTAGAAAAGACGCTCATTGTAGACATGCAATATCCAATGATTTTAATTTACTGTACACGCCAAAACATAGATTAGCTAGTTTTCTAGGATGTTTCACCAATAAAAGTGAGAAAATTTGGAACAATCTACCTCAGCCAATTAGAGACAAATTCAAACTCAAATCGAAGCAAAATCTTTTAATAAAGCAGAAAACATTTGGACTTTTAAGATGTCCTAAAAACTAAATAATACGCTAACCTATGTTTGAGGTATTAATCTATTTAAGCTTTTTTTTACCAGTCGAAGCAGGCCCTAAGGAATCTACTGAAACATTTTATTTTACAATATCACTGTAAATTAACAACTGATATATAACTAAGGGCTGATTTCACGACTGTAACTAAACTATTTTATTGGTCCTGTAGTTGGCAAACAGCTACAATCAAAACCTAAAATTTTATGACGCATTACAATTATGATTGTTATCTAACCTAAGGCAATTTCGAAAGGATCAAATCTGATCGAATCGAACTCATGTATACAGTGGTTCGAACATCCAATTTGCAACAAATCCTTGTTCAACAGTTACCAGTCAGTAGCAAGTTTACAACCTTAGCAATAAACTTGTAAATACCTATCTACTAGTTCGGGAACTTGCTAGCAGAGACTGCAAATTCAGGTGCCTCCAGTGAAAAACATTCTAACTCGAAAAACCCAACTTTACAAGAGAGCTGAAAACCAAATTTTTTTTCACAAAAAATTATTTCTCTCATACCAGTCTACATTTTGTACAAAAAATTAAAGTTTCATGTAGATAACATTAAGTTCTTTTAATAACTATCGTTTCAGCTTATACAAACTTACCATCTTAGAGATATACCGTTCAGAAGCTGAATTAAACCATTTGACACCAAAAAGTTATGCATTGTGAAACATGTAATATGATTTAAGTTGAGTTAGTGCATTTACTATGTGTAGGTTAAGTTAACGTGTAAAAAAACAAATAAAGAAACGTGCAAAACGATGTAAATAAAATTACGTCTAATAATAGTATGCGATTATCTCTATTCAAACGGTCGTGTAATACGAAAAATAATCTTGATTTTTTCACATTATAAAAGTTTTTCATGTTATAAAAGACATCGAAATTTCAGTTAGACTATTTTGTAGAGAGAAAAAAATTGAGTAAAGTGGAAAAAATTTTGGACCTAACTCGAGCTATACCGTTTTTCACCGGAGGCACAGGTACATGTTCTATTATATTAAGTGTGCACTTTATATGCGTTTTTGACCGCCTCTGTGTCTAGTCACACTAAGACTAAGATAAGATTCGGACCCTGTGTTCCGGAGGGAATGAATCCCGGAAGTGCACATTTGTGTTCCGTCTGCCTGCTTCGGGAAGGTGCTAAGCTGTGAGTCCTTGATAACCACAGAGGCAGGCGGTCGTTGTGGAGTCACAGAAACTCTCATAAAAATTCAGTGTAAAGGTAGGGAACGACTAATGTTGGACTAGTTCTTCTCAGACTTTTACCACAAGTCCAGGGTGCTTGTGCAGGATAATAGTGGAAATAACTATTGTTTTATGTTTATCCATCCATCCATCCATCAACCTAGTTCGTCCACTGCTGGACATAAGCCTTTCCAGGACTTTGCCACTCCCGGCGGTCATCCTCGAAGAATTACCCATACTCACACACGCTGAGCAGGCCGGGAGTGGCAAAGTCCTGGAAAGGCTTATGTCCAGCAGTGGACGAACTAGGCTGATGGATGGATGCATGACTTTCGGCACAGTATACTGTGCTTTTGGTTGCCGTGTAAGCAACCTTGACTTAAGAGCGGTTTCACAGCCGGATTGTGAAAAACCCGCCTTTTTCTAATTAAAAGAAACGGAACACTTAAATTCTAAATTCACTCAATAGTTTTTCAACAAATCCTTAATACCTATGTTTTGTTTATGCTGCAATCCGGCTGCGAAACCGCTCTCTTACACGTAAATATCTGCGTGAAATTTCAGCTTTTTAGATACAAGGAGTTAAGGGTCGGTTACGCCAAACATGCTCTCGCGTTTGGACAATTTATTAAAACAAAATATTTTTAACAAAGAAAATTTGTGAAGTTAAGTTAAGAAATTGAACTACATTATAATTTTTCAGATTTGACACAAGTATCAGAATCATCGAGAAAAAAATCGAAAATATCACTAAAATCACGAAAAACGTAATTTACTACTAATAAATATTTTACTATTAATAAATAAAGAAAGGAAATCCATATAAGGACAACATACTACACATTTACACACGTTTACTTAATCAAACTCTCACACACACCGACACTATTACACAACCTGAAAGTTTTTGTAAATCATCTCATCTCCTACATCTAAACTTTCACACAGACAACATCTAAATCAATGATTTCAAAAGTTTAGATGAGCTCTGGCACCTAAAATCTATTGCATTGTTTTTGAATGTGTGCGTTAACATAATGCCGACGCACGCACACTTATGAGTGCGCAATCTGTCTACCTACGGTCAGCAAACTGATCAGACTACTAAAGTCATAAAAAATCAAAACTTTAAGTGCACATAAGGCATCCAACTGTCACTGTGTTCAGATGAGCACCATTAGTGATGAGCAATGATTCCAAACGTGTGAGCGTCACCCATTTAAAGGTGGAAACATTTTGGTACTGTCATACTACGGTAAGGGCTTATCTTTACGTTTGAAATCTTTGATCTAAATAAGATCTTTTCAGTATTTAATTATAATTTTTGCATGTATAAAAATAGTTACAAATGTAGAACAATATTTTTCTCTTCTATTTATTATTTTGTGCAAAGCTAACATAAAATATGTCACCTGTATCTCGTCGAGGGGATATGACACTGTGACCCTAGGATTCAAGGTCACCTAACCTACGGAACAGGATAATACCCTTGAGTACTAAATTATGTAAAACGCAAAGGCGCAAAAGTGTTTTTGTGTCTTGTACCTAATCTTTTAAAACATTTTTGGTGATGAAATGAAGAATTATCTTTTCTTATCTGATTGTTACTTTATAGGGTTCCGTACCCAAAGGGCAAAACGGAGCTCTCTGTCTGTCTGTCTGTCCGTATGCCACGGGTCTCTAGCTCTTAGGCGGAATTAGATAGAGATCTGAAATTTTGATACATTGTGTAAAATTTTGACCCAAAATCGAATTAAAAATAAAATAAAATAATTTTTCAGTTGGGGGCCTCAAACACAAGAATGGAGCAGTAAAATATATATATTTTTTGGAATGTGTCATCTCTGTTTATTATGTACCATATATTGTATTTAAACAACAAATACTGAAAACACCGATTTATGATGTAGTTTTAGGGTTACGTCCCCGAATACTCAACCAACTTAATTTTGCAGTTTTGTTTCATACAATTTGTAGGTAGTGGTAAATTTGTAATTTCTGTTCAAATTATTTAAGTAATAGGTATAATACTATTAAAACTCGTGTGAGCTGACATACTTACTTGTTATTACATATGGCTTGATAACTCACGTATGATGGTTGTTGACTTTATGCCAACCGTTTCACCGATACGTTTTTGGCATTATCAAGGCGAGACGACCACGCGGCTTTCACCGTCGTTGTCAAACGGGCACTGGCAGCTGCACGTTGCTATTATAATAACCTATTTAAATGGCACGGAACCCTCAGGTCGTGAGTCCTACTCGCACTTAACCGGTTTTTTGTTTTTTGTCATGGCTTATGTTAAGATCAAGTGGCTTCTTCTGCTCTTTTTAACGCGTTTGCCACCGTGGTAGTCTAAATTGCTCCACTTATTCACACCACGTTTCTCCTGCTGCTTACAAAACGAAATTAGAAATGAAATTGCTGGTCTCAATGGCGGCCCAAAAATTTAATTTTGCAGGCTTTGATGATAAAAAACCCCTCTAACATAATATTAGATTGTATGTACTTATAACAATATATCCTGACGACAGTATCGCCGAGAGGGCATCCGACGTGTTCTCAAGTGTGAACTGTGGGTCAAAGTCTACACTTTTTACACGCGCTTTTCACAAAAGTGATGAGTGTTGACTAGTTGAGCCCTATCACCGAACTTCGGGCTAAAAACTTGTACGTAAATTTTCAAGTAGCCTTAAGTTTATTTTTTTTTATTTTTTTATTTATTGGTTTGCCAACATACATACATCTTAACTAGTAACTTATCTAACCCAATTACAGGCAAACACAGCTTGTTAACATAGAATGACAGTATCGCTCGATAGTCGATACAACGACTACTATCTAGCTTGATAAAACTATGCTTAAATTTATATAATTAATAATTTAATGTAGACTCCTTTGTGGAGTTTAAGCTTAGTACCACTTAGTAGCGAAAGGAACCGCTACTACCTCTCAACCAGTTTTAAATCTTATTATTCAAATAATTTATGAGCTTGCCTGTACTCTTATAGTTTTCTACACCAAAATGAAGATCAAAAGTATGACAGAAATAAATTTCTATGTTTGAACACTTGGCGATTTATCCATCGCAAGGAGATATAAATTAACATTATATCATTGCGGTTCAGAGCTCCTCACATCCAGATTTACTTTTCTTTCTGCGTTTCTATGATATAATGTTAATTTGAAGATCAAAAGCCCCCATACTACTTGAATCTTACTTCCGGTAGTATCTTGTATGTAGCTTTACCTGAAGAAAGGATATCTATATGCTGTTGTCATTTTATAGAATCCAGTAAATTGTATTGTATGAAATCGAAAAATTTTCACCAAAAAGTCAAAAATAGGTATGACGACGAGCGGAGCAAGGCGGAGCGTGCTAGGTTTACAATAGTTTACATGTAAATAAATTTTGGGAGCTGTACCTCGAACCTCAGTAGTTCTAACAGAATTACGATATGACTAAGCAAATTGTAAAAAGCCGAATTTCTACGATATGACGATAATTCTACGACTTATAAATAATATACATAATAGAATAGAATAGAAAATCGTTTATTTACTGTCACAATCACACACAACACAGAAAAAGAAGACGTAAGACATGAAGAAAATTTCAATACATGAAGAAAATTAATAGAGTCAAGTCATATAAGCTTCCATTTCAGCTGCTTAAATAATGAAAAACCGGCTAAGAGCAAGTCGGGCTCAAGCAATTAGGGCTTCAGACCTACATGAGCAGTCAATAGACCAAATAAAACATTTTAATTATTTCAAAGAAAAAAATCTTCAGCAAAAATGTTTTTCTGTATTTTATAACTTTTTTATGAAATTATAGAATCAATAATCAGTCTCATACTTGAGGATAATTCATGATTTATATAAAAACGGCTCACCTCAATACGTGTTATGATTTTTATGAAAACCTATTAGAACCTAAATTTTAGCTTTTGAAACCTAAGAATCAGTGGAACGGACGTTTACAACAACGTTTTAGTTACATGTCATGGTCTTAAACCACTGAAACAAAAATAAAAATATTTTATAATTCTTGAAGGGACTTTTTTCAAATGATATCTCGCACGATATAATATACTAATTTCTACTTCTTTTTTCGTGTATCCCATCCTAACTGATCTCCCATTCTCTATTCTACTTTTTTTTTTTGTGCCAAATTTCAAATTTTTACGTTGCATAGCTTTAGAGAAAAACCTCTCTAGCAGACGGGCGAATAGACACGAGAGTGATCTGTCAATGTATAAATCTGATTTTGAAAAGAGAAAGAAGTACCTAAGTCAGGAACATAGCAGATGGAATCTGTAGTCTGCCTACCTTTCTGGGAGACAGGCGTGAGTATGTGTATGTTTTTATATATCTAGTACAAAACATACTTTCCGTAAAACTTTTCATTTTTTAGTGAACTCCACGAAACAAATATTTTATTTTTCAGTAGACATGTTTTCTTGAAGGAACAAGGTCAAGGCAGTCAAAAACCTTGTTTATTTCTGTACCGGGACATTTACTCTCTGAAATTCTACTTTTGTTCTTTCCTCTCCTGCCTTCGACTTTGTTAAAATTTCAACATAATGTGTAATTTTTCGTTTGCTTTTCCTACAGGTATTTCAAATTAAAAAAATAGTAACCATACAATGTGTAACAGAAAGGTGTAACCATATTTGAAGAGCTTTTTCAGTCAATGGTATAGAACAACTTTTACTATGGAGACAACCCTAAAATAAAATAAAAAGTCATTTCATTGCATTTTTCTATGAACCAATTGTTTTTTTTTTCGAAATACAGGGTTTGTTCCGTAGTAAAAGTTGTTCTATACCATTGACTGAATTAGCTCTTCAAATATGGTTACACCTTTCTGTTACACGTTGTACATCACAGTCCCCACTCGGTACACCCGCGTTTCACCAACGATTTAGAGATAGAACGCTGGTCTCTCAATCTTGAGATCCAGGTTCGATCCCCGGTCGGGCATGCACCAATGAGTTTTTCGGAACATATGTGAATAGTATGTGCGTAGTATATTAATACTTACCACTTGCTGAACGGTGAAAGAAAACATCGTGGGGAATCATGCGTGTAAAAAGCGTGTATTTCTGCCCGAAGTACGGCGATAGAACTCACCACTCATCACTTTGGGACGTATTAACCGTCAGTGAAATACGAGTGTATTGAGTGTATTTAGAGTTTTAAAGGTTTCCTTATCCTTATAAAGTTTTAATTACGTACAAGTTTTGGCCTAAAACATTATTGTTGCGGTTTATCATTACTAATTTATAAAAGCTACCCTTTTGACCCTCTAAAATGTAGTTCCTGAAATGATTTTATGAGTGTTTAAGCGGCTTTATTACCCCATAAAACGTTCACTTTATGGCCAAAGAAGATACTCTGTTCCAGAGACCGGAAAACCTAAAAATAGGGGTACATTTAAATTACGGTATGACGTCATACCTATATTTTCCGGTTACCTGAATATTTCTGTACCTAAATAATTGCGGTTGGCGAAAAATAATGGTATGTTTCAGTACTGGTACCTAACCCTTATTACCTTTATTTTCTTTGATGAGTTGCCGACTCCCCGCCTCCAGGCCCTCGCCCCCACCACACACTATACCTTACCCCGCTCCTCCTCGTCTCGTACCGAAATCGCAAAACCGTTAAATATACGTATGGACCCAACCTCTATGAAAAAAAGGTATCGTTATTTTAAGGTATCATAATGTTTTAAAGGTAATACCTTTACCGTTTTCAACCGCTTTCAGTCTCCTGCTCTTGGCTCATTTTTAAGACAATGTTTACGTAAATTCACACTACTCAATTTCTTTTAATCACGAATGAGCTGGTGTAGTTGAATATAGTATAGTTCTACCTACTCGTGTAAGTTTGCCGGTGGCGAACCAACGCCGCCTTCATGTCATATGAAACGTCACATTGTGACAGTTCGCCGCATAGAGTATATTGAATACAGGGAATAGAGTCAACAGCTAAAGAATTGGTATAGCGACATCTGTCGGTTCGTCTGAAAGTTACATTTTGTCTCATCTAATTTAAAAAAACAGGCAAAGGAACTACATTAATAAAGTCTATGCTACTTATCAAATGGATTATGTACAGTGAATTAAATAATCCAGTACCCATTTTTATGGTTCGCTGTAGCAGTGCCACAAAATAACGACTTACAGAAAGTTTACTCCGCATTACTATAAGTAGAAACTTGTAATTGGCCTTCTGTAATGTTTATTTTAAGTTTATATGCTATTTCTTGTGCTGTAAGTTTTCCGAATAAATAAATAAATAACTAGCGAAAACAGGCGCACGCACACATAGACGTGTACGTACGACGATCTCGGTCGAATGCCAATACCAAAATCTGCCGAGAAAATCATACGTAAGCGTCTATGCATGTGTGCGTCTGTTTTCGCTCGTTGTATGGAGTCGGCCTTCTGGTAGTATCTATTTTGTGGCAGTACCCTCGCTCACCGTGACATAAATTGCTTACGTATGTAACAATGTAAGGACCTGTAACACTAACGGTCACTTCTGCATATTTGTAACAAAATATAAAGAAATATTTATAACGGCTAAAATAAAACTTTTGCTAAGAGCAATGTATACCAATAGTTCACTATATGCATAAACGTATTTTTAATGATATTATGGTAGCTTCAAAATAATTGGATTTTCCATAAGCATTTTAAAAATTTATGGCTTATATGACGACTATGGAAAAGCCTTTTATAGCTTATGTAGCAAAATATGTTTATGCATATAGCAAACTATTGGTATAAATTGCTCTCTTAGTTAAAAGTTGTATTTTGGGCGTTATTACTATTTCTTGATATTTTGTTACAAATGCGGGGAACAGACCACATCCCAGCACGAACGTTGATTATTAAGAATTAGCCGGTCGAAATTCAAATTTCAAAAGTGACGTTGAAATTACCAGAAAAACCCCAGAGCCAATGAAATTTCTCAGTAACAGTAATTTACTATCCCCACTCGTAAACCCCCCTCTGTTCGCGCGCTTTAGGGTGAATATAACCATTATCCATTAAATTTAACGAATATTGAAAATTAAGCATGATATTGAATACACAAAATTAACATTATCGAATAAAAATATCATATCAACTTTTGCCGCAGATATATTTGATATTTGGTATTTTTACACATATTTTGATTGGTTATTGGTTGATTATTAGGTTAGTTTTTTTGGGTTCGTTAAAAACAAAGACGAGTCGTCGCGTTGTTGTTTTCCGTTAAATATTAAGATTGTGAAGTTGATTTGCAAAATAACCTACTAATGGGTGTGTGGGAGTGAAAAAATATAGAAGATTTGTTTATTGGTTGAAAATATTCGTTAATATTTTAATTCAATGGTTATTCAGTAAAATTATTAACGAATTTTTTCTACCATCAAAATTATCGATATTTTTTTTATGAATTAACTATTAACGAATAAACAATTTCAACCATTATTGACAACTCTAGCGCGCACAGAGAGTTGAAACTTGAAACTTACGAAGTGCGCGTCATTGTTCTCAGCGCTCCCAGTTTAATAATAATTTAAACAATGTGAAAGTTTGTTTTGTTCACCGAATCTTTTGAAGTGATTGTGATGGATTCGAATAAATGTTGTTAAATATGGTAAAATGATTTTTAAAACTTATTTTATATTATTTCTAGCACTTCAAAAAAGGTTGTTTTGTAATTAAGTTTTTACTTGATTTTCATGTTTGGAAGTAATTTTCTAAACTATGACAGAAATAAATTTCTATGTTTGAACACTTGGCGATTTATCCATCGCAAGGACATACAAATTTACATTATATCATTGCAGTATAGAAACGCAGAAAGAAAAGTAAATCTGGATGTGAGGAGCTCTGAGCTCTCGCTTACCTCTCGAATCCCGGTTCAGAGCTCCTCACATCCAGATTTACTTTTCTGCGTTTCTATACTGCAATGATATAATGTTAATTTAAGTAAGTTTCTGGTATTATCGCCCCTATAGGATAATTCTTGTTACTGTATTGTATACTCTACATATTAGGCTAATTAATAATATACAATGTGATTGCGGATGGTTGCGGATGACTAAATTATAGGTTATTTTATGGATGACATCACAAACTTTTTTCATGTCAGTTTTCGTTTCAAATGTAATAAAGTGACATTTTCATTGTTTTAGGTACACCTGGTACCTCGGGTACAAAACCAGCGAGTAAAATACGGTACGATACAAAAACAAGATTTGCCTAATTTTTATGAAAAAATTTAATATCTGGAAAATCCCCTGTTGTCATGTTATGGTAACACACCAGTTAATATAACTTTTATTTAAATTCGCGACATTCTTGTATTAAAATGTAATAAAATACAGTGATAAATACAAGCTAAAATTTGTACTTCAGCTGATCTTGGTTAATTAATTTTGTATGGAAATTGGCACTACCGTTTAACCTTAAGAAGGCTCCGAGAGCCAACGGCCTTGAGCGTTCGCTACCTCCGCACCGCACCACACCTCTACAAAACATCGTAATAATGATACAGCGACATCTATAAGTTCGCAGCAAAACCACAATGACGCGCTGTCAGTGTCTAGGTCAGTAGCCTGGCATTACAGTCGTACAACACAAGCATTTGAAGCGACAGAGGCGGCAGTATTAAATATTAGACTTGATCATGTTCACCTATTTTCAGGTAGATAATCTAGTAACCTATTTTTATTTTATTTAATATGGTATATTTTCATTGTTTCATTGCCAAATCTCACTTAAGTGCCCTGCACGCAGGAGGATTGTGAGAAACCCGCCTTTTTGTAATTAATCAAAACTGATAACTTAAATTTATTAAAATTAGGTTGACATCATAAATATAAAAAAATATGTGAGTTGTCCGTTTTTTTTAATATTTACTTAAATTAAACTATTACCCCGCGTAACTACTTTGTTGTTAAATTAAACTGTCATCGCAGTTTTCATTAGATTTAAAAATTTTCAATAAAAATGAAAAATCTTTAAATGTAGTGGGAATCCCGGTGTGAACGAAGTTCTAACATACTATTAGCAAAAGTGTCGTGACGGTCGAAGCCTTGCACGTTTTTCGGTCTAGCTCTGCTGCGATAGTTCCAACAATAAAAACATACTACCAAGCTTGGAAAATAGAAACAATATTCAATGTACAATGTTGACCCCCTCATAGGTTAGGAGAGGAATTGGGGGATGGTCTAGGGTACAGAAAAAACAAAAACAAATTTCTGTGTCGGTCGAAGGCTTACATTTTTTTCGGCAAAGCTCTCATTCGTCAAGTGTTTGTAACGTACGATAAGGAACTTCGTTCCAAAAACAAAAGTAGATGTAATATTAAAAATAACGGAATTTATTATTATTATTATTAATTTTTATTTGTGTCGATTCGGTGTACCACGACTTTACTTATTTAACTAAATTTAAGCGTGCTGTCTTCTTCTTTCTGTATCACAAGACAAAGACGGTACGCCTAAAATAAGGTTAGTCCTGTCAAATAAGTGAAGTCGTATTATACCGAATCGATACAATAATAAATATTACGTTATTCGAATAAGATGTCTACAAACAGGAAAACAAAAACATCACGACTATTCACGACACAATGCTCTATGCACTGAACCGTTACGTTCGTGTCTGTGGTTTCATAACTCTATGTATATATTTTACGTATCGGAGTTTTATCTGTCGATAAATTATGGAGATGTGATGAGTCTGATATTTTGTGTTGAGTACAAATATCGTCACGACATGTATCCCTGAGGGGGTGTCAGAGGTGTTCCCGAGTGTGAACTATGCTTTTTAGGGCATGCAGGTTTCATTACGGTGTTTTCCTTTACCGTTCAACAAGTAACAAGTATTAGATACAAAGACTATGCACGATATATAGAAAAAATCATAGGTGCATGCCCGACCGGGGATCGAACCTGGGTCTCAAGATTGGGAGGCCAGCGTTCTACCACCTGTGCTATTCACTATCAATATGTCCTTAAAAAAACAAATTAAAAACAAAACAAAGCGTCTTTTCGCACTTTATAATATGTCTATAAAATTGTTCCATAACATAAATCTTCTCGTCTTCACTACCCACTACAACGATATACCATTCATAATACCTACTAAAAGAAATGGTCAATGGTGCAGAGCGGCTGGCGCGAGCACAAACGACACGGGTTCCACGTCGAACAGCCAGCGGCACACTGCCGGCCGCTCTCGCGCACAACTTTTGCTCTAGAATTCGTACCAATTGATGTAGTTATTTGAAAGAAAAATTAAAAAATGGTATTTTCAATATTTTTTTTGTGTATTATTTAAGTTATTAAATTATCTAACCATTAGTGTATTGTTCGAAAATAAATGACGTCAATTTGAGATGTAGATGCATGGAATCTTTAACTACAGTCATTCTTTTGAAAGCAGATGTTGTAAGACATTAATAACGTAAAAAAATATTTTCATTGTGGAACTTCAAGGCAAGATATTGGAGATAAGTGCTGTATTTTTTATTTATTTTAATTTCTTTTCACAAACGAGCTTAAAGTTGCTAAAAAGAAGCAAGAATCTGCATTTGGCTAGGGGAGCCCTCTTAAAGCAAAGATTTGCGCACTTTAAAACTTCCATGAAAGAAGAGTGGTCCAAAGCCCGTAGAAAAGAAGCAGTATTTCTGAAAACCAATCAAGCCTGGTTAGAAGGAACATTTGAACTTTGAACGAATATACAAATTGGAGCAGGTCGAGCTTTTAAATCATTGAAGATTCTAAGAGGACAAAAAGAAGAAAAACTGAAGAAATGCGATCTTTGCTTAGTGAAGAAGTAATCGTGCATGCAGAGCAAACTACATTACAGACTCGAGGAAATAGGGATGCCTCAAAAGTACTAAAAGACATCACAATCTACCCAACACGCGCAGGGAAATACAGAAAAGCGCACAGAAAATCAGTTACAGAAGAAATTATTTCTCTTACACCGTTGCAAGCCCTAGCAATGTTTATTGAAGCCGATTTAATTAAGTGATAATATGAAATCATTTGCCATTGAAAATCAATGTATGGTGTTTTTTCAATATATCGTCTTTTATTTATTTTTTTGAACTTTTTGGCGGGAAAAGCATGCTAATTTTTCAAAAAGCGATACTTTACTATAAGATATATGATTTAAAGTCAAAATACACTAAGATAATTTTGACCGCCTAAATCCTTTAAATCGACTTATGTTCAGCAAAACAGAAAAAAAAATTATTAAGTTAATTCTCTTAAACTGAATGTTGAAAAATTGTAAAAAAATAATAGGTATTGTCAGTTAAAATATAATAAACAACTTCATTTAAGTAAATATTGTTGAAATATTGTTTAAGTCAAGTAATTTTTCAGCGCTAATCAAATTTTTTTTTTTGTGTTTTTTTGTTTGTTTTTTTGTTGGTGAAACCACCTGAAATCGCGAAAAAACACACAAAAATACCATTGTTTCAGGGTTGGCTGTATAGTAAAAGTTGTTTGTGATGAGTATTATCACCCGTTTAAGGCTTTCAAGTGACAGAAAATCGGTCTAAGTAGGTATGCATAAACAAAACAAACATAGATCAGATTCTCTTAGGCCCACTTGCAACATGATCGAGAAAAAATCCTTAACCTTCGGGTTAACTAACCAAAGGGAAAAGTTAACTAACCCAACATTTCATTAGTCTTATTGCACCATGATAATATCGAAGCGGGTTAGTAAACCCGAGCTAAGCGATTGTTTGACATTTGACATTTATATAGAATGTTACTTTAAAATAATAATTAGTTGAAACCCATGAAGTAAAGTATCTATATAATGTCATTGGAAACAACACAATTTATGTCAAACTGGTAACATTAATTTGCTAACCCGAGTTTGACTCGAGGTGATAGTCGGGTTAAATTCTGATGACTTTCTCTAAGTTTAACCCGAGATTTTGATTGGTGCAAGACAGCTTTTTCTTAACCCTCTATTTTTTTATTTAACCAAAGTTAAAGTCGAGTTAAGGACATGCTGCAATTCGGCCTTACAGTTTGAAACTGACCTGTCATGATGGGGTGAAGGCTACGTTCAAAGGACAATAAAAACAGCCGAAAATGACCTATATTACCAGTCAATAAAGTTCGTAATATCTGCTGTAAAGAGAATCACCTGTGTCTGCTAGCGTTGCTTGTTTGAATTTGAATAATGAATATCGCATAGCTTTTCAGAGTGATTTGACTATCATAACTGAATTTTCCATTTATTCAAAACGATTTCTGCAATACGTCTTGTTGTTGTTGCTGTTCTTAAGAGCAGTATCGCAGCCGAATTGTGAAATACCCGCCGTTTTCTAATTAATCTAAACAGAACACTTAAATTCAAAATTCACCGAATAGTTATTCAACAAAACCTTATTACTTATGTACTGTGTATGCTGCCATCGCATAGTTTCGATTGGTTTCTGTAAATTTCTTCATTCGACTGATGACGGCCCCACTGATGAGGCCGAAATATATCGAAAATATAAAGTTTATTTTTGATTATTATCATATAATTGTTAAAATTACAAATAAAAAGCTAATACAGCTAAAATTATATTTATTCATATTTCTGTAAATATGAATTTTAAAATTTTTTCAATTCAAATTAACGGAAACCAATGGAAACTTTGCGATAGCAACATGCACAACATATAGGTAATAAGGTTTTGTTGAATAACTATTGAGTGAATTTTGAATTTAAGTGTTCTGATCCGATTAATTAGAAAAATGCGGGTATTTCACAACCCGGCTTCGATATGAAATATATTTATTAATGTAATCTAAGTATAAATCAGATACTCTTATTACAGGTCGGTTTAATGGTAATATAATAAAATAATCCATGTCTTATAGTTTTAATTAATAATAAATTATATGGGGAAATACACAAAAAATAAAGATAAGGTTAACTTAAAATTAATAAAATAATAGATATACATAAAAAATATATATTGGAATAAATAAAATTATAAATAAAGGAAAAGATGATGATTAATCTTGCTAAGAAGAAAGGCTTAATTAGCAAGATCATGTCCTTTTTCCATAATTTTTGGTACAAAGTTTAAAAGTAAGCCTTTACTTTAATTGAATAAAGAGATAAAAAATACAAGACAGAAGAAAATTATGTCATGAAGGAAAAATAAATATAATACCTTTGTCTACCTGTCCCATATAGTCCATCTGCTTTTACAGTAATTTTAATCTATTAATTAATTAACGTTAATTCTAGAGGGATCATAACATAAGTGAGGAAATTATACTAACTAACAAATATTATGACAAATAGATATACATAAAATGTAAAGGGTAACAGAATTTATCAATTACTCATATAACATAACAATTATGATTTCATGGAGTTATAAATTCCAGAATTTTAGTCTCTAGGAAAAATTGCATACGTATTGAAGAGATAAATTAAAGCCAAAACTTACAAGAAGATAGTAAAGGGTTGCCTTGAAGTCGAAAAAATTAACACAGTAATTTTTTCAAAGATGAAGCTCACGCAGAAATAACGGACTCAATTTTTGTTCCGATAAATATACAAGTGCATGAGTGAATTAGAGTTCTGTTATTTGACAGACCCTTACATTAGACATTTGTATCGAAAAAAGATCTACTCAATATTCTGGCCAAAGCTGTTCTTTGATCAAAATTCTCCGATGAAGTTTTTGTAGTTTTATCACGGTTCGATTCAGTCTAGTTTTCGTGAAATAAGTTTGGCTTGCGGCCAATCATCCGAGCTTTTATGTCTTTCGCTTTGCTTCAGGATTTTAGCGTTCTTGCGTTTGCAATGGTGATGGTTCTGCTTTGGATTGGTCTGTGAAATTTGAGAGCTTCTGTATTTTTTCTTAAAATGTTTTTCAACAAAAATATAATACTTTCTGTGCTTAGCTCCTATGTTCCATATAGTCCAAGATTCCACCGTAAAATTCTGAACATACCTGTTTTTTAAGCGAAATTTAATTTAAATGAAAAATTTTACATGGGTCATACAATGCCACAGGGTTGCGATGCAAAATCTTGGCACAAATACCTTTAACTCCATTCATTTCACGAAGCACGCAAATCAAGCCGTTAAGCCGTTGCAATAAGGGTTACGAGTGGGAACTAGGAACTTTAATTAAATATATTATAATTCATAAATTTTAACGAAATTGACGTTTAAATATATGGAATTCATTAAAATTAATGAACTACTATATATTTAATAAAAGTTAGATTGCTCATCTAGTTCCACTCGTATCCCTTATTGCAACGTCTTAACGGTTGGATTTGCGTGCTTCGTTAAATTAATGGTATTTAAAAGTACTTGTGTCAAGATTTTGGATAGCAATCACGCGGCGGTGTGTAACCCCAAGTGTAACCTGTCATTTAAATCATATTTCGATTAAAAATCAGATAAGTGCAAAATTTTACGGTGGGATCTTGAGCTAATAACACCAATAACCGTGGAAAGAATTATACCAGTGAAGAAATAACATTGTGGAATCACTTCAGAGGATGTCCGTTTCACTTTCTGTCAGCCAGAAACTTTCATTTTCCAAATACAAAAAATACAAGGTAACAAAAAAATTACTATTTTGTACCAAATAAAAATACTTCTGTCTGCAGAAAAATTATCTATGGGTAAATAATTGATTTTTCATCACACCTATTCGAAAAATGACAATTGGTTTTAGAGGATAGCGGGAGTCAGTCTATTTTACTCCTCGCTTTCTCTCTTCTGATTCGTCCGCGTTCGTTCTTCTATAGATTAGCGTCATTTCACCAAAGAGGTCGGACGCATAATTTATGAAGAAGTTACTGTCTTGTTAGTCCTTGGCGGCAATGCTCGCTGAAAAAAAAAACGATGGTTTCTTCTTTTTCTCAGAAATGTTCACGCTAGTGTTCACTTAGTTATTGCAATAATAATTAAAAAATGAGGTCGTGTAGTGATAGTAAATGATGCAGCTACTGAGGTGCAATAATTATTACCACAACATACACGTATTTTTACCACAAAGTACACGTAAGTAAAGTACGGTATGGGTTCGGGCGGTTGATTGTATTTTACCTTGCATAATATATATTTTACCTACCTATCATTTTAATCTCATATATATTGCTACATAAACTAAATACACCTTTAATCTAGTCCATGTATATTTATTATTTTTCAATGCATGTGCTCGTAAAGGCCCACTTTTTATGCATCAAAACCGAACAGAAAGTCGATTATTTTGCCCTAGGGCATTATTATTATAATTTTTTTTTAATTTATTTACAATGGTTGGCTAACCTGCAGCCTTTCCTGTGTACCATAGACGTTATACTTTTTCTTCCACTGTTTAACGGCTCTGGATACAGTCCCTTTGAGCCAATTATAATTTAAAGTTCACAAGATTATATTTGTTTTCATTTCCTTACACTATGCATTGAAAAATGTAGTAAGATACACGGGCGTAAAAGCAATAAATTACTCGGTTACGTTTAAAACACGAGCGTAGCGTCCTCGTAATTTATTCCTTTGCGCCCTTGTAGCATAAACTACTATCATTACATATATTTTTATTAGATTAAATTTTACGTGTAAAAAGTGTGTTACATATACCTACTTTGCAAAATAAACTATTTGAATTTGAATTTTGAATTTAGCTTTTTCTTTTACTCAAAGGTATGTAGTGATGAAAAATAGTGTGTATCACTCGGGACCAAGTTCTCGGGCGGCGTATATTGAATTCCTCGCTACGCTCAGAATTCTTCTATAGAATCCTTCGCTTTGTCTGAATTCAAAATAACGCACTCAACGTACAAAATATTATTTGGGCCCCATGTAACACAAATAATTATTTCGCGCAATTTCAAAACTTGTTCGATGACGTAGAATAATTTTTCAGTTTAAGCAGGGTGATTGTATTTATTTTCATGACATGTTACTTTTTATGAATAAATCACAGACCACTAATCCATTAGATGTCGTAAAGAAGGCAAAACCTTTTTCGCCAACACACTGACAAAAGTCATTCCATACTATGCCATCTCTATTTCCTTACTTAGTACCCTCCCCGAATTACCCCGCAACACCCCGCGGTGGCGGAAAAAATTCTCACTTGTCCGTGGATGACAAGATGTCTAATGGGTAAGTGGTCTGTGGATTAAATACACTGCTATGAGTAAACAATTATATATAATAAAACAATTATAAACATTTTAAAAGTATGATTATTTATATACTTTAATAAATATATAATATACCTCTATTAGCTTTTTATTTGCAATTGCACAATATAACTTTAAAATAAATAAAAGACAGACAACTCCCTGTCCCTTTTAGGCAACACATATACCAGAATTGGGATGGCATAAGAAGAGTTGATGGTGGTGATTGTTGTCACTTGAAGGGCGCTTGTACTTGTCCACAAAATTTTATAATTTTATTATTTGATATCAAAATTTGTGGACGAATACAAGTAGGTTAGGTTAATTAAGAAAAATATTGACTTTTTTATTTTTATTTTTTTCTTTTTTTATTACTATGGTATATTTGTCATTTTTTTAATACTTTACTGATGACGGCCTACTAAGGGCCGAAATATATTTCAAGTTCAAAATTTTCTTTTATTTATTATATATATTTAAAGTTATATGGTGTAATTATTTATATACATACATATAAGTATTTTTTGCTCCATTAGTTATCTTCGTGTATTTAATTGACATATATTTTGTACCTAGAATAGAATGTACCTAAATTTAACGTTATACTTTATATTATAAATTATAAATATTACATACCAGCTTTTGCCCGCGGCTTCGCCCGTGCTGATTTTATTTGCATTATTTTCCTGAATAATTTTCCGCGATAAGGGGATAAATAGTAGCCTATGTATCCGGCTCATAAATACCGTTGCTCTGTTGCTGCATGAAATAAGGACAAACCAATAAACCAACAATCAAACAAACAAACACACTATCGCAATATTATAATAATAGGTACGATTACGTATGCATTTAAAACATAAGTTGGTATTTTTATTCTTTCAATTCAATTCAATGCCATTTTATCTGGCTTCCGATAATGTGGCTCCGCATATTAGTTCCGCCAATGTCAAGTTTTTAAAAGTAAAAAGACGCACAGTGATTAAATAACAATTAGGTACCTACACCTAAACGAAAATTATAATCTCATCGATCTTCCGCGAGTACAATAAAATAACGATAAAAAATAAATTAAATTAAAAGGCAAATAGAAAAAAAAAATTAAAAAAATTAGGAAAGAACTAGAATTAGGTACCTACAGTAAATATTGCTAATACGACTATCCCTTTTATAATTTATTATTATTTAATTTAATAAATCTACATAATAAATATATAAGGGACCATAAAAAGTTTTTTTTTTCTTTTTTTTTTTTGTCATTTTTTTTTCCTTTATGGAACAGGCTTGCGGCCTGTTTTGTAACAATTATTATCAATATTATTATTTATGCACTCTTTTCAAGAGACTGTAATAAATAACATGGTAACAAGTAACTCTTAGTACGAAGATATATTGAATTTCTCATACAAAGTATGCTGCATTTTCTAGATAATAATGTCATGTCTCGAAGATTTTGTTGAAACTGAAAGCTTCGGCCCGGGGGAATGTGGGTAGAATGTGTAATACTGAAACCATTGACGTAAAAAAAGGCGGACCGAGTTTCGCTAACCAACAACTGAAACACCCATAGTATGCCGATCCGCTTGTACGTACGAACCGGCACGTACACATTCATAACAGTATGCCAATTGCCATAGTAAGTCCACCCACACACTTACAAACTGCTGCCATTGCTATGCTTCAGTCGTTACTTAGATGCTACTCCGTCCGCCTTTTTTTTTACGTCAATGACTGAACCGAAGGAAAACTTTGTTGAAAACACTCCGATAACCTCGAGAGAATCATAGTACAGAGCCACAATCTTATATGTTCCGGTGGCGAAGACTGTCTTACAGTGAGTATAGAAGCCATTTTAGTTTGACCCACCGGAACAGTTAAGTTTTGGCTCTGTAGATAGGTATCATAAATGTCTTTTGAGAATACGTTTTGTCCAAACGAAATAATTTTTGAATAAATATGAAGACGACTAGCGCTGTCAAAATGGTGGAAAAATCGTGAAGTGCACTAAACCACTGAAATCCCTGATTTTTTTCCAAAGTTTTGTTCTACAACCCTCCATGATCACAATTTTTTAGATGAGCCTTTGAGTCAATTTGTTTGTTGAGACAAAACTCTTAAATAATTCCAATATTCCAATGATTTGGAAATTAATAAAATTAATTGAAACTTGGAATTATTCCAACATACCAATTCAAAATTAAGGAAAAAATTCAGATGGTTTTCTTAATTTTTATAAACTACATCCATCCATCCATCAGCCTAGTTCGTCCACTGCTGGACATAAGCCTTTCCAGGACTTTGCCACTCCCGGCGGTCATCCTGGAAGAATTGCCCATACTCACCTACGCTGGGCAGGCGCGTTGGTGAGCGCCGTGCCAGAACCCTCGCACCAGTGACGCCGCTACCCGTCACCAGTCTGTTCCATATAAGACCCAGCTATTAGGGATGGGTATACCGGCATCCATCGGTCCCAGGCATGGTGGGTCTCCTGGTTTTTTGCCTGTGAGCTGTCCTCTTACTCTCCCCCGAATTACTTCGAGGGGGTCTCCAAGTAAGATGGTGGTACCTTCACAGTCAAGCCCGGCATCAGCTCTACCACCTGGTCATATGTACTTCTAATTTTTTGAGCACGGGCTTTGCATAAGTAAACTTACTGATAAAATTGACTTAAAATAAAACCGGTCAAGTGCGAGTCAGACTCGCGTACCTTGGTACCTCGCATGTAATGTTATCATTTTGTTTTCGTGAATTTCTCAACCACTAATTTTCGCTATAATTGTAGCACATAATATATTACCATGTTTTTTTTTTTCATATTTTTCGGTCAACTAATTTTGTAGATAATTAAGGGGGGGACATACATTTTTTGTGGTTTTTCGAAGATTTCTTGAAATAGATGCAAGTAAATGAAGCCAAACTTTACAATCAGCTCTTTAATACCTACAATTTGCCTGTGAGCTGTCCTCTTACTCTCCCCCGAATTACTTCGAGGGGTATCCAAGTAAGATGGTGGTACCTCTACAGACGAGCCCATTTAATAATACTATCATAATAATACACATCATAATAATAAATGATTACTAACTCTGCAATCTATCAAAACAATTTTTTTAACGTGTTAAACTTATAAATAGCTTTAGTGCACGCTCCGTGAAACTTGCGAGGACAATACAATTGTGCCGATTTCGTCGCGGGTGCAAAATTGAAAACTTGTTTTAGGAGAAACATGATTTAGGCAATACTGTGGACTTTTCAAACATTATTTTTGGTTATTATTAATCTAGATGTTTGACTCGTATTAATTTTTTGACTTCACTGGGGCTGTATAAACTATATCCCACTAAAAATTTGTTCGAGAAGGACATAGAAAAGCTCTCAGAACAAAAGTGTTAATGAAGTTTACACTCTGTAAAATAATATTGGAGTGATAAATGTGATGCAAAAGTTTAGAGAAAGTAAGCTTCAAAAGTAAATTAATTGTCACACAAAACAAGATTAAATCTTAGTGAAATAGACTCAGCTATTACTTTGAGGACTAAGTAAATAAGACAATTAATTAGTTCATGACACAAATGGGGCTAAAGAAACACCTAAGTAACTTAGCTGTTTTAAGAATTTTTAAATTGCAGTTTTATTCTATAGTTTCAAAAAGAGATTGATTAAAATCAAGGCTTTCTCATTCAAAACATTATAAGTACGTATAGTACGTTTCAAATACCAAGGCCCCATTGCACTTTAGACGATCATTAGGCGTTAAAAATAGGATTAGTGATAACAAAAGATACCTGGCCAGACCCTTTTGCGGTGTGGTATTTTACACGCAACCTAATGATCTTGACCGTTTAACCAAGTAATCTTTATGAATATAAACAATATTTCATGTTAGTTTTCATCTGACTACGTTAATGATTACACGTATACTGTCACTAACAATGTTTCGACGTTGGGTAACATCCACAAGTGACCCGTCTAGTGATGAAGTTAGTTCGCAGCAACGTAAGAAAAGATTTTTAAGCAAGGATGCCCAAGATGTGGTGATAAGTGTTTATAAAACTTAAAAAATACTATTCAATTAATATAAAGATACCATACTATTATAATTAAACAATAATGTAAAAAAACTAATCATACGTATTTTTATTTTCAAGTACCAACATTTCTTAGTCACGCTTTAGTTGCATGCAGATTGCACCGACGCGTGCCAATTTGAAGCGCTCCAAATTAGATAACAAAAGGCAAACATTATGAGCCCCATCGTTAAGTTTCTAGTGCAATAGGGCCTTGGTATTTGAAACGTACTATAAGTAAGTATTATTATTTTAAATAATGTTTTGTCTTGATTCTTACCAGGGAAAAACGAGCAAAGTAGTTTATTTATATCATAGCTCTTGAGGAAAATTTCAGAACCCCATTTACTAACATTTCTCGTTTTCGAAAGACACAAACTGAGCAAATGCTTCCAGAATGCACAAAATTAAACGTGTGCAATTTGGGACACAATTACAACCCCGTTCCCGTTTAGAGGGTACTAACAAACTGAAATATGATTCTAAACGGCTTTTAGTAATTACGCCAAGTTTTGTGCAAGAGAAAACTGAATTTTGGTATTACTTACTCTCTTCTTGAACAATTTCAAATTTTTGTTTTTTTTTTTATTATACACATCTTGTGACTATGTAGAGCTGCCAGCAATTCAAGCTATTTAGTTTTAAATAATTTTAACTCCTATGGCAACAAAATATTATCTGCCTTTGAGTAGATTGACTGAAAAGAATTTTACTTTAATTGTGACGATCTAAAAACGCCCCCCCACTCTCTAAACCGGTTGAAGTTAGTGCTAGTAAATAGAACTGTCTGAAATTCCTGAAAGCTAACTGTAACTTACAAGCAACGACGCCTCAGAGAACTTCCCTCAGTTTACGTGAATAATTGCGTTAGCTGAGACTTGCACAGTAAATGGACCCAAGACTCAAGACTCCTGTACTATGACCCAACTAAATGTGTAATTATAATTAATAATATATTACTGAAACTTCACTGTGCGAATTATTCTATCTACAAACAATCTTAAACAATCTAGCATGTTTATTAGCTCATTATATCCAATGATGTATTTTAATTTTAAATCCAAGTGCTTAATCAAAAAAATTGTTTAGGTTCGTTTTAAACCAAAGACAAGACAAGACAGGATAAATACTCTTTATTGTGCACCGCATAAAAATAAAAATTAAGTGGAAAAACAAGATAAAGATAGATAACAATTGGCGGTCTTATCGCTAAAAGCGATTACTTCCAGACAATCTTTGGGTGGAAATGAAGCCAAGGATATAAATCGTAAAGGCGGTGTACATCAAAATAAATAATAGACAATTTAATAAGTGTTTACTTACTATATTATATGTACTTATACTTGAATATGATGAAACATAAAATAAACTAATACATAAATATCTACAAATATATTATAAATACAAAAATAACGTAGAGAACCAGTAAATAACTAATAACAATAGTAGCAGAGGTAGATAGATAAGAAAAAAGATTATAAAGAAAAAAAAATATCCTTTAATAATCTTTTGAAGTCAGGTAACGAGGGAGCACGCCTGATGGCTATGGGCAGGTCTTCCACAACCTGACTGACTCAACAGCAGAGGAGTTACCATAAAAATTGGAAGAGTGAACTGGAGTTACTAATAGCAAATTTTCAGAAGAACGTAGATTACGATCGTGAGTGGCGTGGAGGAATTTATATAATTTTAATATTAGAAAGATTTGTTTGATATACATAGATACATCAGTTCTTTGTAATTATGACCCTGAAATAAGGCGATGGGGCTCACCAACCCATCACGTTTGAGACATTTCACAGTTCACACTTGGAACAACTCTGGCACCCCGTCTGGTATTCATGTCGTGACGATGATTATTAAAAAAGACCCAAGATATTGTCTAAAGTTAAACCAGCATCACAGACACACCGTGGTGTTTTTGTTTTGCCTCACTTAAGAGTACGGCTCTTTTTGGTGGTAGAGCTGATGCCGAGCTCGACAGGGAGGTACCACCATCTTACTAGCATACCCCCCCAAAGTTATTCGGAGGAGAGTAAGAGGACAGCTCTCAGGCACAACCAGGTGGCCCAACCATGCTGGGGACCGATTGATGGCGGTATATCCACCCCCAATTGCCGGCCTTTTTATACCAGACTGGTTACGAGCAGCGCCTTCTGTTTGTCTTTAAAGGGTATACAAGTACTAATAATCAGGTAGCGAAACAACAAATTGGAAGGTTTTTAGCTAATACTGAAATATTTTGTAGGCATGTAAGTAGGGAGATTGACTTCATATTTCTATTACATATTTCTATTACATAAGTGCGAGTCAGACTCGCGTACCTAGGGTTCCGTACCGTATATGAAAAATTTAATTGTGTGATTTTTATCGTGAATTTCTCAACCGCTAAATTTTTCCTGTAATCTTTACGTACGCACATATTACCATAATTTTTTTCATATTTTTTGGTCTACCAGTTTTGGAGATAAGGGATAACATACATTTTTTGTGGTTTTTCGAGGATTTCTCGAAATAGATGCAAGTAAATATAGCCAAACTATATATTTTTACAATAGGATTTTTTATACCTACAATTTGATACCCATTTTGTATTTTTATAAAATATTTTGTTAATTTATTTTACTTTTTTTTATCTCTTGTGCTCAACTTTTTTTTAATCGCTATAGTTTTCCTGTGATTGGCCAGTTATGATCTATAATCGACTTTTTTATATTTTTCGGTCCACCAGTTTTGGAGATAAGGGTTACATTTTTTGTGGTTTTTCGAGGATTTCTCGAAACTAGTGCCAGTAAAGTAAAGGTATATACATATTTTTAATATCTATAATTCGATACTATTTATATTTTTAGGATAATATTGAATTTTTTTCTCTCTTTTGTTTTGGAAATATTTTGAACAATTTAAAATTTTTCAATTTTATTTTTACACTTTGTCACGTGGGTAAATTAATTCTATTTTTGTGCCAAATTTCAAGTCTTTATATAAAGTTATGAGTCTGTGACATACAGACGAAAGGAAAAAAGGATCCTTTTAACCTTTTTGGTACTACGGAACCCTAAAAAAGAACGTTGAAAAATAAAAAAAAAATGGGAAAATATTTATTTTTTGGACAAAAGTATAATATTACTTAAGACATTGAATATTGACTTAATAAAAGATCAACAGATCATATATATCTTTTTCAAGGAGAGTCCTTATTCCTTCCAAAAAACCCTCAAAAGTCTGCCGTTGTTCATGTTCTAGGGTCAGGTACATCCTTAACCAGATACAAAACGGTCAAGTGGTAATAGAAATGTAAACACCTCCACCGCTCAATCTCAGCTGACACTCAATTATTCAAGAGCTGCAGAATGCAATAATATGCAGATTGCTTGTTACACAGAAGCGATGCCCACGGAGAAGCGCTCCATCAACCTCTACACCAGTGGACGTGGTTTTAATCTTCATTATTTACTTGTTGAACTTTGAGTGTTCTTAATGTTATTGTTTCGCCAAATATCATGTCTTTTTTAACACAATAGGCCTATGCTTTGCAAAGATAAAAAAGAAACAAAAATTGCTAGCTGTGACCTAAATTAGAAAGTAAAAAAAAAATTTACTTGTGTCCACTGCTTCCATATTCGTCTCAAATTCATGTAAAAGCGATCAGTTTAGGTGTGCTGCACATGTTTTTGCGAACATTGTTTAATTTCAATTAGGTTTTTACGGCAAAATTTTGTTATTTTATGCCTTACGTTGTAAATGAATTGGCACATACTTACCAACTTTAAAGCGTGTTTTTTGGATGTAAAACAAACGACCAGTTTCCCCACGACACTGTGGGGAAACTGGTCGACACTTTCGCCGCAACGGCAGCGATCGTGATTCATGCTGTACTAAACGACGTCATTCGGCGGACCCTTCCCGGCGCAGCGCCAGCGTGTCAGTAATTCTTGAGCCAAATGGTATGGCGCGCGCAGGAGGCCCGACGGAATGACGCTTGTTCCGTGGAAAATGGGCAGTCGCTGATGTGGGATCTTACATGCGCCGATACTATTGGCGCCTTCTCACTTACCAGCGACTGCTGTCAGGGCAGGCGCAGCGGCGGCTATAAAAGTGGAAAACACAAATAGATATGCTGCGGGAGATACGCAGCATTGGGACAAACTTATATTTTATTCTTTTCCCCGTGAAAACCCTCTGGCCGTGGGGTCTCTACAAGGAGATATCGTCGCGCCTGGTCAATTCTTCGGGGGATCCAAGGACTGGATCCTATTTTGACTCTTTACCTTCCTCATCGACGTTGCGATGCAGTTTGTGGCGATATTCAGAGCAGAAAGCATGTCGTTGTACTCCCTGGTGAGCACACGCACTGTCTAGTCACATCAACAATGCTGGCAAGATAGCAAAATAAACAAATACCGACTTGGGTAGACCTACACTGTCGACCGCAAATATCTAGTAACTGCATTAGCTAAACCAATAACATTTGTTTACTTGCCCGGTTCTGGATTTGGAGAACCGCCAAGGATAGCTGCTACTGAGTGCAATAGTTTATTTATACAAATAATTAAGAAAATCTATGTAGACATTGAATCGCAGGCACTGTGTACTTGTAAAAGTTACATATTTTGCGGCGACTAGTACTGTGACATTAGCGGGAAAATCATAAAATGCACAAAATCACTAAAATCCGTATTTTTAGGGTTCCGTACCCTCGGACTCTGGCACGGAGGGTTCCGTACCATTATCTATAAAAACGGCAAAGAAAACATTTCTGTTGTATGGGAGCCCCTTAAATATTTATTTTATTCTATTTTTTAGTATTTGTTGTTATAGCGGCAACAGAAATACTCGTACATCATCTGTGAAAATTTCAACTGCCTGACTATCACGGTTCATGAGATATAGCCTGGTGACAGACGGACAGACGGATAGACAGACGGAAAGCGGAGTCTTAGGTAATACGGTCCCGTTGGATATAAATATAAATCTATTCTAATTATTAATTTTAAAGTAGAACATGAATTATCCATAAAATAAAATTGCACACCTGTTAGACACTTTATGACCCTTAAAAAATAATATATATATTACTTAAACTTGAATTTATTTAGACTCAGCATTGAATTTTTAAATGAAATTCTGTTATTGGCCTTGCTTATGTATCAAACTATTGTGATCTTATTTGTGTAATCGCTGTTAGTTTTCCAAATAAACGATAATATTTAAATTAAATTCAAAATTATAGCTGGCTGTTTCGCCTAATTATTATTGTCCGAAAAGAAAGATGATTGCTTGCTTGGTACCGGCCACTGTCGATTGGCCTTGCAGCCCGGTGAGACGATAAGAAAAAGAAAGATGATTGCTTGCTTGGTACAAGTCACTGTCGATTGGCCTTGCAGCCCGATAAGACGATAAGAAAAAGAAAGATGATTGCTTGCTTGGTACCGGCCACTGTCGATTGGCATTGCAGCCCGATGAGACGATAAGAAAAAGAAAGATGATTGCTTGCTTGGTACCGGCCACTGTCGATTGGCCTTGCAGCCCGATGAGACGATAAGAAAAAGAAAGATGATTGCTTGCTTGGTACCGGCCACTGTCGATTGGCGTTGCAGCCCAATGAGACAATAATAAAAAGAGAGAAGTTGTGTTGAAAAAAAAGAGTTGAAAATAAATGTGTAGAAATAAAAAGAATCTAGGTACTTTAAAGAACTTTATCTTATAATGTCAAAATCGACACTTTTTGATGTTATTTATCTGCTACTGACTGCAATAGTTTATTTATACAAATAATTAAGAAAATCTATGTAAACATTGAATCGCAGGCACTGTTTACTTGTAAAAGTTTCATATTTTGCGGCGACTAGTATCGTGACATTGGCGGGAAAATCGTAAAATGCACAAAATCACTAAAATCCGTATTTTTAAGGTTCCGTACCATTATCTATAAAAACGGCGAAAAAACATGTCTGTTGTATGGGAGCCCCTTAAATATTTATTTTATTCTGTTTTTTAGTATTTGTTGTTATAGCGGCAACAGAAATACATCATCTGTGAAAATTTCAACTGCCTGACTATCACGGTTCATGAGATACAACCTGGTGACAGACGGACAGACGGACAGACAGACGGACAGCGGAGTAATAGGGTCCCGTTGGATATAAATATAAATCTATTATTATTATTAATTTTAAAGTTTATCATGAATTATATATATATGCATAAAATAAAATTGCGCACCTATTAGACACTTTATGACCTTTAAAAAATAATATATTACTTAAACTTGAATTTATTTAGGCTTAGTAATGAATTTTTAAATGAAAACCTGTTACTGGCCTTGCTTATGTATTAAACTATTGTGATCTTATTTGTGTAATGGCTGTTGGTTTTCCAAATAAATGATAAAATTTAAATTAAATTAAAAATTATAGCTGGCTGATTCGCCTAATTATTATTGTCCGAAAAGAAAGATGATTGCTTGCTTGGTAACGGCCACTATCGATTGGCATTGCAGCCCGATGAGACGATAAGAAAAAGAAAGATGATTGCTTGCTTGGTACCGGCCACTGTCGATTGGCATTGCAGCCCGATGAGACGATAAGAAAAAGAGTGTTGATTGCTTGCTTGGTACCGGCCACTGTCGATTGGCATTGCAGCCAGATGAGACGATAAGAAAAATAAAGATGATTGCTTGCTTGGTACCGGCCACTGTCGATTGGCATTGCAGCCCGATGAGTCGATAAGAAAAAGAAAGATGATTGCTTGCTTGGTACCGGCCACTGTCGATTGGCATTGCAGCCCGATGAGACGATAAGAAAAAGAAAGATGATTGCTTGCTTGGTACCGGCCACTGTCGATTGGCATTGCAGCCCGATGAGACGATAAGAAAAAGAAAGATGATTGCTTGCTTGGTACCGGCCACTGTCGATTGGCATTGCAGCCAGTTGAGACGATCAGAAAAAGATTGCTTGCTTGGTACCGGCCACTGTCGATTGGCGTTGCAGCCCGATGAGACGATAAGAAAAAGAAAGATGATTGCTTGCTTGGTACCGGCCACTGTCGATTGGCGTTGCAGCCCGATGAGACGATAAGAAAAAGAAAGATGATTGCTTGCTTGGTACCGGCCACTGTCGATTGGCCTTGCAGCCCGATGAGACGATAAGAAAAAGAAAGATGATTGCTTGCTTGGTACCGGCCACTGTCGATTGGCGTTGCAGCCCAATGAGACAATAATAAAAAGAGAGAAGTTGTGTTGAAAAAAAAGAGTTGAAAATAAATGTGTAGAAATAAAAAGAATCTAGGTACTTTAAAGAACTTTATCTTAAGGGGGTATAATGTCAAAATCGACACTTTTTGATGTTATTTATCTGCTACTGACTGCAATAGTTTATTTATACAAATAATTAAGAAAATCTATGTAAACATTGAATCGCAGGCACTGTTTACTTGTAAAAGTTTCATATTTTGCGGCGACTAGTATCGTGACATTGGCGGGAAAATCGTAAAATGCACAAAATCACTAAAATCCGTATTTTTAAGGTTCCGTACCATTATCTATAAAAACGGCGAAAAAACATGTCTGTTGTATGGGAGCCCCTTAAATATTTATTTTATTCTGTTTTTTAGTATTTGTTGTTATAGCGGCAACAGAAATACATCATCTGTGAAAATTTCAACTGCCTGACTATCACGGTTCATGAGATACAACCTGGTGACAGACGGACAGACGGACAGACAGACGGACAGCGGAGTAATAGGGTCCCGTTGGATATAAATATAAATCTATTATTATTATTAATTTTAAAGTTTATCATGAATTATATATATATGCATAAAATAAAATTGCGCACCTATTAGACACTTTATGACCTTTAAAAAATAATATATTACTTAAACTTGAATTTATTTAGGCTTAGTAATGAATTTTTAAATGAAAACCTGTTACTGGCCTTGCTTATGTATTAAACTATTGTGATCTTATTTGTGTAATGGCTGTTGGTTTTCCAAATAAATGATAAAATTTAAATTAAATTAAAAATTATAGCTGGCTGATTCGCCTAATTATTATTGTCCGAAAAGAAAGATGATTGCTTGCTTGGTAACGGCCACTATCGATTGGCATTGCAGCCCGATGAGACGATAAGAAAAAGAAAGATGATTGCTTGCTTGGTACCGGCCACTGTCGATTGGCATTGCAGCCCGATGAGACGATAAGAAAAAGAGTGTTGATTGCTTGCTTGGTACCGGCCACTGTCGATTGGCATTGCAGCCAGATGAGACGATAAGAAAAATAAAGATGATTGCTTGCTTGGTACCGGCCACTGTCGATTGGCATTGCAGCCCGATGAGTCGATAAGAAAAAGAAAGATGATTGCTTGCTTGGTACCGGCCACTGTCGATTGGCATTGCAGCCCGATGAGACGATAAGAAAAAGAAAGATGATTGCTTGCTTGGTACCGGCCACTGTCGATTGGCATTGCAGCCCGATGAGACGATAAGAAAAAGAAAGATGATTGCTTGCTTGGTACCGGCCACTGTCGATTGGCATTGCAGCCAGTTGAGACGATCAGAAAAAGATTGCTTGCTTGGTACCGGCCACTGTCGATTGGCGTTGCAGCCCGATGAGACGATAAGAAAAAGAAAGATGATTGCTTGCTTGGTACCGGCCACTGTCGATTGGCGTTGCAGCCCGATGAGACGATAAGAAAAAGAAAGATGATTGCTTGCTTGGTACCGGCCACTGTCGATTGGCATTGTAGCCCGATGAGACGATAAGAAAAACAAAGATGATTGCTTGCTGGGTACCGGCCACTGTCGATTGGCATTGCAGCCCGATGAGACGATAAGAAAAAGAAAGATGATTGCTTGCTTGGTAGGTACCGGCCACTGTCGATTGGCCTTGCAGCCCGATGAGACGATAAGAAAAAGAAAGATGATTGCTTGCTTGGTACCGGCCACTGTCGATTGGCCTTGCAGCCCGATGAGACGAAAAGAAAAACAAAGATGATTGCTTGCTTGGTACCGGCCACTGTCGATTGGTCTTGCAGCCCGATGAGACGATAAGAAAAACAAAGATGATTGCTTGCTTGGTACCGGCCACTGTCGATTGGCCTTGCAGCCCGATGAGACGATAAGAAAAACAAAGATGATTGCTTGCTTGGTACCGGCCACTGTCAATTGGCATTGCAGCCCGATGAGACGATAAGAAAAAGAAAGAAGTTATGTTGAAAAAGAAGAGTTGAAAATAAATGTGTAGAAATAAAAATAATCTAGGTACTTTAAAGAACTTTATCTTAAGGGGCTATAATGTCAAAATCGACACTTTTTGATGTTATTTATCTGCTGTTCAAACCAAGTCCCAAGTTAAATAAATTAGTATAACAATTTTGGGACCTTTTTCTAGATTCTGGACTATCAGATTAGACGAATTTCACTCGATAGAAATAATTAATGAAATGAGGTCTAAATTTACACTTTTTTGATATTCCGACAAATTGGGATAGCATACAGATTTCAAAAATATTTATTTAGATAGGTTTTAACAATACCTCAATTAATGGTTATGGAAATTTCCTTAGCTATTTTAGTTAATTTAGTATTAATTTAAAACCGACTTTTTGTCAAATTTCCCCGATTCCGTCCCTCTCGCACTGTGAGTCTTTCCGCTTGGAGTAACGGGGACCTTTACACGGACGATATACCACCTTAAGTTTCTTATTTCGAGTAAAATGTAAACTGCTATTCAGCTTTACATACATACGAGAACGCAGTGATAAATCTACCACCACACAAATGGTGAAACGTAATATGCTAAATAACTGTAACGCATTCGGGCAGAGCGTTTCACAAACATTATCGCATGTTCATAAATAAACACAATAATCCAAAACTGTGACACATACACGAGTCAACAATCGTTTTATGGATAATTGCAAGGCGATAAAACAGTGCTACCGACTTGGTTACAATATATATTGACTGGGAGCCCTCCGTCGGTAAACCTACGTGATCGAGTAACATTAAGAGACGAATATCATTCGATAAAAAACAAGTTTTTTTTTTCTTTTGAGTTAGGATACTGGCTCCAATAAAAAAGATTTCTTTAAATGAGAGTCATCAAATGAAAGGTTTTGACGAGCAAAATTTTATTATATTCTCGAAAGCTAAACATTAATTGATTTATAAAAATCCTTCATAAACACAAAATAAAATAAGTTTAGATCGTGGAAATTGATTTCATATTTTATGCTGAATTATTTATTTTAAAAATCTTGTCGTGTGTTTTTTTCATAAAAGTAATATCGTTCATTATATAAGGTGAAATTTAATCAACCGCTTGAATTCCTATATGAGGTTCAGTAGGTGAAGGAGACTACACATGTGAAGTTTCAGAGGGATCAGATTAGGTAATGGCTGATCACGTGACATTGAGAATCGTATTAATATGTAAGTAAATTTTCGATTCAGTTGTTTGGGTGGATTTTAGACGATGAATCCAAAGCTATACACACACGATGTCCACCCACACAACTTTATCAACTGAAGATTGAATTTTGAAACAGATTTGCAAGTGCAGAAGTACAATAAGATAATATTTTTCGAAAATGAACCCTTAAGAGGGTGAAATGGGGTGCAAAAGTTTATATGGAAAATCGGCATCCCTGGCGTATCAATTTGAAACTTGGTCAAATACTGTTAACAACAAAACAATGAAACCTTTAGGTAATAAGCATTTTTCTAAATCATCCAAACAATAATCAAATTACAAACTAAATCTCGATTGACTATGAAAAACTTCAGGTGCCAACCACCTTTTTTATCAAGTAGATGTCATCCTTAGTAGATGTATCGAATATAATAAAATTGTTCATAAATTGTTACTCGATCACGTAGTGTTACCGACGAAATGCTCCTAGTCCATATTAAATATTAACAAATTTTGTTTATTGCAGGTTGGTCACATTTATGTGGTGTGTTTGTTAAAAGCTCGCATCACTTGAGCTTCGTGGCAATGCGCTTAAATTACCGAAAAGTATATGATCCAATGACAAAGCTTAAAATACGTAGAAAACATTTTATAATATTTTGAACTCTTCTTTTATTTTCCGTATCTACGTATGTTTGTCAGAGTTTTATTTTGTTGACACATAATATTTATTGCACTTAGCCTTAGTTCTCACAAAATAATTTAGGTTTGGGAATAGTGCACTTTTAAAGTATTTGCGCCATTACTTTTGTGAATAAATCTTATTTTATTTTGTTTTAAAAATAGTTTTTTATGACGTTTATTGATATATTTTATAGCACACCGTGCGTAAAGTCGGCATTTTCCGCACTTGTACTATAAAAAATTATACGAAACTCGTGCGAGAAACTTTTTCTCGACTCGTGTGATTGCAGCACTCGCCTTCGGCTCGTGCCGCAAACTCACACTCGTCAGAAAACGTTTCATCGCTCTCGTATCGTAATGTAGGTACTATTATATGCAGCTCCGATTTAACACGACGTTCGTTCAAATTTCTTCAATAAAGTTATAATCCAATTAGAAATATACGAGTAATCAAAATGAAATCACCAAACGTGCTTATCTTTTCCGTTTGGGATTTTCAATATAGTTGTTACTAATTCCAATTTCAGTTCTTTCATTAAGCAGTTTTCCATAATGCTGCTCTTAGACCGACATGGATAAAAGCATAGAAATCTGAATAGATTTCTATGGACAAAAGGGTGAATTACCTAATTCATTATTAGCATGGAGTCTTTCATTCAAACTAATCTAAGTTAAGAGCGGTATCACGCCGGATTGTGAGATACCCGCCTTTTTCTAATTAAAGCGATTGTGTAAATTATGACAGAAATAAATTTCTATGTTTGAACACTTGGCGATTTATCCATTGCAAGGAGATATAAATTAACATTATATCATTGCAGTATAGAAACGCAGAAAGAAAAATTAATCTGGATGTGAGGAGCTCTGAACCGGAATTCGAACCCGGGACCTCTCGATATGTAAACGTTTAAGCGTCCCTGTTACTCCATATACGAAAAAACCCTCAGTGCGAGAGGAACGGATTCGAGGAAAAGTAGCAAGAAGTCGGTTTTTTATTAATATAAAAAGTAGTAAAGTTGCTTAATATGTTAATAAATTTTGTTTAACCAGGCCCTAGATACTGTTAAAACCCATCTATTAAAATATAACTGCAGTCCATATGTCATTCCAAATTGTCAAACCAGGAGAATTGGTGTCGAAAAAGACCTCATTTCAATAAATATTTGCATCGAGCCGAATTGCTCCAATCGCGTTTCTGTTTAACAGGTCCCTTGAAAAGGATTCCAAAAATAATTTACTATTTTATCAAATGATAAAATAATATACATTATTTATTGAACTAGATATGCAAATTCTAAGTGTCGATTTTTTTTCCGTAGCGCCTTAATCGAAACGGAAATTCACTCATAGAATTAAATGAGACATGAGGATGATTCATGATTTATTTAAAAACGGCTCACCTTAATACGTATTATGATCGGGATAGCCGACCAGTTTCAGCAGATTTACACTGCCTTTATCTGGGCAAGTAAAGACGTTTACGTAAATCTGCTGAAACTGGTCTGCTTTCCCGATCATAACACGTATTGAGGTGAGCCGTTTTTATGTAAATCAGAAATTCACTCAATAGTTATTCAACAAAACCTTATTACCTATGTATTGTGAATACAATAAACTGAGTATACTCGCTACGCTCGTGTTTCAAATCGTCCTCGTAAGTAATTGCCTCCTTACCGCACTTGTAGCATAAACTACTATTATACATACACGCGAGTGAGTTTTTGTTCCATATATAAATATCATTAAAATACGAGTATGTGATTACAATACCAACTTCATATAGATGAATGTTCTACACGACATATAGTCAAAAGAAAACATTTCTAACCTAATTCAAACTCCATTCCGCACATTGACTTGCAAATTGGGACATGAAACGTTGGATCGCAAGTGTCACACAATTTAGGTGCTGTCGGAGAAAATTGCGCTCGCCCATGTTTCTCCAGTTACGATAGAGATTCAATTGGTCTCATGTCGTTTAATTGTTTAACTAAGAAAAAATTAAAACACTTTCATTTTTAAGGCGATATGCGAAAAAAATACTGGTGTTTCTTTTCTGTGTATTTCATGAAATACACGGACAATTTAAAAAAAAATCTGGTTTTTGCATTTTGACTATATAATCTAGGGTTTGGAAATTGTAAAACATGTTTGGATAAATTTTCCTCGATAGAAATAATTATTGAAATAAGGTCTTCAAACACACTTTTTCTCCTCGTTTGACGAATAGGAACCATATAAATAACTCAAAGATATTTTATTAGGTGTGTTTCAACAATATCTAGAGATTTCAAATTTGAAATTTTACTAGCTATTTTAGTTTTTTTAATTAAAATATAAAACCAACTTTTTTCCCTTTTGCCTTGAATCCGCCCCACTCGCACTGAGCGATTTTTCGCTTGGAGTGACAGTGACAAAAATAAAATTTACATAGCCTCTTAACTCGATTTCAATGAGAGTACTCTGATTGGTTTTGTGAACGAGTGAGCGCGGCGAAGGCGTTTGTATCTATGTTTGTATGAATGTTTGTCCGACGATAACTCTAGTATCGTTGATAAGAACGTCATGAAATTTAGTAGGCGAGTAAATGAGACAAAAATTATTTTTAAGTTCGAACATGAGCCAAATCGGTCAAGATCGAATCGCGACTTCACAGTTCGGGGCGAACTACCTATACTTACTTCTCATCTCGTTAGGGTTCCTTAGCAATGGATTTAGTAATAATTTTACTTTTATACCAACAGGTAAAACTGATAATGAGCTTTCTTATTAAAATCTTTAATTTAAGTTCACCTGTTTGCTAGTTATCTAACATTTATTATCTGGCTGAAATACTAGATAAAAGGTTAACAAACAAAAGAATTATGACCTAAACATGCAACGTTTTTAAATTGTTCCTACTTGTGAAAATAAATGCATTGCCTCACCGAATCGCGAGACTATTCTTTGACCGAAGCTCCAGCCTTCGGGTCATCGAAAGCTTTCTTCTTCCAGTGACATCTCAATTAGTTAGCATTGCAGTTACCTACAGTTTAATTTTTGCACGAAGGAGAACTGACAGTTCGTGATAGTGGGAAATGCTTTTTTAAGGCGATACCAAAAAAAAATGGGGTTTTTTCGAAGCCATTTACTCCACTATAATGTCATCTACGTATTTAATTTTTGGGTAAATGTTTTTTGAGTATTTGACTTTTTGCTACTTTTCCACGAATCCGTCCCACTCGCACTGAGGGTTTTTTTCGCATATGGAGTAACAGGGACGCTAAAACTTTTACGTATCACCATAAATATTTAAATGATGCCCCATTTGGGTATAGGTCTCCTCCAGATTTTGCCATTTTGATAGATCCTGTGCCTTTGTCGCCCAATTTTTACCAGCGCAGCGACTTTAGCAATGTTGTCTGCCCACCTTTTTTAGGGTCGTCCTGGCCTTCTTTTTCCAGTTGGTTCTAACCATTTGGT
The DNA here is from genome assembly GCA_934047225.1 of Ypsolopha sequella. Taxonomy (NCBI): domain Eukaryota; kingdom Metazoa; phylum Arthropoda; class Insecta; order Lepidoptera; family Ypsolophidae; genus Ypsolopha; species Ypsolopha sequella. The sequence continues at coordinate 18,185,682 of OW203991.1, forward strand.
TATTTTTGTCGTCCATCGCCCGTCATATACATTAATAAATACAATTTTGCTGCAATAACGTTTAAGTATTTTAATGGGTGGCGCAAAAGTAATGTCATAATTTGGATTGGCTGCCATTTTGTTATAAATGAAAAAATTAGAGTTCTGTTTTCATAAAAAGTTTATATGAAATTGTAAAATTGATGACATTACTTTGAAAAAATTATATCGTTCAAATGGCCACCTTCCGAGTTGATGCATAATTGCGCTCGTTTTGGGGCATTTTGAATTATTGCTCGCAAATACATAATATCCACATTTTGAATGCAATTTCACAATGAAATTAGTTAGGATTTCAGAATTACAGGAAAAAATAAAACATTTAGAGGTCTTTTCTGAATTAAATTCTATCGAGAAAATTTCATCCAATCGCGTTTTCTTTCAGTGAGAATCTTAATCAAATACTCAATAAACATTTACCCAAAAATGAAATACGTAGATGACGTTATAGTGGAGTAAATGGATTCGAAAAAACCCCATTTTTTTGGTATCGCCTTAAGGATTGTAAATATATATATAAACATGTAATATAACTAATATATCATCGGTTTTCAGTTAAATATTTTCAAAATACTTTGTACCTATTTTTTAGTTTTGAACGATTACAATTTTTATATTGTCATGATAATAAATCACTTGGTATTAAAATACTTAAAAACCTACCTACAAAATAAACAAAACACTAACCTAAAACCCTTGTAAAACCTATGCCTTATAGAAATTAATCAAATTAAATAAAAAATCCTATCAAAATCGATCGCCACCGTCATTTGGAAGGGCACCTAGAAGGCTGGCTGCGTTTCCTCTTTGAATGGCCAGACTGATTCGCTGGCCAAGATACGCGCCAGAGATTTTAGTAAAGTTTAATGTTTGTTTATTTTTACTTTCATTTTTTCCTTCAAGTAAATGTTTCTGAAGCAAAAATTATGCAATAAAATGCAATTTTATTTATTTTATTAATGTATCACCTTTTTTTACGCATAAAATGAAGTTAGATAACGCCTGTTTCATTTGTTTTGAGTTTTTATAACAACATTAAAGAATTTCAACAATAAAACCTTTTATATCGGTATTTCAGATAACAGTAAACAGGTCAGCTCCTAACCTAATTACGAGTAATCCGAGGATCATGTTAATAAAGTGTTTGAGAACAGCTTGTTTACAACTGCTTCCTAACAAACCAAATTTACATCAGACTCACAAATTTATTATACAAAGTAAACGGAATTTAAAATATGGACGGAAAAAGCGAAGGGAGTAAAATATTTTGTTATCCTTGATTTTAGAATATATTTTGTTTTATTTCGTGATATTTTCCAGTAAAGAACACAAGCTACATTTTCTTTTATTATTCTTCAGTGTGACTCTAAAACAAGACTAATTATATTACTAGCTATTGTCCGCGATGATTAAATTTTTGTATAATCCTGTCGAATCTGTCAGTATTTTTCGGAATATTATTTTTTTAGTACGTAGTTGACCTGACTCTGGTTTAGAGTGTTTTGGTTCTTATCATCTCTAGTTTGATCACCACGTAATGTGTTTATTTGGCGAGGCCGAAAGCCTAGCCACTTTCCTGATCGACAATATTTTTAACCTACTTCAAAAAAGGAGGAGGTTCTCAGGTCGACTGTATTTTTTTGGGCGTTGTTACTCCATAGCTCCGGCATTTCTGAACCTATTTGAATGATTATTTTTTGTTTGAAAGAGTGTGCTTTCAGGTAGGCCCTATTTTAGGTTTAGTGATCATCTGATGAAGGTCTTCATCATATAACCAGAACTCCTCAGAAAATAACAGCATACCTCTCGAGATTTAGTTAACCGCTTTGTACCAGGATGTTGAGTGCAGGGTATTACTTGAAAATTGATATTCCTAACCTTCGATCCTGGTCTCATTACCATAGAACTCCTCATCGGATAAGAGTACATGACTCGAGATTTTTTTTTAATTAAGTTTCCCCCGATTTTAATTTTTCAGGGACCTTGTTTTTTTTTTATTTATTATTATATTTATTTGCATCATTATACTTTTACATTGTTTATTGTGTTAATTAAATTTTTATTGAATATTATATTACATGTATTTGTTTATCTTTAATAAAATTTTTACTGTTATTATAATTAATCAATGAAATTGTTTATTTTATTTTTATTTAATAACGTATATAAAAATATGTATTCATTTGCTTTCCTGGGGCTCTGCCCGCTGCTTTACGTCTTGTTAGTTTGTGCCACTGCTTTCATGACGTCGATCATGACTCGAGATTGCGGTAATTGCTGTGTTAGAGTGCTGATTTAAGGTTATTACTTGGAAATTATCAGAATACCCATCTGACCTTCGACCCTGGCTTCATCGCCATAGAGCTCCTCAACGAATGACAGCACATAACTCGGGATTGCAGCAATCACTTTGTGTTAGGGTGCTGATAGCAGGAAGCTACTTAAAAGCGGTCATTATACTTAATTGAACTTTGTTCTATATCAATAGCGCGTTAGCAAGAACTACTCATATTTCAAAATTTAACCCACCAACACAAAAAATTTGCGGGTGACGATAAGCTCGCGGGGGGAGGTGAGTGTCGCTTCTTTACCCCTCAGCCACACGGTTGCTGCTCGCGTTGTTCTTCGCGTTACCGCAAGGTTACTCTACCCAGCCACACACTGATACACTCGCCTCACTCTTCATGCGGCGGCATACCTGCAAAAATCAACCGTACGTGCTTCTCTCAAAAGCGCTCGATGCGTATTTACTGGTGGCGACACTTGACTCGCGCACAAAAAACCGACAAAAACGGGAGCGATGGGGCAACGTGAACGGCAGCTTGAGCGGCAGCGTGAATGGCACAGCCACACGATGTCCCTCATCCATCACTTCCCTCACCACTTCCCTCATCACTTCCCTCGCCACTCGTCGAGCGTGTTGCTGAGGCATAGTCTTTGCTGGAGTGCTGACTTCCTATAACAAGCACCAAAAATGTTACCTTCAAATTCCTGATCTTTAAAGAGAAATAGAGATCGTGATTCTATTGAAGGAAAAGAACAAGCAGAGAAAACAAAAGAATTACATGACGATGAGACAAATAAAGGCATAATATGATAATAATATTATTCTAATGCACAAAAACGTCATTAATTTTTGGGTTATAACTTAGCAGCTTGAGCTAAATATCCGGCTAAGTGCGAATCGGACTCGTGCATTAAAGGTTCCGTACAACCACACAATATGGGTGCGGGACCCTAAAAACATTATGGTAATTAATAAATCGACTTGCAGTTATGGTTGACCCACTTAACACTTAATTACGATCTATTCAAATATATGTATCTAAAGGAGAGGTCGGCAACCCGCGGCCCGCGGGCCGCATGCGGCCCGTGAACCTATTCGGTGTGGCCCTCAAGGTTCCCAATCGCTGCATGATGACTGTGTTTGGTTGTACATATTTGTGTGAGCAGATATTTCTATTCTGAACTGACGAAAAAGCAAGCATTGTTCTCAGTTAACAAAAGCACATTTAGACCGAATAGCCTAATACTAGTATTTTATTCTGTGCTAATACTGCACATTTCCACGTCTAAAATGCAAGTCAAATGCAGCCGCTAAAATCGCATTAGATTGTAATAATAAATTGTGTATGTATGTGTAATATAGTTTAATAAAATTAAACTACAATAAATATGATACGAAATTGACCAATGCGTTATTTATTATATGCTGGTCCTCTGGTAACATTTGTGGCCCTCCTATGTCATAAGGTTGCCAACCCCTGATCTAATTAAATTGGAACTAAATAAATTCCTGAGTAATTAAATATTAGTAATTTCACATTTTCTTATACGTGCATACGAAATTTCAAGTTTCTAAGTCAACTGGAAGTGCCCTATAGGTTTTCACAGTGTAACAAATTTGTATGAATTTGATTATGTAAAGTGCAATATGACAGAAGTGATGTTTTGACAGCACCATTAAGCTATAGACTTCTGTAGAAGGTATCAGTTTCCACTTGATATCTCACCCTGGGCCCGAGTAAAAGGGTCTTGACAGACGGGCAGACGGACGACAAAGTGAACCTATAAGACTTCTGTTTTCCTTTTGAGGTACGGAACCCTTAAAAGTAGCAAGGGGCGGAATCAGATGAGGATTGAAGAAAAATACGAAAAGTGCAACGTCTAACCAAAAATTTCATTGTTGACATTAACGAAAATTACTAAATGCGCAAGGACTAAGACAAAATAAAAAAAATTCTAATCAAACGAAAACCATAAATCGGAAAACCAATTCGGTTTCACAATTTGACGACGGAAAAGCTTCGGTCATTTATCAAAGGCCTATTTACTCCACATTGATTCGGGATGCTCGAACCGTATCGTCGCCTAATGGAAATTATTTAAATGAACTCGACTCTGTATGGGCAAGCAAACTTATTTTATAGAGTTTGCAATCAAATTTAGCTTTAATATGAAGGGGAGGAGGGTATAAAGTTTATTAGGCAAAGAAAAACAACGTTCAAATATCCATAAATTGCTTGCGAGGGCTAGTGACGGTTGGTATGGAGTTTCAGATAACTGTAGTGACAGCATAGAATGAGCGTTTTTCCTTGTGTCAAATTTAGTTTTCAATAAGATTCCTAGATGGCACTGTCGTATATTTTAGCAACATAATCAAAGACAAAATTTGCACAAATTCCAAACAAACTAAAAACCACATTGACATTGATTGCTACGAAACATATTTTATGTATGGTGACATGGACAGTGACATCTGGAGGAAAGCTAAGAACTAAGAAAAAAAAACAACGAGAAAAACGCTCATTGGAAAGAGAGGTGGGAACTTTTTGAAAACCCTTCAAAATACGATTAACATGTAACTCAACTGTGATATGGCAACACCCTGTGTACATGTAGGCATGCTTTACTGCGTGCAAGAAGGCCGGATGTCACTTTCTTACCGTTGGGGGTAGCTATGACGTCATAAAGATGACGGCCCGTTCTGTTTTAAATTAAAACAAATCAAGATATCCATTCATCCTTTGTGAATTTTTCAACGGTTTAAGCGAAAAAACACGCAGTGCTGAAAGGGATAGATTCGAATTCATGGCGAAAGAGAAAAGTTTTTTTTTTAAATATATTTATATAAAAAATTAAAGTAGCTATAATAGTAAAATTTATTTAATGTTAAAAACCATCTAATAAAATAGGTTTTAGTTCTGTATATGATTTCTATTCGTTAAACGAGGAGAAATAGTGTGTTTGAAGACCTCATTTTAATAATTATTTCTATCCAGTAAAAGCTTTTCAATCGCATTTTTGGTCTACAAGAATTAATTTAATTTAATTAATATTTTTGGGCTCATCTTCAAAATGCGTCGTAATTTTTTTGTCACCTGTTTGGTGTCTGTAAGATAGGTACCATCTATCATAATTTTTCATTATATTTTCAGTTAAAATTGGGACCCTAAGATGATGAAATAAGTTCTGTAACATTTCGGTCTTTGAGGCAGTATTTGATTAGAGTTTCATCCTCAAATATAAAATATGTTAAGACCCAAGGGACGGTCTATTCAACAGTTAATTGAAACTTGCCCCCGCAGAATTTTGCTTTAATACGGGAACAATTAAAAGACTAACCTTAGTAGATAGAGTTGCTTGCTTACAAATGGACGAATTGGTCCAACGTAACAACAGACTTCTATTGTTAAATTTTTTCCGAAAGTTGGCAGGTCAATCAGAACTTGCATATATATGTATGAATACATAAAAGTTTCACATTGATTGTGTTTGTCGTACCTAGACAGTGTCTACGTATTATCGTACTGTGTCTAGTAGACACAGTACGATAATTCAAAAACAGTTAAAAAGGAAGGCCATTTCTTAACTAAAAATCTGGTACACAAGCTTATTTTTTCATACACAACAACATATGCCTATATACTTAGGTATTATTGTTATGTTATGTGTTATCGAAATGTTGTTTATCAGATGCTTGGAGCACAGCCAAGTATCTGAAGCAATTACGTTATAGTTCCGTAGATATCGTGATTAAGAAATAAATATAATATTCTTGATTTTGAACACAAACACTTGTACTATTTGTTTCATAACATAATTATATTTATTTGTTGCACACTTTCCGTTGCACACTTCCCAACCGGTTTCGGTAATCAACAGTTTGTCGTTTTATTGCTCGTATATTGAAATAATAACTATTCTGTATCCCCTGAAGATGGATTGATTTCCGAAACCGGTTGGGAAGTGTGCAACGGGAAGTGTGCAACAAATATAATTATGTTATGAAACAAATAGTACAAGTGTTTTTGTTCAAAATCAAGACGCTTTCTATGTTTCATCAAGTGCCGACAATCGCAAGTATAAATCATGTCAAATTGTTTTAGCCCCTGTACCATTTCAGATTAAGAAGATGGCATACCCTAGCAACTTATTTTATTACCCGTCCAGCACAATAAGTCCTACGGCAAAGACTTTATTTGCTTGTCATAGAGGCGATTATATGTTGGCTCTTTGGCCTCTTTTTCTTGAACGCGTAATACTAGTGATCGCGCAGCGAAACAACAAATTGGTGTGTTTTTAGCTAATACTGAAAAATTTTGTAGAGAAAAAAATATTGAATTTAGGTGATATACCTTCATATTTCTATTACCTATTTTATGAAAAAAAAATCAAGTTGATCTCTTAACCGCGTTCTTGAAGCGAACGTTTGATAACCAAAAAAAGAGAAGGTGCAAAACATTTTTTTTTGACAAAAGTATAAATCTTAGTACATTGTTTATACGTAACATCCCTAGAGAAAAGATTAATAAACCAAACATATTTTTTTCAATACAAGGAGAGTCCGAATTTCTTCAATCGAATCCTAGATAGACTGGAGTTGGTCATGCTCTAGGCTCAGGTACAGGCTTAACGTTATACGTCAATCGCTTTGCGCAAGGTGCATAACTTAACTCTGTACTGAAAATTGAATAACATTTTGTTATGAGGCTGTTGATGCCAATAGTTCAGTATAAAAGAAGTTTATAAAGTATGAGTTTGAAATTTAATGCACAATTAGTCATGATCTTGTCTATACACAGTTAAAACAGCATTTTAAATTGGTTTTGAGAAGATCATGACTAATTGTGTATACAATTTCAAACTCTTGATTTATAAACCTCACTAATACTGAACTATTGGCGTCAATTGCTACAGACTAAAATGCTTTTAATTTTGACGTTTAACCTTAAGACAAAAAAACACAATCTAAAATGAATAATGAAAGAGGGATATCAGTGGGTCTACCGCGTAATTCTCATTTTCATCAACATCAACTTGAGATTAAAATTTGTCGTGCGTGCGACGACGCCCGCCTGACATGCCATCTCTTTTGCACGCGTTGAATTTCGCATGCATTTGCTTGAAGTTGATACAAATGAGAATTACGGGGTAAAGCCCTAGTTCAGAACCCATCAAGGCGATTACCTTCGCCAAATTAGCAGCTCGATATTTGTCTGTATGAATATCGACGGAAACGACATTGAAATAGCGTTCAAATCAGTGCACAATGCGTGGTGGCTGTTATGACGCTCGCTGCGTCCTTGAAAGGGCAAAATAGGAGAAAATAATACTTTTCACATGGGCGTCATTGTTCGATTGAATAATTCTATGTTATACTAGCTTCTGCCCGCGGCTTCGCCCGCGTGGCTTACAGGAAACAAATTACACTTTTTTCAGAAACAAACATTATAAGTGCTCTCACTCCCTCTGGGAGTCAAGGTGTAGTGCTCGGCCGAAAAACTTGCATGCTCAGACTACTAACGCGCCCTGCTCGGCCTTCGGCCTCGCGGGCGCGTTCTCCGTCCTCACATGCTCGTTTTTCGGCCTCACCAGAATGCCAAACACGGGGAGCCACCGATCAAAGTTTTTCCGAAAGAGTGTCAAAATCCCTATCAGTTGTCAAAAAATGTCAAATTTGAATACAGCAGCGTAATTGACGACCCCGAATGCCCCTTGACTTTTATGCAAAACGGAATAATTTATGGACCTGTCAAAAAACTGTCAAAACCTGTCAAATTTAATTTTTTATTGGTCATGTAGCCCCAGCTTGACCGATCACAATAGTTGAAACCCGAACTTCATACGATTAGCCGTTCGAGAGATATGGCCGATCAAATGTTTGGCAATTTTTTTTTTCGACTTTTTTTTAACGTCATCTAGATCTTGCCGAGCCCTTTTCTTAGAGTACCATGAACATGGGTCTAGCATTAGCTGTTTGGGAGATACGGGCCTGTAAAGTTTTGACACTTTCGGCAGGTAGATCTCGTCGAAACCTTTTCCTAGACACCCATCAACATGGGGCTAAGTCTAGCCGTATGGGAGAAACAGGCCGTCAAAGTTTTCACATAAAAAAAACTTTTTTTGGTACCCCGTGGTCCAACCCCTTCAACCTTCCATTCCAAAGATATTTTGCTGGGATATTGAAAGATAAAGATAGATAGATAGATAGATAAATTGATAGATAGATAGATAGATAGATAGATATATAGATATATGTATAGATGGACAGATAGATAGATAGATAGATTGTGGATATATAGATACCTCAAAAGGAAAAAATGGAACCCTAATAGGATCACTTGTTTGGCTGTCTGTCTGTTCGTCTGTTACAGCCGATTTGCTCTGGCACACATACTTTCAAGAATTTTCATGTCTACTATATTAAATTTCAAAATCGATGCCATTTTCATAATTAACGCCCCAAAAAACCATAAAAACGACACCCATATTGATATTTACACATTTCAACATATCAACCCCATCGCACCCCAACAGGGGATGATGGTATTTCACGTCCATTACGTTGGATTTAGAAATCGTTGTTGTTTTCGTAATCAGCGACCCGATAAACCATACAAACGATACCCATGTTGGTTTTTAGACTTTGTCACCCTATTTCCCCTTTTTAGGGGTTGAATTCTGGAAATGCCTTTTTTACGTCCACTACGTTGGATTTTAAAATCGTTGTTGTTTTCGTAATCAGCGACCCGATAAACCATACAAACGATACCCATGTTGATTTTCAGACTTTGTCACCCCATTTCCCCCTTTTAGGGGTGGAATTCTGAAAAATCCTGAAACAAATGTTTACTCATTTATAGATAGGAGTACTCTTGTGAAGTCTCGAATAAAATAGTCTAACTAATCTTGTTTCCCCATACAAACTTTGGACCCCCGTTTCACCCTCTTAGGGGGTGAATTTTGAAAAATCCTTTCTTAGTGGATGCCTACACTATATAAGGTATCTATATGCAAAATTTCAAGTCTCTAGGACCAGCGGTTTAGGCTGTGCGTTGATATATCAGTCAGTCAGTCAGTCAGTCAGTCAGTCAGTCAGGACTTTGAATTTTATATATACAGATTTATAGCTATCAAGTTCCTCCGACTAACGTCATACAAACGAACCTCCAGCACAAGCAGGTGGCAGTAGCCACTCTGCGCCGCGTGCTGGAGGTTAACAAACAAACTATCGCCCTGATCCAGGAACCGTGGATCAGGGCTGATAGAATATGTGGCCTTGGCAATATCGGAGGTAAGTTATATCTTAACACCTCCGTGCAAAGCCCACGGACATGCATTTACGTCCCACGCCACTTGAATGCCGTGCCTCTAACACAGTTCTGTTCCAGAGATCTGACGACAATCAGGCTCGAAGTTCAGGCCTGTGGGGGAGACAGGGCAACCGTGGTGCTGGCGTCTGCCTACCTTCCTGGTGACGAGGAGGTGCCCACTAGGGAACTAGTAGACCTGATACAGCACTGCGAGCAAAGTGGCCTGGACTTGATCGTGTCAGCAGACTCTAACTGTCACCACCCCATCTGGGGAAGCGAGACTCCCAACAAGAGAGGTGAGGACCTAGTATCTTATCTTTTCTCGACTTATCTTACGGTCCTTAACAAGGGCTCTAAACCAACTTTTGTTACCTCCAGATTTCAAACAATAGTAGACATCACCCTAGCCACGGAGACGGCCGCAAAGCTAGTTACCGAATGGCATGTGTCTGAGGAGCCCTCTTTCTCGGACCACAGGCGAATCTGCTACAAACTAGGTGTCCACGCAGAAAGACCCCTACCTAGACGTAACCCGAGGAAAACGAACATCGCAAGGTACAAGGGTCTTCTGAAAGAAGAACTGCGGAAGATGAACTTTCAGGATATGAGGACATCAGCTAGCAACATTGAGGCCAATGTTAAAATACTAACAAAAAGCATTAACACATGTTACCAAAATGCCTGCCCACTAGTGACGCAATCTTCCGAAAATTCGAAATGTCACTGGTGGGGACCTGAACTCGAACGGCTCCGGCATAAGTCCAGGCGCTTATTCAACAGAGCCATGAACACCAGAAACGAGATAGATTGGGACGAGTACAGAAAAGCCCAATCATTCTATAAAAAGCGTATCAGGATTAGGAGATGCGAATCCTGGCGCCGTTTCTGTGAGAACATCGAATCAAATAACGAAGCTGCCAGGGTACGCCAGGTCCTATCGAAAGACCAAGATCGCAACCTAGGCTCGCTTAAGAAACAAGACAACACCTATACTAACACAGACAACGAGACCTGTGAAGTACTACTTCAGACGCACTTCCCAGGTTGCAGCATCTCAGACGAATGCAACTGGGAGGAAACAACAAGTAGAATACCAAATGAGCAGGACTGGAAAACAGCCGGGACTGTGGTCGATATTGACAAGACCACCTGGGCCGTCAACAGCTTCCTTCCTTTTAAATCGGCAGGGCTGGATGGCATATTCCCCGCTCTTTTAAGATGGGGAATTGAGTACCTAGCAGAGCCGCTGGCAGACATCCTGAAAGCATGTCTTGCACACAGCTACATACCGTACGACTGGAGGGAAGTCAAAGTCATTTTCTTGCCCAAACCAGGTAGAAGTGATTACACTGAAGCAAAAGCCTTCAGACCCATCAGTCTTACATCCTTTCTTCTTAAGACCCTCGAAAGGCTATGCGACAGGCATATCAGAGATGGAGCTCTAAAGAAGAAAACGTTACACCCGAACCAACACGCCTACAGTTCGGGTAAATCAACGGAGTCGGCTCTGCATAGCGTAGTGAAAAGAATCAAGAGCGCTCTAAATACAAAAGAATCAACGCTAGGCGCCTTTATCGATATCGAGGGTGCCTTTGATAAAACTAGATTCACAAACATCAACCATGCCCTTCTCAAGTATGATGTCGAACCAACACTACGCGGGTGGATAGACAACATGCTTAAGCTGAGAGCTGTGCAACTAAATGTGAATGGCACTACCAGAGCTGTGGTTGCTAAAGGCTGCCCACAAGGAGGCGTCCTATCACCGCTGCTCTGGAACATCGTGGCAGACGATCTAATCCGACGCCTCAACGAGAGGTGCTATCACACGATAGGCTATGCCGACGACCTTGCTATTCTCATCAATGGGAAATTCGAAGGAACACTCTGCGAGTTAATGCAGAGTGCTTTCAAAGTCGTTGAAAAATGGTGCGAAGAGTACCAACTAACAGTGAATCCGAAAAAAACCGAGTTAGTCCTGTTCACCAATAAGAGAAAACTGGCGAACATGAGACTACCGAAACTTTTCGGCACTGAACTAACCATATCAACTGAAGTCAAATACCTAGGAATGATACTTGACAACAAGTTGAATTGGACAAAACACATGAACAACAAACTGAAAAAGGGAACCATAGCACTATGGCAGTGCAAACGCATGATGGGCAAAAAATGGGGACTACGCCCAAACATAATGCTATGGCTATACAAAGCAGTGATAAGACCAATGGTCTCGTACGGTGCCGTCGTCTGGTGGCCTAGGACGGACGCCGGCTATGTACAGAAAGACCTGGAAAAATTTCAAAGGCATGCTTGCATGCTTACCACAAGCTGCATGCGAACCACGGCATCCGCGGCCCTTGAGACCATCTTGGACATCCCACCGCTACACCTGTTTATACAACAGGAGGCGGCGGTTGCAGCGTTCAGACTCAGGGCGGCTGGACAGTGGAAAAGCGATGACAGGGCACCACACACGCGCATTCTTGAGTTGGCCGTGTCCCACCAACCCATGATGGACGCACCGTGTGACAGAATACCTAAAAAGCATGTCTTTAATAGACAGTACAACGTCCAACTATTTGAGGAAACAGCAGATCACTCTAATATCCATGAGGTAAGGATATATACGGATGGGTCCAAAACAAAGGTGGGTACTGGGGCCGGAGCGTACTCAGCTGAACTTAACATTCACAGGTCAACAACCTTGGGTAAGCACAACACGATTTTCCAAGCGGAATGCGTAGGAATTATCCTGGCCACAAGCGCGGTGCTCAGAAGGGAAGTTAAAGGCCTCAACATTCGTATACTTTCTGACAGCACGGCGGTACTACGAGCCCTAAGCAAGACTATTGTTAACTCTGGGCTAATACTACAGTGTCTAAATCAACTGGAAGAGGTAAGTCGACACAATAAAGTCACCCTCCAGTGGATAAAAGGACACAGCGGATCGCTGGGCAATGACGCGGCAGATGAACTGGCAAAGGAAGGTGCAAAAATGGAACCGGTAGGTGCTGAGCCACTGGTTCCCTTGCCCTTTAACCAGATACGAACCTGGCTGCGTGAGAGAACCAGCTCTCAACATGCTGAGCGATGGGCAAGTATGACAACTTGTAGACAGACGAAAGCGGTTCTACCAACCGTGGACCGTCGCCTGACAAAGAAACTACTTCGTCTCAATAGGCTGAACCTTCGCATGATGGTAGGGCTAATTACGGGACATTGTAACCTCAACAGACATTTCTATAATATAGGTCTGACAGACAGTCCTCTATGCAGAGCTTGTATGGAGACCGAAGAAACGCCGACCCACGTGACGATAGACTGCGTAGGTGTCAGCACACAACGGGCTAAGATCCTCGGTGAACCGGGGACGCTTCGCCAATCCTGTGGCGACCTAGGCCGCCTCTTGGGATTCTGGCGAGAGCTGGGCTGGCTGGAATAGCCAGCTCCACACTTTCCACGCACAAAGGTCCAAGTAAGAGACTAGGTGCGGAAACCGAGCCCACCAAGAAGAAGAAAAAGAAGAAGCTATCAAGTTTATCTATTTATCATAGCATAAATTAATTAAATCACCTAAGCCGCTTAGGAGCAGTAGAAATTCAAGCCAAAAAAACACCATTCAGTTGAAACTATTTTTCATATAGAAGTTTTGGTGGTACGAATAAGAAAAATGTTGCATATGTTGTCCTAGAGTTAATAATCCATAATACATTTTTTCAATATTTTTGGTTTGGCCATAAAAGAGGAGTAGGCTTTAGAAAGTACCCATTTGGCGGTATTAAGGGCCTTAATCGGTTGATGGGTTGGACTCGGCGACCTTGACATATTTTAATTGAATGGCCTAAAATCTGTTAATTTGAAGGATTTGAGTAATAATAATAATAAAACTTGTATAATTTTTAATAACTAGCTAATATATTTTCTTGGTTTCAAAAAATTTCAGGTTTAAAATAGTGAATTTCTCTTGCTTATCCGATTTTCCACAATGACCACCCAACTCATGTTATTTAAAATATTTTGAACACAACTGGTACAAAGAGACATCGTATTTTTCTCAGATTTATATATTAAGAAGCTATGTGAATTTTATTTTTGTCACTGTCACTCCAAGCGAAAAAATGCGAATAGGGCGGATTCAGGGCAAAAGGGAAAAAATTTGGTTTTATATTTTTATTGAAAAAAAATAAACTAGCTAGCAAAATTTCCAAAATCAAAAAGCTGGATATTGTTGAAATCCATCTAATAAAATATGTTTGAGTTCTGTACATGGCTGCTACTCGTTAAACGAGGAGAAAAAGTGTGTTAGAAAACCTCATTTCAACAATTATTTCTATCGAGGAAAGTTTATCCAAACATGTTTTCCAAAAACTAAACCCTAGATTACTTATATACGATTACTTATATATTACTCGTAGTCAAAATGGATATACCAGAAACTGATTATAATTTTCCGTGTATTTCATGAAATACACAGGAAAGAAACACCCGTATTTTTTTTACTATCACCTCAAGGAAAATTGGTAAAAAAACATTCATTCTAAAAATGTACACACATCTGTGAGTAGGCGAAGACATTATTTAAATGCAAACCTGATTTATGGAATAATTATACTGAATTACATTACCGAGTCGAGTGTTTCATTCGCCTTATTTGTAAGTATAAATGATGAGCTGAAAAAAGGAACAAGGCGTTTGCGAAATGAATTTTCTGATTTTATGAAGCCATTTGTAGAATGTTCATAATTTCGCTACGATGGCTTTTGAGGTAATCAGGAATGAAACATTTTGTGTTTTCTTTAGGTTAAAATGTTTTTTTTTTGCGTTGTACGAGTCTATACATTAAGTTTCAGCGACGAAAAAAGCTTTAGCCATAATAAAATGGTTGTCTTTTAATAATAGTTAAACCAGGGGTTCTTAAACTTTTGGAAGTCACGGACCCCTTGCAAAATTTCAAAAACTGATGGACCCATTCCAAACCTAATTACAGAGAAAGCAGTTATTACTTTTTAATAAATAAAAAACTACATTAAGTAATAATGTTTTAAACTTACATTTCTATTAAGGATTATATAAGGATTCCTATTAATTATGAAAAGCAATATTTACTTCCACTTGTAACCGAAAAGTAAAAAAGGTTTGTTTATACAGCCTAATGTTTTGTTCATATTGATGGTATCAATAAATATTTTCGTTTTATTTTCATTTTTACTTGCGCGGTAAAGACACAATAGCGATGTGCGGTGTTCGGTATCAGACATCATGCCACGGACCTCAAGCACTCACGCTACGGTCCATGGACCCCAGTTTAAGAAACCCTGAGTTAAAGGAATGAAATTAAATATTTTAGTGATGTAGAAGAAGAAGAAGATAGAAAAAGGAGTGCTTCGGTGGTGTGGACATGTAGGGAGGATAAATGAAAGCAGAGTGACGAAAGAAATTTATGGTGTGCAAGCGGAAGGTACAGCTCGATCAGGCCGCCCAAGAAGGACGTATGCTGACCAAATTGGCGACATACTGAAGAAGGGCCATGTCAAAAGTACCCGGAACAGAAGATCTTGTATGACTAGATTGATGGATATGGAAGAGGCGAAAGAGGTGTGTCTGGATCGTAGCAGATGGAAAGCTGTAATCTCTACTTACTCCTCTGGGAGACAGGCGTGAGTATATGTATGTATGAAATATTTTATTAACAGGTACATAAATTGAACTTAAATAACATTAAATATTAAAATCTAAACTAAGTAATCTACAAAAGAAAAAATTCTACAACCTTAACCTATCTAAAACAGAAAAATTTAATTAAGTAAAAAACTTTTACCAAATTGCTGCCAAATGGGAGGGCGCCCAAGACACAGGCAGCGTTACCTCGTTGTATAGGCTTATGCGTTGTCCGAGGTACGCGGCAGCTCTTGGGTCACCCAATTTTATATTTAATTGCACATTAAAAATACTATTTTGCACACGTAATATCGACATCAGAAATCCTTCAGTGCAGAAGAAAGCCGGTACGTTAGGTTAGAAGATTAGGTATGGCGATCACATACCCTCACTATTTTTTAAAAACCTATTGATAATTTTGTATGGAATTAGATTTGCTTGTAACGCCTTGACCAAACGGTTGGTTGTAGGAACTTGGAATTTGGACTATAGCTTACTTGAATGACGTAGCCCTTCCTAGCCTGTGCACCTTGCGGTAGAGTTCTCCAAGTATTGTGTTTACTGTACTGAGAAAATGGGTCCAATAGGTGCATCACTTTCTCTTTCGTGAAGTGAATTTAAATGATGAACAGAAATGATATAGCTATTATTATACAAAATAGTAGTTTATGCTACAAGGGCGAATAGAAATAAATTATCGGGACGATTCAAAACACGAGCGTAGCGAGTAACCGAGTAATTTATTGCTCTTACGCCCGTGTATCATATATAAGTAATAGTTTTATGTAATAAATAATAATATGGCTAAATACGCAGGGAAATAATAAAGGTTGGGTTTACTTAAATTTAATAAAAAAATACACTTAAATAATAGTAGCTTATGCTACAAGGGTAAAAAGGAATAAATTACGAGGACGATAAACGTAACCGAGTAATTTATTGCTCTTACGCCCGTGTAGCATACTACGTTTTTCAATGCATAGTGTGAGGAAATAAAACAAAATTATATTTAATATAATCTTGTGAACTTTAAATTATGATTGGCTTAAAAGGACTGTATCCAGAGCCGTTAAATAGTGGAAAAAAAGTATAACATTTATGGTACACAGGAAAGGTTGCAGGTTATCCAACCATTGCAAATAAATAATTAAAAAAAAATAAAGCCCTAGGGCAAAATAATCGACTTTCTGTTCGGTTTTGATGCATAAAAAGTGGGCCTTTACGAGCACTTGCATTGAAAAAAATATTATATACGCTTATAAAACGTCAGTTTCGTATGTCAAAAAACAATTGATTTAAATATTATACCGGGAAACCAATTATATAAAATTTAAATTCGGCTTACTAAGTTTCCCAGGTTAAAATCCCGGTTCAGAGCTCCTCACATCCGGGCTTAATTTTCTTCTGCGTTTCTATAAAGCTGTGTTAATTTCCTTATTTTTTATAACATAATACACTTAAATAGATAAGAAATCAAGGAATAAATTATATAATATAATACAATGTATACAATAAGGATGATGAGTATATAAATGAACACAAAAATATAATAAGTACTCCTAACTCCGTCACTTCGACAAGTCTTGCTGAGAAACAGGACAATGTAGGTATAGTATTTAGTAGTAGTTTTTAACTATTATTTTGTTTTACATATTTTTAAATAACTTGTAGGTATGTATTTTTTTAAATAATATAAGTTGTTATGACATTAAATATTATTAGAGTGCAATACAAACTAGAAAATATCAATCAGAAACAAACCCAAAGACAAGAATATGAAAAAATTCCCCGGGCCAGGATTCGAACCTGCGACCTCTTGTTATCAAGACAAGCGCGCTACCAATTGCGCCACCGAGGTTCCTACCCGGACCGGTGAATTCTTCCATCATACTTGTCCACTGTTATTTTTGCTTCTGCTTGATATACTTAGCTTGTACAACACATATAGAACGCTCACGAGGGCGTTATGTGATTTCACGCCTTGTTCTTAGAAACAGATGGCGCTGTCGTCGCTACAATATTGTTGCTTCAGACAGTTAAGAAATTCACAGTTCTCATTAACTAAGATTATGTTTATTTTGCGAAATCCATCGCTATGAATACTCTAAATATTATTAGAGTGCAATACAAACTAGAAAATATCAATCAGAAACAAACCCAAAGACAAGAATATGAAAAAATTCCCCGGGCCAGGATTCGAACCTGCGACCTCTTGTTATCAAGACAAGCGCGCTACCAATTGCGCCACCGAGGTTCCTACCCGGACCGGTGAATTCTTCCATCATACTTGTCCACTGTTATTTTTGCTTCTGCTTGATATACTTAGCTTGTACAACACATATAGAACGCTCACGAGGGCGTTATGTGATTTCACGCCTTGTTCTTAGAAACAGATGGCGCTGTCGTCGCTACAATATTGTTGCTTCAGACAGTTAAGAAATTCACAGTTCTCATTAACTAAGATTATGTTTATTTTGCGAAATCCATCGCTATGAATACTCTAAATATTATTAGAGTGCAATACAAACTAGAAAATATCAATCAGAAACAAACCCAAAGACAAGAATATGAAAAAATTCCCCGGGCCAGGATTCGAACCTGCGACCTCTTGTTATCAAGACAAGCGCGCTACCAATTGCGCCACCGAGGTTCCTACCCGGACCGGTGAATTCTTCCATCATACTTGTCCACTGTTATTTTTGCTTCTGCTTGATATACTTAGCTTGTACAACACATATAGAACGCTCACGAGGGCGTTATGTGATTTCACGCCTTGTTCTTAGAAACAGATGGCGCTGTCGTCGCTACAATATTGTTGCTTCAGACAGTTAAGAAATTCACAGTTCTCATTAACTAAGATTATGTTTATTTTGCGAAATCCATCGCTATGAATACTCTAAATATTATTAGAGTGCAATACAAACTAGAAAATATCAATCAGAAACAAACCCAAAGACAAGAATATGAAAAAATTCCCCGGGCCAGGATTCGAACCTGCGACCTCTTGTTATGACGACAGCGCCATCTGTTTCTAAGAACAAGGCGTGAAATCACATAACGCCCTCGTGAGCGTTCTATATGTGTTGTACAAGCTAAGTATATCAAGCAGAAGCAAAAATAACAGTGGACAAGTATGATGGAAGAATTCACCGGTCCGGGTAGGAACCTCGGTGGCGCAATTGGTAGCGCGCTTGTCTTGATAACAAGAGGTCGCAGGTTCGAATCCTGGCCCGGGGAAATTTTTTCATATTCTTGTCTTTGGGTTTGTTTCTGATTGATATTTTCTAGTTTGTATTGCACTCTAATAATATTTAGAGTATTCATAGCGATGGATTTCGCAAAATAAACATAATGTTATGACATTATTTAAATAAATACAAATATTGAAATAAAACTTTTAGACTACGTTCTGGACACATTCCACTAAACAAGTATCGGACACACCAAATTGCAGTTAGTGCGGGGTGATCGGAGACATCTATCATATTTTAATGGAAATGAGGTCCAAAGAAGACAAATATTTTGTAAGTCTATTTTTGAATTAGGTGGCTGTAACAACGCCACTGCTGCTCCAAATTCAGAGGAAGCGAAGATAATGCTGAAATTAGCAAAGATTTGTATTAAAATAAGAAATGACTGTATATAGTTAGTAGTAAATCACATCGTGACCAAACCTTCCAACAAAGATAAAAAAAAATAGTTTCTTTAGAAAAATTGTTCTGTAAGATCATTCTCTTGTAAACGTCCTCCATAATAAAGCCAATACGACTTTGAGGTTTTATTTAACCTGTAGGATACAGTAAAGAGTTTCAATGAAATAACTTATATATTATATATTTTAAAATTCTTTAATTTTTAATTTTTATTATTTTTAATTATTTTAATTTTTTTTACCTATGTATTTTTCTTTTTATTTTACTTTATTGTGACTGATGCCCGAATGGCCCGAAACATATATCACTAAAATTGTATTTTACCTTTTTTTATCTTATTCTAATCATTTACAAAGACAAAGAAGTCAGTATTATACAAGGTGACTTTTTGATCATCGTCCAAATTCATACTGGTGGCTTGGTAAATGATCAGTATCATGGATCAATAACAATTTTTGTAAATTTCGTAAAATTAAATTTCGACTCCCCATAGTGATTCACTCGGAACTGGAAGTGAATTTCTATGGAACGCCGAAATTTCATTTTACAAATTTCACAAAAATTGTTATTGATCCAAGATACTGATCACTTATCAAGCCTCCAGTATGAATTTGGACGATGAATAAAAAGTCACTTTGTAAATTCTACGGAATACAACGCTTACTTTATGACTTCGGATGCTGTAATTTGATAAAGTAATGAAAAGTTGAACAAAACAACATTTAATACAACGAAATTTTCATAATTTTGCATCATGCATGAACAGCTGGATTTATACAAGATGGAATGAATGAAAATAATCCCTTTTCCTTTATTGTAGAGGTTTAGCCGTGAGAAGGACTATTCAGGCAAAGATTTCCAGTGATTTTGAGATTAAAAAAATCAATATTATGTACGTGAACAATCCCTTTTAAAATCACCCTAAATCTGCTTTAGCAACTTTTCCGCACGTACCAGAAGAACCGCCAAGATACCTCAATTTCGTTTTCGCATGCATTCTGGATATCGCTCAAAGGGCCATCGGTTCTATTTGCGGAAGAATTAAATCATGTGGAAAGGCACAGGGTTGTGGCCCTTGTTTTTATTGAGGTTTTATCAGGAATATTTTTCGTCTGAAATTCGTTTTATTAGGGTTCCGTACCGCTGTCCGTCTGTCTGTCCGTCTGTCCGTCTGTCCGTCTGTCACCAGGCTGTATCTCATGAACCGTGATAGTTAGACAGTTTAAATTTTGCACAGATGAATATTTATTTTATTCTTTTCTTTAGTATTTTAGTATTTTAGTGGCATTTAAATAAATGATCTTTATCTTTATCTAAAAATGGTCTAAAACTGACATCTTATAGCTCCCCCTTTGCTTTATTCTCCAAGATAAAAAGAAAATATATTTTGTGCTCCAGCTAGACAATGACACCACCGCACAAGCTGAGGGTAAGAAGGATTGAATGAATGAATGAATGAATGAATGAATGAATGAATGAATGAATTGACACTTTATTGTACACAAAAGACATATAAAAGAAAACAGGGTATTGAAAACATAATTTTGTACAAAGGCGGACTTATCACTTGAAGCGATTTCTTCCAGCCAACCTTTGGGTGGTGAAGAAATAGTCACTAGAAAAGTAAAAATACGGGGATAGACGTAATAGATAGAGTAAATTAAATGAAAATCAACAAAGTGTTAATACAAATAACCTAACAAATTAAACTTAATTTTAATAGATATCATAGACTTACATAAACAAATACACAAGAATATATTAATAAATACATCTATAATATAGAATATATATATGTATATACATTTAAATATCAATATAATAAGGGTAAATAAGTGATGAGACTACCAACCTAATGAAACTTCATAGTGAGATCTTACTTTCCTCTTAAATATCGCCAAAGAAGACGACATACGAATCTCAGTAGGTAACTCGTTCCAAAGACACACAGCCTTGACCGTGATTTAAGGATTAAAAAACAAATCTTCTTCTTTTCATGTTAACACCCTAAAATATCTTTTAATTTTTTTATTTTTACATATTTGTTCTTGGTCAGCATTCTACATAAAATATTCAAATTTGGGGTCTCTATCTCATTCCGACTATAAACTAGAGCCCCGTGGCAAACGGACGGACAAAGAGACGGACAAACAGCAACGTGACAGTAAGGCTCCGTTTTGCCCGTTGGTTACGGAACCCAAAAAGGTAAGTAAAATAAATGAAACCCAAAAATAAATGCTAAGCTCATTAATTTGTGACATTGGGCTACGTTCGCTGACTCACTTTTTGCTCATAGATATTAATTACAATCTTTGTACAGGCAAAACAAGTCAAAAAAAACCGGCCAAGTGCGTGTCGGGCCACGCGCAGTGTAGGGTTCCGTAGTTGCCCTGCACAATATGCGGACTTCTTGTCCAAGTGCATTTTATAAGTTTGTCGACTAATACAGATCGCGCCAAACTTCTAGTACGCTCGGAAGTTGCTCTTCCCAAGAACGGCCCATATAATACATTTTGTTCCTGCTGATGCGAATCGCCCCGTGTTTAGAGGGGACTAAAAGTTTGGCGCGATCTGTACTCGTTAACTTGTAAAGCCCACTTAGATGTGATAGTTTTCGTTTTAATTTCGTTATGTATACTACTGCCGTGATTTTTTTCACGTCTCCAAATACAACCGCATCGCTGGCAGGGGGGGGGGGGGGGACACATGACTCTAACAAAAATTAACACTTTTCAGCTTAATATTTCGCAAACCAGGGTTCCGATTGAAAAATGGTCTTCTCACACCCCTGATATTTTTTAATTACCTATCCAACGACACCCCACACTAGGGGACAGATGAGAAAAAAAAAGTCATCCCCACTTTACGTATAGGGAAGGTACAATAAAAAAATTTTTTTTTAAAAAAGTCATCCCTACTTTACGTGTAGGGAAGGTACAATAAAAAAAATATTTTTAAAAATTTTACTGTACCACTTTTTCGGCTTGATAAATATGTATATCCATGCCAAATTACAGCTTTTTAAAACTAATTGTCTCTAAGCTAAGCCGCGGGCAGACAGACAGACGGACATGGCGAAACTATAAGGGTTCCTTGTTGTTGACTACGGAACCCTAAAAACGTACATTTTGTGTGGAAATCGTGAAAGTTTCAAGTTATTCGCGTATAACCCCGTGAAATAAGTAAATATGAATGTTTGTGTCCAACTACCAATACCAAAGTTAAATTCCAACAAATATACACGAATATTTCACGTCGTCTCCGCACGGAAGATTGTCGCAGTCATAACGACTATGAGCTATAGAAAACGCGTTAGCCGAGAGATATTGCTTCCGGGCCTAAACTCGACTTTCCCGCGACGATTTTTTGTGCTTTTAAAGCCGAGTTTACGGCCATCATCGGTATATCATCAATACCTAGGCTAATACACTAATAATGAAGCAGTAAAAAAGTCGTTAACACTTCCACGCGAGCGAAGCCGCGGGCAAAAGCTGGTATTTAATGTACAAAATATGTGACATATTTGTATAATAATATTTGTGAAAGTGTTGTCTTGTTTTAAGAAATAATTTTTATAGCACACTGTGCGTAAAATGACCGCTTTACGGCATTTTCCGCACTTGTGCTATAAAAAATTATACGAAACTCGTGCGAGAAACTTTTTCTCGACTCGTGTGATTGCACACTCGTCAGAAAACGTTTCATCGCTCTCGTATCGTAATGTACTATTACCAGTAGTGTTATTATTTTCGTTTGTATACATTTTCGTAAGGGAAGGCTTACTTTTAAACGTTTTTAAACGTTAAATTGAAACGTTTTCTTTACGTATACATTTTTTTTAATTCACTTTATACATTTAAATTTCATATAAATTTTGAAATATTTAATATTTTAAATAGTTTAAAAATTTGATGCGGTTTATATAATTAAATACATAATATTTGGTTCTGCAAGTTTTTGTTAGCTCAATGCGTTATAATGGAGATAACATCAAGCTATACACTTGCAATACTACTAAATTAGCCCCTATAGTGAAAGATATAACATAGGTACAAAGTACAACTTGATGTGATTTCACTGTAAAACTAGTATTTGTATATTTTCAACTTTTAAAGCCCGATTCTAAGTGAACTCAAGTCTAATGAATTAGACATTGATGGAAAAAGAGACTTTTAAACGAGATTAAGCCCAAGAGAAACATCCTTCTTTGACGAAGTTACTTTGAAAGTACGATTCCATTTTATTAACATGCCATGGTTGGTTCAATATCAAGAAAGATCTTAGTTACTTGACTTAAGAGCGGTAATTCATTGCCAAGACTGCACTTATTTTATGGTGATCTCGTAAACCTAATCGCTTATTTGCCCTCTCAATTTACTGAGCAGCGATTCAAACGTTGAAACATTTTGCCGAACTGAAAGTAGTGAGCATTTAGCTTTTTACTAATTACCTATATCTTCAAACATTTACAAAAACGCAGGGGAACCTAAGAAATTAAAATTATTCTATATGTTTTGGACCAAGTGATAAATGACGGCATTTTTATTTACAACACCCGGGCAGTATATACAATGACAAGTCTAATAGGGGTTTATAATTAATAACTTTTTTCAATGCATGTGCTCGTAAAGGCCCACTTTTTATGCATCAAAACCGAACAGAAAGTCGATTATTTTGCCCTAGGGCTTTATTATTATTATTTTTTTAAATTTGTTTGCAATGGTTGGCTAACCTGCAGCCTTTCCTGTGTACCATAAATGTCATACTTTTTTTTCCACTGTTTAACGGCTCTGGATACAGGCCTTTTGAGCCAATTACAATTTAAAGTTCACAAAATTATATTTGTTTTATTTCCTCACACAATGCATTGAAAAACGTAGTATGATACACGGGCGTAAAAGCAATAAATTACTCGGTTACGTTTAAAACACTCGCTACGCTCGTGTTTTTTTTTTTTTTTTTTTTTTTTTTTAATTTATTTAATATATTATTTAATATATTTAAATTTATTTAATATATTTAAATCGTCCTCGTATTTTATTCCTTTGCGCTCTTGTAGCATTAATTTTTCACAGTGCTTGGTCATATGAATATAGTTATGTAGTTTTAATTGCTTTTATGTCGTCTTTAAATGAGTGTCCTTTCAAAATATATATTTGGGAACCTAGATATTCTGTTATCCAATCGCAATAAATACACACTACCTTAAGAATATCTATGATTTACAAATGGTTTTGGTATTTCGTTTATATGAATTAGGACTGCTCCGCAGGCCTTGAAGTAACTGTCAAGTTATACTTGGCCTATCGCAACAGCAAAACGGCTTTTAAGGCGATATGCAAAAAAAATACGGGTGTTTCTTTTCTGTGTATTTCATGAAATACACGGAAAATTTTAATATATTTCTGGTATATGCATTTTGACTATATAATCTAGGGTTTTGAAATTGGAAAACATGTTTGGATAAATTTTCATCGATAGAAATAATTGTTGAAGTGAGGTCTTCAAACACACTTTTTCTCCTTGTTTGACGAATAGGAACCATGTACAGAACTCAAACATATTTCATTAGGTGTGTTTCAATAATATCTAGAGTTTTGATATTTGAAATTTTGCTAGCTATTTTAGTTTTTTTAATAAAAATATAAAACCAACTTTTTTTCCTTTTGCCCTGAATCCGCCCCTCTCGCACAGCGCGATTTTTCGCTTGGAGTGATAGTGACAAAAATAAAATTCGCATAGCCTCTTAATAGGTCAGAAATCTGCTCTGAATTTAAAATGTCAAAGTCTATTTCTGCCATTTTCTATTTATAAGTAAATTGTAGTGAAAAACACCTGAACAAAAAAAATTAAAATGTGATAAATCGCGAATGCAAATAGGTACTCGTAGTTGTCTGCACTCATTTTTATTTGCACTCGGCAACAATTTTCTTATTACAATCGTATAAAGACGAAAATCGATTGCATAAGTCGATTTGAAGAGTTTCAACAGTTCCTGGCTTTAGTAAGTTAAATTTTTAACTATGGTTGGCGGCTCGCCAAGCCACGCCTCTGTATTATGAAACCTCAGTTTGTCACTGCACTTCAGTTCTATTGCTGACCCTTTCGTTTTCTTAGTTCCCGAAAGAGACAACGATAGTGTGGACAGCTATAGTATTATCAGGGGAAGGAAACGTAATACGGGGACTAGCTCGGTGAAAATACGATGAAAAACTGCTGGTTGGTGTGTGGGTTTTTAATTTTGCTTTGTTATTTGAGTCTGGCCAAGAATGTGAAGAAATATGCAGTTATCTTTGAGAAGAGATTACATTGAAGTGAATTGTTCATTGTTTTCAGGTATCCAGTTATGCTTGTAAGCTGTTAAGGGGATGGCATACCCTAGCAACTTTTTATACTACCCGTCCAGCACAATAAGTCTAATGGCAAAGACCTTATTCGCTTTTCATAGGGGCGATTATATGTTGGCTCATTGGCCTCTTTTTCTTGGACGCGTAATACTAGTGATCACGCAGCGAAACAACAAATTGGTGTGTTTTTAGCTAATACTGAAATATTTTGTAGGGAAAAAAATATTGGATTTAAGTAATATCCCTTCATGTATTTATTGCCTATTTTATTTTAAAAAATCAAGTTGATCTCTTAACCGCGTTTTTGAAACGAACGTTTGAAACCAAAAAAAAGAGGGTGGAAAACGTTTTTTTTTTGACAAAAGTATAAATCTTAAAACATTGTTTTTAGGTGGAATCCCTAGATAAATGATCGATAAATCAAATATATTTTCTTCAATATGAGGAGAGACCTAGTTTCTTCCAATGAACCCTTGAAAACCTGGTGTTGTTGATGTTCTAGCGTCAGGTCAGGTGTCCCGTTAATACGATGAGTCTTTGGCTAATTCTTCTGTTTACTAAGTCAGGCTATTGAAAAATGATACTGAAAAAACGGCAGCTCAAGTTAATGTTGTATTGCGTGCACAATGCCTCAGTCTAGTTTCAAACAACAACTGGGGCTCTACCGCGTAATTCTCATTTGTATCAACTTCAAGCAAATGCATGCGAAATTCAACGCGTGCAAAAGAGATGGCATGTTAGGCGGGTGTCGTCGCACGCACGTCAAATTTCAATCTCAAGTTGATGTTGATGAAAATGAGAATTACGCGGTAGATCCGCTGGTGCTGCCACACACGACGTCACGCGTGTATCGGCCTTAGGCCCAGAGCCATTTTTTTGACATACTGGTTTTTGTTTTCGACTACTCAGGTACCTTTAAAAGTACCAAATATGCTTTTAACTCTTTATAGGTACTCGCTTTTAGAAGGACTTAGGGCCACTAAGCCCACCTTTTTGAAAAAATATCTCGGCCCTAGGAAGTTAAAATATATTGGCTCGAAAGTCTCAATCTCTAATCCGGGCGTCACGGGTTCAATTCCCCCAGGGATTCATGCTGTGACGATAAAAATAAAGTTTAGCAGTTCATTTGTCGCATTTCAAGATTTGTCATCTTGACTGTACAGAAACCCATTTCAACTTTAGACACCATCCTCGGATGATATGGTAGAGCACATCCTTTCTAAGTTGGTGAATAATGTATGTTTTACTTCAATCTGTTGAAATGTTCTTGGTAGAAATAGCGGGCGATGAGTCAACCTTCTCTTTAAATATACTGGGGCTATAGATTTATACAGGATGTATTTATGACGTGTTCAGGAAATGAAATGAGATGCTCTATTCATCTGCAGATATAATCTTTTTCATCACAACTCTTCGATAAACGACAATTGTCTTTAGACGATAGCGGGAGCTAAATTGACAAGAAAAATTTACCTTGGCTTCTGCTATCCCCTAAGGCCCAATTAGCGTTTTTCGAATAAGTGTGATGAAAATTGCTATTGTTTCATGAATTTTGCAAATAAATACACGTTTTTTATTGCATTCTCATTGTCAATTTTAATAGGTATATCTATTAAAAGTTAATATTGAGTTTATGGAATTTTATTATGTACTTGCGTTGTTTTAAACGTTAATCTTAAGTGTTTTAGTATACCGTAGAGCATGTGGTTTAATTTTTTGAGCACATCGTCAAATTGGGCTTATTATGATCTGCCCAAGCAAATCATATTTCTGTTAAACTTTGGGGATCGCCTCGCTCCGCTTCGCTTCGCTTGGCAACCCAAATTTATTTACATATAAATCTAACACGCTGCTCGCTACGCTCATCGTCGCACCAAGTTTTGACTTTTGGTGAAATATTTTTGTTTTCATTCTTTACAATCTGCCCACGACATATTTGACAACTAAAGTGCACATGCGCAACAAATGTCAAGTGGCTATAAACTGTGCGAGTACTTTGAAATCTAATCTTATATGAAATTAACATACCTAATGAAACTATAAAAAAATTAAGACGGGCTTTAAGGCGATACGCAAAAGTTTTAGTGACCCTGTTACTCCATATGCGAAAAAACCCTCAGCCTCAGTGCGAGTGAAACGGATTCATGGAAAAGTAGCAAAAAGTCGGTTTTTTATTAATATAAAATGTACTAAGCTATTTTGTCACAAAAATTTTCAAGGAGACTTTACAAATACATAAATATCTACATTTTGAATGCAATTTCACAATGAAATTAGTTAGGATTACAGAATTACAGGAAAAAATAAAACAATTTAGAGGTCTTTTCGGAATTAAATTCTATCAAGAAAATTTCATCCAATCGCGTTTTCCTTCAGTGAGAATCTTAATCAAATACTCGATAAACATTTACCAAAAAATGAAATACGTAGATGACGTTATAGTGGAATAAATGGATTCGAAAAAACCCAATTTTTTTTTTTGTATCGCCTTAAATAGCTTTAAACTCTCACGTTTTGTATTCAACGGGTCTACCCGTAGACCACGGGACATGCAACTGCCTCGAAACGTCGGGTGTCCTTTTCGTAAAAAAGGTTAAAGTTTGATAGCGGTACATAGACCCGAACGACACTCGCCTTGATAATGCCGAAATCGTATTGGTGAAACGGTTGGCATATAGTCAACAACAATCACACGTGAGTGAGTGAGTTCAAGCCGTATGTAATAATAATTAAGGCAGGGCAAAGCCCGTCGCAAAAACCGCCTGGAAGCGCAGCAAGAAGTGCCGCCAGAAGCCTGAAGTTGTGGCCCTGGCGTAACGGACGTTAAAATATCCCGGACAGAGTTTCGCTAACAGACAACTGAAGCACTAATAAGCCGACCCGCTTGTACGCACAAGCCCGGGCACGCACACATTCACACCAAGTCACATAAGCCGATTTACATAGTAAGTCCACTCACATACGTACATACCGCCGCCATTGCTATGCTTCAGTAGTTACGTAGTTGCGACTCCGTCCGGCTTTTTTTTTTCATTCGCCTCAAAGTCCGTCTAGACTTTATTGATCGACAAATAAATTTCTCAGATTTTTCTGACTTCGAAACAAAACATTTACTTACACATTGATTCTGAAAGAGCACTTCCTTTCTGTCCTTTAATTTTTTAATATTTTTTATTTATAAATTTTTGGGTTATCTGTTTAATTTTATATACCTTTTTTATGTATTTAGTTGTATGTCTGTATATATATAAATATAATTTGTATATATTATAATTTTAAATATATATATTTTTTTTCTCTTTATAGTTATATGTATTTTTAAATAATGATATTATTATAATATTCATTTCGATATTTCGTAGACAGATTAATTTATCTTGTTGTAAAATTTATCTATTTAATTATTCCTTGAAAAATTTCATGTTATTTTGTTGTACACTTTGCCTACCTTTTCATATTTTTGTATTTCACCACACCTACAGGTTGGCTGGAAGATATTTCAGTAGAAATAAGCTCGCCTTTGTACAGTTTTTTTTGTTTTTTTTTTTATATTATATGTTTGATGTTTCATGTGCAATAAAGAATAAAGAATAAAGAAGATTCTTACTGCTCGTCTGCCTTTTTTTCTTCAAATTATTTCAAAAACTTTATTGACTCTTCTTTTCAACATTTTCATAAAACGCGCATTGTATACGACAATTTTCTTGTATCCCCGTCATAAAACCAGCAAAGAATCTTGGCATTACATACACTGTATGTAATATACACTGATCATAAGTAAACCATGAGAACTAAATGTACCGCAACAGTTTGTGAAGCCCTCCATACTCCTGGACTTCCACCGCACTACAAGTTTTATTGGAAGCCCTTATTGCATTGTCTTTAGGAATAAAATACAATGATCCACTGGACAATTCATTTGTTGCAGCATGCTCATAGTTTAGTGCCGGGAAGCGTATAAGTAAACTGCACTACCGAAGTTTTGGACACGCTCTCTGATCGGTCCCTCTTTCATATCTCTAATAGCAATATTGTTTCATTACTGAATTAAACGAACGAAATGCGTTTCTAACAAATATCATGCGGAAGTGCTATCAGACACTCAAAAAGGTAAAAGGCTCATGATTGATTCGAACTATGTCTTGCTTCCAACAGCGTGATTGGCTGACTCACAGTGACAGAGATCGCCATAGAAGCTGACGTACTCGCGGTGCTCGGCACAGTTTTCAGGGTTATTTTTTCGGTGCTTATCAGACTTCTGTGTTTTATTTGTTCGCTGATTAAACTACATTATTCAGGGTTGCATCGTTTCAGTCAATTTTATATTTTTGGCATGTTTCGAACTACTTTTGACATTTGTTAATTTATAACCTTTATAAAAAAATATGCAACTAACACTACAAAATTATTTAATAATGCGCTTATAAAAGTTATCTTAATGCTTTTGTCCATTCATACTTAAACTATGCAAAAGATATCTCTGAAATTAATTTTTTGATGACTGCTAGCAGTCATAGAGTAATAGAGTAACAACTTGTATTGTTTTACATTAAAAATAGTGATCAACGCTCTGCCACGAGATAGATTGTATCAAGTTTTTTGATCGCGAAATAAAAGTAATGGTCAAAATCAATGAAACAACAAACTTTTGTTTCTAGAACCTACAACCCAAATTGACTGACCAATCAACGAGCACATCTAAAACTCTCGAAATAGAGTTTGCAAATATGTTGCGGGAAACGCCACAGAATGCGTTGTCATGTTTATGCTAACTGCTCTGTAGTGGAGCTGGAGCTTCCCATAAAGTGGGCTTAAGCTTTTCATGTTATAGTTTTACAGAACCCTCACATTGAGTATTTTTTTAGGGTTCTGTCAATAGACAGTAAAAGCCAGCCCCGAGCTAGTTACTAGAACAGTAAATCAAAATTACGCTTTGTTTCAAAAAGCGGTTTTTCAGTTTTTGCTGAGGAATGGCGATAGAGTTCACTTCCCATTACGCTGGGATGTAATAATTGTCGGTGAAACGTGTGTGCACGAGTTTAGACAGCACTTTCTCCTAGTTTTAACCGAAATACGATATGCCTAGTGCCTAGGCAGATCATGATTATGCCCGACTCTACGATGTACCGACGACTTCTACAACGAGCCAAATTCATGCTGACATCTCGGTAAGTACTCAGTATTAAGTTTCGATGACCCTTTTTGTAGAATTCGTAAATTATTTTTTCCGCGTTCCCTACAAACGCAAGTCCAGTCCCGAGTCAATTACTATTGGGATGTCACGTCACCATTGTATAAAACTTACCTTTTACAAAACATGAAAACATTGACAGATTAAAATTGCATTTTATTATTTACTATTAATGTACCTAACTACTTATAATTTAGTACATAACTATCTAATTATAGAAAAAGAAGTGCGACTCCCTCCCCACAGACAAACCAAATTTCTACTTAGTTTTGTGGGATGTATTTAGATTAAGTTATCTTTGAAATAAATAAACATATTCATATTCATATATTCATTTTATTTTGCGAAATTAGCAAAAAGGGTTATCCATCCATGACAAATCCATGATACTAATCGTCAAGTCTCCAGTATGAATTTGGCTGTATAAATGAATATCAATCACCTT
The DNA here is from genome assembly GCA_934047225.1 of Ypsolopha sequella. NCBI lineage: Eukaryota > Metazoa > Arthropoda > Insecta > Lepidoptera > Ypsolophidae > Ypsolopha > Ypsolopha sequella. Next base: position 18,216,614 of record OW203991.1, read on the forward strand.
ATAATTAAATAAAAATACATATATACATAAAGGAAAAAATATATATATGTGGGTTTTCGAGTAATAGTCGGATCCTCGTCGTCTCTCATTACTACGGAACTATGACAATGTGGCGTGAGTAGTCGGGTGAGGAGAATAAAAGAAAGGTTTCTTTTCAATCAGTCTTGCTAGTTGGACTTTACAAATAATCACTTGAAAACGCTTTAAATCACAAAGTTCGAACCAATTACGTATTCCAACTTATGGCCACAAATTATAATAATGTTCCACCGAAAACTTAGCGCGTGCTACACCCGTATTCAATCGTTCTTCCTCCAAAACCTCGTCTTTTTCCATTTACTTGAAAAAGCCACCAAAAACCCTCTGACCGCTGCTCGTCATCGACCCTCTGACAGCTGCCCGTCATAGACCCTCTCTCCCTTTTTTTATTCCTAGTGTTGCCACACTCTAGTTTTCGGTGTTACATTAAAGACTGAAATGTCTTTCTTATGTAATCAACAAGAGAAATATAAAAGCGCCGTCACGGCCATGCTGACATTACGCACGTCCTCGTGCGTTCCTTACTCTTCTTAATTGTTTTGCTGTCCTTCATCTCATTAAACAGAACACCACTCGTCCGTCCTGACATGCTGGTACTCGTAATAAAAGTCGCACTACCCTACTCATTCAACATAGTCACCTCACTTCATAGTCCCCATTTTCGCCCAACCCCCACTGAACCGGATGGCTCCACGAGGCGTCCCTTCAACCGAGCTCAGCACCAGACGGTGTGACACGACTCGGACTACCTGTGAGTATCCCTACGATCAGTGATCTAACTGGCCCGGAAGATAGCCTGGCAAAGCGTCCCTTCAATCGTGCTCAGCACCTTGTGGTGTGACACGATTCGGACTACTTTCCAGCCCTTCCGACCAGTGAACTGGCCCGGACAACCAGACGAAGCGTCCCTTCGATCAAGATCAACACCGGTCCTGTGGTATGACTTGAACCGGACAACTTGCCAGCGTCCTCTCAACCAGTGAAGCGAACTTTCAATTGTTCCGACGCACCTCAGCGTCACAAAAAACTCTATATAGCCAAGCCCATCAATTACTCCACACATCAATGGTTACCATGGTCAATAAATGTCAAATGTCATGCTCATGTAGGACTATAATTAACAAAAATCCTTAGTAATCTAACACTTCTAGCAATTTTTATACGCATAGCTCAACTAAAAGAAATAGTTACAAAACAACTCATTATGAAAATGTGGGTGTTCCTTGCTTACCTGTAGCAACTAAAGTATCATAATTGTTGGTCGAGGTGCTTTGCGAACAAGTCATCGATTCTGTGTCCTTATCATCATTGAGTCGTACCCCCTCATTTTCATGATCATGACTCGCCGTCTCGGCCTCCTCATAATTAATATTCGTGGCAATGTCAACGTAGCCTTCATAGACTCTGGGTACAGCGCGGAGACTTTCGTATGTATACTTATACACTCTATTTGAGCTTTCAAGATTTTTAAGCTCGTACCTATCATTTTCCAAGACGGTAATAACGAATGGTCCCTTGAATTTTCGGTTTAACTTTGTTTGATTACGTTCACTATTTTTAATAGAGACACAATCACCTACAGCAAACGGTTTAATTGTGGCCCTTGCCTCAATTGAAGCGTTCAGCGTCTTGTTGTGCAAACTTTTTGATATTTTCAGATGCCTTTTTACGAATCATTTCAACATCTAAGCGTGGTTCTGATTCAGAGGTTGATATTGCTGCTAATCCTAATGATTATGCACGAATACCAAGCATCAGTTATGTAGGTGTGAAGTCAGTTACCCTTGAACGAGTGCTGTTAAGCGCAAGTTGGACATCAGGTAGTTCATCACGCCATGTTTTGTTAGGATCATTCTCTACAATGGCAAGTAAGCTCTTCAGGGTCCGCAACACCCGTTCTACTTGACCATTGGCCCTACTTACTGTCGTGTCTATTAAATGAAGTTCTATTCCATGGTTAGCGCAGAATTTTTGAAATCAGAGCTTACATAGCAACGTCCTTGGTCAGATATTATCCTCTTGGGAGCCCTAAAGAGAGAGACTGCATTCTTAAGAGCCTTAATACCACTGGTTGAATCAAGCAAGGGCGTGTACTCTGAAAGAACATACTTTCTAAAACCGTCTATTATGACTGAGCAATATTTTTTGCGATCACTTTTTCCGCTGTGTTTCCCTGAGACATCAACATGTATGGTATGCCAGGGTGTTGCAACCTTTGGGATAGAGTGAAGTTGGATTTGTTGAGCTCCGGAGCTTCCCTTGGACGCCCGACATACGATGCATGATTCTATGAACTGTCGTACCTGTTTGGCCATATTTGGAAACCAATATTGTTCATATATTTTGTCTAACGTTTTATCGATACCCTGATGCTTAATTTCAATGTGTATATGATTGATCAAAGTCCACGTAAGCGAATGCGGCACAATGGGAAGCCAAGAACTATCCCCATTGCGCTGGATCTTCCTATAAATAATTCCATCTCTGACATCATAAGTATGAGCCATCAGTTTTGGAAATTCGTTATTTTTATGTTTGTTAACAAGATCTTGAATCTCATGATACCGTTTCTGCTCTACAGCAAGCCAACCTTGGTGGAGTTCTACAAAGTGTACGAATTTATTCGATTCGGGCTCTTCACTGAATTTAGTTTCTGACTGATCCGATTCAGGTTTAGGTAATGGGTTCCGCGATAAGTAATCAGCGTGCTCCATGCTACTACCCTGCTTGTATATTATTTCGAAATCATAAGCCTGTAGAAATGCCCACCAACGATGTACGTGTGGGGTAAGATCGGTTTTAGATTTAGATGACTTCAAGAAGTTACAGTCAGTGAAGACGGTAAAGTGGCGACCATATAAAATAGTGCCTGAAGTTTTCTACCGCCCGAACGAGTGCTAACGTTTCTAGTTCATATGAATGATACTGAGATTCCGGATCAGTCGTACGGTGGCTGAAATATGAGACCACATGGGGCATATTATCTTTTCTTTGTATCAGTATGGCTCCATACCCTTCGGCACTCGCATCTGTATAGAGCTCCACAGGTAAGTCCTGATCAAAAATCGTCAAGACTGGTTCTGAGGTAAGTATCTTAACGATCTGTTTGTGAATTTCACCATGCGTCTGAGTCCATTTAATCTGACTTTTAAGTTTCGTGAGCGGGTACAAGGGGCCTACCAACCGGGTGTAATTGGGTATAAGTCGCCTGAAATATGAAGTAAGACCTAGAAATTGTCTGACTTGCGACGCCGTTTTTGGAGTCGAAGCATCTACTAGAGCTTGAATCTTTTTAGGATTGGGCGTCACTTTACCCACTTTAATGACAAAACCGAGATACTCAATTTCCCTTTTCATGAAATGGCATTTGCGCATGTTGAAAGAAAACCCTGCTTCAGAGAGAGCCTTAAAAGTGGCATCTAAACGTTCTAAGCCTTGTTTCACATCACTAGAGTGACAAAGGGATGCCTTGGATAATGACAGGACTGAGAATCTGTGATGAACATTCTACATTGTTCCTTCCGATGCCACTTAGGTAAACTAAATCATTGTGAACTGTACCCAGAAACTTTCAGCAATGCCACTCTTTACTAAAGAGCAATCGGAACTACTATCAAATAAGAAAGAAACGGTCTCACCAGATGATGTGTTCAAGCTACCTCACGTTGAACTTTTTTCGCACACATGCACCTCCTTAACCGCTGCAGGCGCCTTAGTATCTCTTCGTTCTGAACACGTAGGAGCAATGTGCCGTGGTTTCTTACACACATAGCATACTGCTGATTGAACCCTCATCGGGGAACGCTGCACAGGTTCTTTTGCCCTCAGGATTATATTAGTGTCTTCACGACGCTTGCGACAATCAACCGACTTGTGACCTTGCAAACCACATTTGTAACGGTTTCCTTGGAATCTTGGTCCATTATAGCGGACCCTCTTTACTTCAGTTTCATACATTCTGAATTCTCACGACGTCTCTTTAGAGATAAGCAATTCAAAATACGGAAAAGTTGTGATTTATTCACCACTGTGTGTCAATTCAGGTCGCGGCGCAGAGAGTTGTCTTTCTGGCATAGTACGGATACCACCAATCCTGTCATCATGTCTTCTCTCATTTGTACATTTGGAAGGCGTTCTATCAGCCCCCAGAGACGCATGGCTACTTCGCTTGCTGTTTCTTTGAGTAAAATGTGAAACTGGAGAATCTCATCAAAATAATCTTGTGGCAACATAGGCTTCAAAAAACTTTGCCAGCAAAATTTCCTTAATTTTTGGCCACGTCAATTGAGATGATTGGAGTTTAGTGAGACAAGTAGCAGCTCGGCTTTTGAGTGCATGAGTTAGAGCCAATAACAATTTCGCACCTTGTAGCTTCTTACTTTCGACTATTATCTCAGTAATATTGCACCAACCTTCCACATCCGCTTCGGTTTCATCTGGGTCAAACCGTACTAGCTGCGTAGTCACATTACTTGTTGGTGGGGGCTTGGAAGCAGCTAATAGGAAGCACGATAACAAGACATCCATATTATTCAATAAACTGATCGCTGTAGCTTCTTGACCACGACCATTCTCCTCAGGTTTTGGTTGCCCTTCCGTCCCACTTCTGATGTGGGTTTTCGAGTAATAGTCGGATCCTCGTCGTCTCTCATTACTACGGAACTACAATGTGGCGTGAGTAGTCGGGTGAGGAGAATAAAAGAAAGGTTTCTTTTCAATCAGTCTTGCTAGTTGGACTTTACAAATAATCACTTGAAAACGCTTTAAATCACAAAGTTCGAACCAATTACGTATTCCAACTTATGGCCACAAATTTTAATAATGTTCCACCGAAAACTTAGCGCGTGCTACACCCGTATTCAATCGTTCTTCCTCCAAAACCTCGTCTTTTTCCATTTACTTGAAAAAGCCACCAAAAACCCTCTGACCGCTGCTCGTCATCGACCCTCTGACAGCTGCCCGTCATAGACCCTCTCTCCCTTTTTTTATTCCTAGTGTTGCCACACTCTAGTTTTCGGTGTTACATTAAAGACTGAAATGTCTTTCTTATGTAATCAACAAGAGAAATATAAAAGCGCCGTCATATATTTAAGTTATAATATATACAAATATTTGTAGATGTGAAGCATATAAATAATAAAAACAATTAATATACGATATATTTCGACTCCTACTGTGGAGTCGTCATCAGTCGAATGAGGTATAAATATGACATATAAAGAATATAAATTTTTAAAAAAGTGACATCTGTTGAAAAGAAGGAGGAACAAAGAAACTTTTTGGGAGTGATGATAGTGGTGATGATGGATGATGATGATGATGATGATGATGATGATAATGATGATGATGATGGTGATGATGATGATGATGATGATGATGATGATGATGATGATGATGATGATGATGATGATGATGATGATGATGATGATGATGATGATGATGATAATGATGATGATGATGGTGATGATGATGATGATGATGATGATGATGATGATGATGGTGATGGTTATGATGATGATGGTACTATTGGGGTATTAAAGAGAATTTTTTGTATGATGACGACTCCACAGTAGGAGTCGAAATATATCGTATATTAATTGTTTTTATTATTTATATGCTTCACATCTACAAATAATTAAATGCCATACAAAGGTAATAATAAAAAAAATATTTATTTGAAATATATACAAATATATTTATATACAGAGGGAAAAAATTTAAGGGCCCTGGAGGGGAGCTACCTTAAATCGTTTAGTTAGCTCATTTTACTGAAAGGAAACATTCCTTTATTTTTTTAAAAAAAAAGCAAAACTGCATTCAAAGATATTCTGAAATTCGCTTGTCTCACCCGGGAATCGAACCAACTAAAAATTAAAAAAATAAACCTTCGCTACGTTATCATACGAATCGGTAGGATTATTGTTCAGAATAAAATTTGTCTAATAAACATTTGGTCTGACACTCATCTGTTGTACGAGATACTCATGAAATTAAATATTTATTACAAGTTCTTTGTTAACAATACCTAGTACTGTTCACTTGTAACAAGTAAATGAAACGTTCTAATTTTCTTATCTCTCTTACATCCATACACATCGTATGAAGTACAAGCTTGCTAATGTTATTTATCTTAAGTACCTTGTTGAAGATTTCAATAAGAAAATCGTTAAATGGTAATAATAAATGTATGCAGAGCACAATTACTTCTTGCACTAGGCGTACTGACGAAAAGTTTAAAAAAGGAACGTATTTTTTTTGCAACGAGGAGTAACAAATTTGAAGTTCGAACCATAAATTTCGTTCGAAATTAAAATTTTGTTTTGTTTTGCTTTCATTCCGTGCTGTCATTGTGTAAAAATGGCGTATAATTATTACTTTACAAGTGAACAGTACTAGGTATTGTTAATAAAGAACTTGTAATAAATATTCAATTTCATGGGTATCTCGTACAACAGATGAGTGTAAGACTTTAATTTAGTAGATACATTTTATCCTGAACAATAATCCTACCGATTCTTATAATAAAATAGCGAGGGTTTATTTTTTAAATTTTTAGTTGGTTCAGTTCCCGGGTGAGACAAGCAAATTTTAGAAGATCTTTGAATGCAGTTTTGTTTCTTTTAAAAAATAAAGGAATGTTTCCTTTCAGTAAAATGAGCTAACTAAAGAATTTAAGGTAGTTCCCCTCCAGGGCCCTTTCATTTTTTCCAACCTGTATATACACATATATTTATATATATACACACATACAACAAAATACATAAAAGAAAGGTATATAAAATTAAACAGATAACCCGAAAATTCATAATTAAAAAATAAAAAAAAATTAAAGGACAGAAAGGAAGTGCTCTTTCAGTTTCTTTTTTTAAACGTAAACACAGAAGGACAAAAACACACAAGGTAAACACAGAATGTGTTTACTTTCCACTCTGTATAAAATCTACTCGTGTAAGCGGATAAATTTGTCCCCAAATAAAGAACCGGAACTACTGCGAAGGCAATGCCATAAATCAAGACAAGATAGCATCTCCAATAGTGACATCAGACGGTATCGAAATTATGACGTCATGGGACAGGTCGTTTGTCATTGGAGTTGTCAGCAGGCTGATGATGCGTGACAAGGTTGACAAGGGTCAGGGTTCGACTTTGTGAATTTTGAGATTGATGTGAAGCCCAAGCTTTTTTTAAATGCTTTGGTGTTAGGAAAATACTATAGGTTTTTGTTAAGTAGTACAGTTGTAACCGTACAGTTGTAATCGTACAGTTGTAATAATCGTCGGTGAATCACGGGTGTACCGTGTATGGACTGCGACTTGCATTTCATAGCTCACACTCAGAATAGCCTAACACCCCCTCCGATATAGTTGTAATCATCGTCCTACATCTGGTCACTTGGTGCCCACTACAACCATGGACTGAACAGAAAACACTAACTGACAGACAAACTAAACCACCCTCTCATCACTTCCATCACGCTCTTCCACACATACCCCACCAACTACAATACAAGTAGGTTAGGTTAATTAAGAAAATTATTGTTTTTTTTTATTTTTTTTTTTTTATTACTATGGTATATTTGTCTTTTTTAATACTTGACTGATGACGGCCTACTAAGGGCCGAAATATATTTCAAGTACAAAATTTAATTTTATTTATTGATTATATTTAAACTTGTGTATGTGTTATTACAAATAAAAAACCAATAGAGGCATATATTTATTAAAGCATCTTGCAAAATAGTTTATTTCAATATACAAATATTCAAAAAATGGTAGCTGCTGTGGATCAGCTGGTAGGCTGGAATTTCAGTCTCGAGGCCACCGGTTCGAATCCTCCCTAAAGTGTTTTTTTTTTATTTAAATACAAAAAAGTTTCTAAATCAAGATTTGTTAAAACTAGGGGGGGATTGTCAATATTATTAAAAATACTATTATTTCGAAGTCATTCTTTAATTCGACTTTACTGGACTATATTATAGAAAAAGATAAATCATTTATATACATGGAAAAGAGAAGAGGACCTAGAACACTTCCCTGTGGTGGATGAAAAAGTTAAGTACGGCTTATCCTGCTTATTTAAGTTATTCGTTGGAGATAACAGAGTAAGGTATGATTCAGGTGCTTCCGGGCTTATTTCAGATTATTGTTCTTAAATATGTTTTTATTATCGAAGGCACTTTTGGCCTTATCCTAGAAATTATTTGTAAAGAACCAGAAAAAGAGCATTTTTTAGGGTTCCGTAGAACCTAAAAGGTACAAAAGTAAACTTTAAGTTGAGACTCCGTGGCCTTCCAGTCCGTATGTCACAGCCTTAGATATAACTTTAGTACCGATAAAGACTTTAAAAGATAAACACTTAATTTGTCGTCATAACAGGGTGAAAAAAAAATATTTAATCTAAAACAAAAGAGAGAAAAATAAAAATATTATCCCAAAAATACAACATGGGTAACTAATTGTAATATTAGAAAGCTAATTGTAAGAATCTTTACTTTATTTACTTGCTTTGATTTCAAAAAAACTTTGAAAATCTACAAAAAATATATGCCCCCTCTTATCTCTGAAGCTGGTTAAACAAAAAATATGAAAAAGATCAGGGTAATAAATATGTGCTTAAAATTACGGGAAAAATATGGCGGTTAAGAAATTCAAGCAAAAAATTACAAAATTAAATTTTTCATCCACGATACGGAAACCTAGGTGCACGAGTCTGACTCGCACTTGACCGGATTTTTTATTTGAAGGCGTACATTGAACATTTACTCAAATATGCCCCAGTTTGTAGTGTGCCTCCTTTTGATACATAGCATTATATAGGTACGTATGTTCTGCAATTTCTATTGTGTAATTCAAACCTAAGTTTATCAAGGATTCTCACACACAAGTTCACACATCTATAGAGTTTAGGTATTTGGTTGAAACTTTCAACTGAACAAAGTTTTGACACCACTGAACTAGCTTATTCACCAAAACTTATATAATGAGTTAGAACTGAGTTACAAATCTAATTTCAAACTAAGGTGGCTATGATTTAAGCTGTAAGTGAGAGAAATATGCATGTGTCTACTACACTGTGTAGGTACATATTACTTGTCCATTGATAAAATAATGATCGATGAACTCTTAAAATATTATGCATTTAAGTATCAGAATATTTTTAATAGAAAAATATGTTGGTATGTGGCAATTAACACCAATAGTTCAATTAAATAAAACTCCTTGTTACTCGGTTCCACAAATATAATTATGTTTAATTACCTTTTAAGGGTTTACTACCGGTTTCGTCGTTTTACGACATCATCAGGCACTGTACTTGAGGAGTTATGAATACATTTTGTAAAACCACAAATTGAATGTGTTTACATAAACAGGATTTCAGTCTTAGTAAGGTTTATAAAGCATAAGTTGCATTAATTGTGCATTAAATTTCAAACTCATGATTGGCGTTAACTGCCACATACTAAAATGTTTTTCAGTTTTTAACTTCTAAACAAGAAATATAAGGTTAAGAGGCTATGCGAATTTTATTTTTGTCACTGTCACTCCAAGCGAAAAATCGCGCAGTGCGAGAGGGGCGGATTCAGGGCAAAAAGGAAAAAAGTTAGTTTCATATTTTTATTAAAACAACTAAAATAGTTAGCAAAATATCAAATCTCTAGATATTGTTGAAACACACCTAATAAAATATGTCTGTATATGGTTCCTATTCGTCAAACGAGGAGAAAAAGCGTGTTTGAAGACCTCATTTCAGCAATTATTTCTATCGAGGAAAATTTATCCAAACATGTTTTCCAATTTCAAAACCCTAGATTACATAGTCAAAATGCATATAACAGAAATTTATTAAAATTTTCCGTATATTTTATGAAATACACAGAAAAGAAACACCCATATTTCTTTCGCATATCGTCTTAAGTTATGCACTTTTGGCTAAGCGACTGACGTTTAATCTTAGTATAAGATCAACTGTACCGATTTTCGTGCTTTTAAGACCATTTGCAGCTTTTTTTTGGCGTACTGCTGGACTTATCTGCATACCACACTGAGAGCCGGGCGTGAAAATATTTAGATACTTACAAATACGTACGTAATCATAAAAATCTCTCTAAATGCCTATCAATCTGTATGAAAGCAATATTTATGCAATTGAATTTAGAAAATATTCCAAGTTACGATATAATAAAATTAATAGTAGTTTATGCTACAAGAGCGAAAAGGAATAAATGACGAGGACGATTTAAAACACAAGCGTAGCGATCATACTACGTTGTTCAATGCATAGTGTGAGGAAATAAAACAAATATAATCTTGTGAATTTAAATTATGATTGGCTCAAAAGGACTGTATCCAGAGCCGTTAAACAGTGGAAAAAAGTATAATATTTATGGTACACAGGAAAGGCTGCAGGTTAGCCAACCATTGTAAATAAATTAAAAAGAAATAATAATAATAAAGCCCTAGGGCAAAATAATCGACTTTCTGTTCGGTTTTGATGCATAAAAGTGGGCCTTTACGAGCACATGCATTGAAAAAAAATTAATAATTATGCCGAAAACGGGCAGTCACTGTAGATCCCTAATAAGATCCTTTACTCAACCCAAACAAAAATATTAATTCGTTAACCAAATCTATTTCAAATTACACCGATTCATTTGAAATTCGCCGACCCTCAACAATGCGGGCTCTAATCTTCGCCTATTATACTCGTAACTGTGCCCATGGGCGATAATTTATTTCTGAAACCCTAGCATGTTCCATAGAAACAGCGTATTTTTATCCTAATTAATGTAAACGGCTACTCACGATTTATTCGTCTGACTTCGCCGGACTAGTTTCAATTTAATAGTACTGTTTCTTGGGAGACAAACAGGATTACGCGACGGTTCCCCGTTTGGCACTTCTTTTTATCTTGGTAGCATTGGCAACCGCGCTTTCGAACGGGCAAAAGAGCAATTATGATGAAAAGATTGTATCTATGGCCCATGTTAGGTATACAGATCCTTTAGTCCCACAGATTTAGAATGTAGTCCTAAAAACATATTATAATTGTTCGTTTTTGTGCCAAAAGGATCGGTTTAGCAATTCAGTGATGTAACGCTCTTCGGTACCCTCACAATATTCGTATTTTATTATTTAACCTAAGGCGCTACGAAAAAAAAATCGACACTTTAAGAACGTGCATATCTACTTCAGTAAATAATGTATTATTTTGGAAAAAAAAATATATCATTTTTGGATTCTTTTTCTAGGGATCTGTTAAAACAGAAACGCGATTGAAGAAATACGGCTCGATAGAAATATTTATTGAAGTGAGGTTTTTTTCAGCACCACTCCTGGTTTGACAATTTAGAATGACATATGGACTGCAATTATATTTTATTAGATGTGTTTTAACGATATCTAGGACCTGGTTAAACGGAATTTTGATAGCAACTTTAGTACATGTTAGATCAATAAAAAACCGACTTTTTGCTACTTTTCCACGAATCCGTCCCTCTCGCACTGAGGGTTTTTTCGCATATAGAGTAACAGGGACGCTTAAACTTTTACATATCGCCTTAAGATTTAATTTTATTTAATTTAATAGGACGAACATATTTAATTGATCGATCCATCCATCCATCAGCCTAGTTCGTCCACTGCTGGACATAAGCCTTTCCATGACTTTGCCACTCCCGGCGGTCATCCTGGAAGAATTGCCCATACTCACACACGCTGGGCAGGCGGGTTGGTGAGTGCGGTGCCGGAACCAGTGACACCGCTCCCGTCACCAGTCTGTTCCATATAAGGCCCGGCTATTAGGGATAGATATACCGCCATCCATCGGTCCCAGGCATGGTGGGCATCCTGGTTTTTTACCTGTGAACTGTCCTTTTACTCTCCCCCGAATTACTGCGACGGGGTCTCCAAGTAAGATGGTGGTACCTCCACAGTCGAGCCCGGCATCAGCTCTACCACCTCTACTACTATCAGTTCTACTACCTATTTTATTTTGATTACTCGTATATTTCTAATCGGATTATGTTACTAGCCAATTTTAAAAAATTGCAAGATGTTGTCATTGTACCCCTACGGCTCGATCACGTTCCAATTGAAACGTATAGGGTAAGTTGCTAAAAATATAATATTTATGAGTATGTACTTATTTATTGTAGTATATATACAATGTGTAACAGAAAGGTGTAACCATATTTGAAGAGCTTATTCAGTCAATGGTATAGTACAACTTTTACTGTGGAGCCAACCCTGAAATCTCAAAAAAAAATCTGCCCTTATCTACATTTCGGCCGAGCGGCATTACATTTTTCTATGAAACAGTCCATCTTTTTTTTTCGAGATACAGGTTGGCTCTATAGTAAAAGTTTTTTATACCATCTGATTAAGCTCTTCAAATATGGTTACACTTTTTTGTTACACGTTGTATAGTAATATGGGTTTCGTGGAAAGCTAGAAAGACAAGTAACAATAATAATTAAAAAAAAAAAATCTTATGGGTAGTATTTGATGACCATATTTTTACGCCTTAAATATTTTATTTATTTATTGTATTAGCTATATATTTTTCTACAATATTATTAAATTTCGATATATTTATATATTATAAAAAATATTTTTTCCATATACTTTCCCGTACATAAAAAAAAATAACCTTCTCTTAATCTAGTTATAGAAAAACAAAATTGCATTAGATTCTGACAACTACGTTCAGAGATATAGCCAAATATTGAATTGGCGGGAAAATTTTGCGGGAAAACAACAATCGCCAAGAATACGGGGTAGTAGGAAATGTATCGTAATTACTAATTAGGGTATGGTAAAGTAGGGTATGTGTAGGGCTTTAAAAGCTTAAAGCGATAACGGAAGACTATATGAATAAATAGTTACGAAAGTTAAGAAAATGGCTGAGATGTTTCTTGCGTTTGTTTCAAAATTCAATCATGATTCTTCGCTCGTAATTAAATTTAGTGGTTTTACTAAAATTCTTTTGGCTCGGAAAAGAATCTTTTAAGTTTTAGTTTCGCAATAAAACAGACAAGACAGAAGGTGCAATTTTTAAATAGTTTGGGTATACTATGACAGAAATTTTATATATTTTAAACACTTACAAAACAGTGTTTTATAGTTATAATAGAAAATTATTATTAGAATGCATTACAAACTAGAAATCAATCAGAAACAAATTTAAAAGCACATATATTTCTTGGTATTGTAGTGACGACCACGCCTTCTGTTCGGAATGAGCAGAAGTACTGGTTTTTCCTTACCATTTCACAGCGCAAGTAGGAATTTTAGCAAATTTTTACTTTCACGTCCGTATTCAGGACTACGGAAGTTGTTGCGGAACGCAAGTGCCACCAGTATCCTAAGCATGAAAACATCTCCGTATAGTTGCGTTTCAAACTAGGTACATCAAAATCGTATGGAATCTGGGAAACCGCTCTAAGCGGACAGTAGCGGAACTAACAGCTACGTATGGCAACCTAAGTTTAGTTTCAAACGCAACCTTACGGAGATGTTTTCATGCTTAGGCTACTGGTGGAGCTGTACGGAGTCTTTGAGAGCAGCGTCGGGAAGTAAGCGATCATTCATCCGGAATGAAACCATCGCAAAGAGTGCTAGTCTCCTCGGAACTGTACGCGTTTCGTTAAATAGTGAACTAATTTTAAACTAACTTTCATTCATCATACGCCCACATACCTACTAAAATCATGTCAGATAATGATACGGAACCTCTTGAACTGATATACATATATTACGATTTTTATTCGTAGGAACTATGAACGCGCTTCCGTGTCTCTGATCTGATCTGATTCTGTGCTCATCGATCCGTATTTCTGAATCGCTCGTATTCAATTCACGTATATACCTGTCTCATCTTGCAAATGACAAGTTCTGATGTGCTACGTGAGATAGGTATATACTTTCGCTCGTGAATTGAAAACGAACGATTCAAAAATACGTATGAACAATATCCTGAGTTTTAATGATTTTATCTATTCATTCGAATTTCAATTCGCATATGAATCCGCATGATTCGCATACGAAAACTTGAAATCAGTATTTTTGAAAATTCTCTCCGTAAATTCTGCAACGAGTGGTCTGACCCACTCGTTTTCCGATTTCTACTAGTAGAAAGTAGAAACTATGCAAGAATGACAAGAAGAAAATGTCGATGTCGATGCATCGATGAGACTGACATGACATTATAACTTTTTAATTTACGTTCCGTTCACCTCCATTCATTACCGGTTTTTTAAATCAACGAAATAATGCTTTCCGGTTTTAATTTTTTCTGCGTGAAACGAAAACCGTTTACATTGATTTCTACTGATTCAAAAATACGTAAAATCGTGACCAATCGAATTGAATTTCGCACGTGAATTTTTTTCGTGCGTGAATATATGATTCACGGCGAGTGATTCAAAAATACAGCTCCTGGTTGCAACTGACATTGGGTTTGAATGCATGTGCTGATATAGGCCAAATCACGCTAATGTATTACAGAAGTAATTGCCATGTATGGGACATGTTGAGGGTTGTCTATGTATATGCAGTAGGTAGTATCAATCATTCGTTTGTCCGTTACTGATTTCCGTAGTTTTCGCTGAGGTCTCTGGCACACTCCCACTTTCTGGGAAAACGCTCTTCATCCTAGGTCTCTTCGATCACTAATAAAAAGCAACAATATAGATTCGGTAGCAAAAATGTGACTCTTATTTCTTCGCAATAGGTGTCGTTTTATAATTAGTGGATTGTATCTGACTTTATCGAATTGAAGCTTAGGTATGTACTTTTGGCGAACAATGGTATCGATTCGGCGCAACACAACTTAACTAATTTGACAGGACTAACCTTATTTTGAGCGTTCTGTCTTTGTCTTTTCGATACAGAAAGAAAAAGACAGAACGCTCAAATTAAGTTTAGTCCTGTGAAATAAGTTAAGTCGTGTTGTGCCGAATCGATACAATTGTCAGCTATGGAATCTAGAATTCATTAAAAACGATTGCTTCAATATCACTTTAGGTAACAAGGTAGACAACCCTAAAATTTTATGAAACGCAATAATAAACATAACCGAGATCGCCTAGTTGTATTTAGAGCAGCTATTATCTGTCTCGAAAATTGTGACATCTGAAGAAATTCGTGGCAATACGAAACTGTAATATTTCTCTTATGATTAAACGCATTTAAATGACATGGTATTGAATTGGATTTTCCATAAGAGTGATTTCAGATCTTTTAAATTTAATTATTCTAAAATCACTCTTATGAAAAATCCAATTAATTTGAAGCTACCATAATATCATTTAAAATACGTTTACTCATATTGTTATACATTGCTCTAATCTAAAAGTTGTATTTTGGCCGTTATAATTATTTCTAAATATTTTGTAACAAATACGGAAAATAGATCTAAAACGCTTAAAAAAAAATTTTGGCGCTTTTTTTACGTGACCAAAGAGTATCAATAGGGAGTTAAACTTTTTGATGGAACTGAAAACCTCTGGTGTCTTAGCTTTGTTTACTGACGCTATCGCAAAATCTCAAGTACTTGGGATAATAGGAAAGCCTTGTTTTTTCACACCCCTTCTCCCACCCAGGTCTGATTATCTTCAAGATTCCTAGCCTTTATTACCTCAGTTTAGGCACGAAAATCCCTGAATCTTTGAGATGGTCTACGTGGCGCGAGGTCAAGTAGATAAATGAATCACAGTTATGTTCGTGTAGTGGAACCATTTGGCACAGTTTATCATTGCGTGCCTTTGTCGTTACACTGAATTGAGGTGTCGAAGATTACGTCGCATCGACTTGTTTTGTCGACATTATTTGCAGATGCTGAGGCATAAATACGAGTATATACAAACAATGATAGTTTTATTTGCCCGGGCTTTTGAAAATGAAAATGAAAATGAAAATTTCTTTATTGCAAAAACATGTTACAGTATACAAGATGACACTAATTCCCACATTAAGTTGCCTTGTGAAGTGGAAACTAGGCTCTACCTAGAAACATTAAGAATATTATAATTATGAGTGCTAAAAGAGCAAGTAACAATTTATATCTAAAAAAAAAATACAAAAAATAAGAAGATTTTGATCATGTTATAGTGAACCTGGACAAAAATATTAGATCTTTACATGAAATTCCTGTTTTCTATAGAGAATTTGAAAGAAATTAAATTTTCAGTACTAACATTTTTGCATTTTTTTTAGTAAATACAAATCCTAATTACGTAGTTTCTCATGTGTATGAATGTGACAACATTAAGCTAACAGCAACATTAATTTAATTTTTGAAAAGAGTCGGCTGTAAAATATATTACGAATGTTGTCATGGAAATGGATGGTATTTAGGACGACCTGTTTTTGAAGATTTAATTTTATAATCTAACTGAAAATAAAAACTAAATTTAATACGTAAATGTAAAACGTTGACATCAACTTTCAAACAAAGAACAAATAATTGAAATAGCTATTGAATTACAGGAAAAATGAACTATTAAAAAAAAATCGCAATTTGATTTGTAAAGACCTATTATATCGTTATGAAGTAAAAAACCGGAAGTAAAAAAGTGCGCACTTACTAATTACACAATACGGGTACGGCACCCTAAAAACATAGTAAATAATTGCACTTATGAAGGACCAGCTTAACTTGACACAACTTAGTCAAGTCTTAAGTTGACTTAGATAACTTCCTAAATAATTAAATATTAGTAATTTTTAGATTTTCACCCATTTGTGTGCTTTAAGACCTACGAAATTTCAAGTTTCTATGTCAACTGGAAGTGCCTTATAGGTTTTGATTGCCTTGCGAGTGTCAAAAATTCTCTCTCGTCGAGCCTGATTTTCTTACAGCACTATTGGGGCCGTAGATTTCTGTAGGACTCCTACATCTCCTACAGTAGGAGTATCAGTTTCAACTTGATATCTCATACGGGGGCCAAGTAAAAGGGTCTTGACAGACAGACAGATGGACGGACGGATGGACAGACGGACAACAAAGTCATAATATAAGACACCATTTCATTGATCGCACTGGCTGATGTAAACTATTTATTGTGTAATTAACATCTTATAATAATTCCCTTGATAATGCCATAAAGGCGAAACCGGTAAGGAAATACTAAATAAATTTGTGGGATAGTACAAGTGATTTTCTGTTCATTATGTATTGCAAGTTCCACCAAGTGCGAACAATCAACAGTATACACTTTCTAATAATATAAGGGTTCCGTTTTTTTCATTTTGAGGTACGGAAACCTAAAAATAGTCGAGTGCGAGTAGGACCCATGCCTAGAGGGTTCCATACCCTTCATATTTAACAAATTTACAAAAATTAAGTTGGTCGAGTATATGGGTACGTAACCCTAAAACTAAATTAAAAAATCTTCTTTTTTAGTATTTGTTGCATAAGAACGTTTTATTGTACATATTCATATTGTACAGCTATTCCAATTTCCTAATTTAGTTTAATTTTTGAGATAGACCCCGTAACAAATGGACTAAAACTGTCAACTTTGACAGAAGTCACTCTTTATATTTGGAGAAAAAAAAATATAGATATATATTTGTAAAAAATTATGAAAATCGTGACAATAGTTTTTATTAAACTTCTTAGCAATATTAAATATTAAAATGGCGAAGAAGTAGGCAAGAGAAAATTGATTTCACTGACCAAAGTGGTTAATATAGTTTATGATACTGAAAATGTATAGAAAAAAACTAGTTTGAGTAACAACCGATCTCTCCGTTGTAGTAACTATTATTCATTAATTACTTATCATTAATTATATTTATCAGTATAAAAGTATACAGGTATAAAAATTAAAAAAAAAATTAAAATTCATTTATTTCAAGTTACTAAGACTCATATTGGAATTAAACATAACAGAGATTAAATTAAATATAACATTCAATTGTACTAATAATAATAATAAAACACATAATATATATAATAGCTTTTCACTACAGTTACACACACATGCCTGTCGTATGCCTGTTGCAACAGTGGCGTATGTAGGGACAATCAAGCCTGTCCGAAATCATTGCCAGGATTGTGTTGGCGCTGGCCCGCACTCTGTGTAGCAGAGACGCGCATCGTTTGCGCATGGTCGCATGGAAGCAGTCAATGCGAGCCCAGGCGAACATGCCCGATGCGCTACAGTATCGGGGCAGCCTCAACATCGCCCTGAGCGCGTTGTTGTACTGGACTCGGACAGCTCCGTACGATCTCTGAGTGTAGCTAGCCCACAAGCTGCACGTGTAAAGCGATGTACAGAAAGCCCTAAATAGGGTAAGCTTTACCTCAGTAGAACAACGTGCAAACCTGCGAGCCAACATATTTGCTCTAATCGACAAGGCCCTCCGTTCCCGCTCAATATCAGCATTATCCCTGAGGTCGGTTGTGATAAGATGACCCAGGTATTTGAACTGTTCAACCCTGACTAAAGGAACACCGTATAGTCGAACAGGCGGCACGCTATGAGGGCTCCCTGTACCGGCCTCAAAGACAAGGTACTGACTTTTCGCCACATTATACTTAAGCCCGTGGCTTAAGGCGTACTCCTCACATATCATCAGCAGTGATCTGAGACCACAGACCGATGCGCTCAACAACACCATGTCGTCTGCATAACTCAGATTATTGACACACTCCATCTATATGACAACCGACATGCTGACTGCTGAGCGCAACGATCTGTGCGTTAATATAAAGGTTAAAAAGTGCAGGGGAACTCAACCCCCCCTGCCTCACCCCACACTCCATCTGATAAGGCTCCGACAATGCACCTGCCCATCTGACATTGTTGATCTGGTGTTTATACCAAAAATGAAAGATTTGGACAAGTTCACGTGGTAAGTTTATTGATTTAAGTTTTTCCCACAGGATGTCATAGCTTACCAGATCAAACGCCTTCGACAGATCTAGGAAACAGGCATAAACCGGAGTCTTACGATCTGTATAGTATCTAGCGGCATGCTTAAGACATAATATTGCACTCTCAGTGGACAGATGAGGTCGAAATCCGAACTGATTATCATGTAACACCAGATATTTGTCTAACTGTGTATTAAGCATGGCGTCAAAAAACCTTTAACACGACTTAACTTATTTGACAGGACTAAACTTAATTTAAGCGTTCCGTCTTTTTCTTTCTGTATCGAAAAGACAAAGACTCAAAATAAGTTTAGTCCTGTCAAGTCAAACAAGTTAAGTTGTGTTGCGCCGATTCGACACCAATAATTTGTCGTGCGTTGTCGAGGTACGGTACCCTAGCTATGTAAAAAGAAAAACGATGGCCGGCTTTTATAGCTCGCCTGCCAACTTTCCACATTTTGACAACCCTAACCCAACGATATTTTCGTAACCTAACATTTTAGTGGGACGGTGTGGATTAGGGTTGCCAGAAAGTCAGGATTCGTCAGGATTGTCCCGTCATTTCATATAAAATACAAATTGTCCCGACAAATAACAAACAACAACGGTGGGCGAGCAAAAAAGTATTTTGTTGTAATTACTTTAATTTTAATAATAATAAATAATTTTTGATTCGTAATATTTATTTGTCCCGACCATAATCCCGTAATCCCGACTTTTTGAAATTTTGCCTTGGTATTTTGGTTTTCCCATCTGGCAACCCTAGTGTGGATGTGTGATTGTAGCAGTTGTTAGAAAAACGTGTACATGGCATTTTTACTTCTGAAAATAAAGTTAATTATTTCATTTCATTATTATTATTTCATAAACAACATTTATATTTTCATTATTTTTTCTGTTTGTTCGTCTGTCTACCCCTAAATGAATATAAATTAGGGTGTCAGGAATTTCCGAGTGTGGTCTAGGTATTTAATTCAGCATGTTTTGATCGTAGTCAAAAACCGACGGACCCATCGCAACCTTATTAAAGACGTGCCTTGAATACCTAATTCTAGATCCAATAGTATCCTAATTTACTTCCTTTCCATTAACCCTAATCACAGTTAAAGAAGATTATGAAGGACCTGTGATTAAATTGTAGACAATCAAGAGATGTGTAATCAGTGATTAGTAATCACTGTAATCACTAGTAATCACTGATTAACATCTCTTGATTGTCTATAATTTCTATGGTAAAACAGAAACCCCAATTGGATCCTTTAGTGTCAGTCTGTCCTATCTCAAAATAATTTAGCCAAGTGCAAGTCGAAATCGTTCACAAAGGGTTCCGTACCAACACTCAATACCCTAAAAACATTACCTATAGTAAAGATTATACGAAATAAGGCGACAAAAGACAAGGTGCTAAAATAGTAGCGTCTGACAAACAATTAGGCAACCTCTGAGTATGGAACCCTAATTTTCATTATTATTTATTTTAATTTCGCATTTTAGCAACAATCTGACTAAATTTGAAACTTGTATGTAATACCGTCTTTAAAATAGGGCTGAAACAAATAACTTTGAAATAATGGTACTTTTTTTTTTTACTGATCAAATGGACCTTCACTTTGCGATTTTTTTTTTCTATGCTTTGGGTCTTAAGAGCGGTTTCGCAGCCGGATTTTGAAATACACGCCTTTTTCTAATGTATTGAAACAGAACACTTAAATTCAAAATTCACTCAATAGAATTTCAAAAATTTTGAATTTATAAAAAGTTTTGAAATTTCAATTTACAGAAACCAATGAAATCTGTGCCATGGCAGCATACACAAAACATAGGTAATTGAGTGAAGTTTGAATTTAAGTGTTCAGTTTCAGTTAATTAGAAAAAGGCGGGTATTTCACAATCCTTTGATAATGCCATAAATCTGAAACCAGGAAGTACTAAATAAATTTGTGGGATAGTACAAGTGATTTTCTGTCCATAATATATTGAATTTAATTGTTCTTTTTCGATTAATTAGAAAAAGGCGGGTTTTTCACAATCCGGCTAAGAAACCGCTCTTAATTCGAAAATGCCTTCTTTATAACATGTTTTTTTTTCGGAACCCTATCGTTTGTAGTCTGGGAATAATACCAGTTATTCTAAAAATCTCATTTTTTTATTACCTATGAAGCAGCATGACTCGCAATTTCGTAAGACCGTCGGAAATAAAGGTCTTCAATTTGACCTCATTGGCTATTGAACCCAGATGACTGGCAAGAATTTACTAGATAGATTAAATTCAGTGATTTTAGAGTTCCGTTAACATCATCAAGAAAAAGGACTGGAAATGTCTGTCGCTCTTATTTTATCGTTAGACCAATGAGCGGATTTTAAATTTGGAGTGGGTTTGTCATTTCATAAGATAGACTGTCAGATTGTCTATCCTTCAATTCTTCGTACAAGTTATGCAATATTTTTAGACCTATTCCCCATATCGTCTTACCTGAAGCTGGTTTAGCCGATCCTTGAAAAATATAACATCATATGTTATAAGGTTATAACTAAGTAGTTTATAGGTAAATCTCACATAGTTATTTTCATTTTTATTTTACGATATAAGTGAGACCTGCGCTGCGTTAAGGGGCAGGTAGTTGCCAACGATCTTGAGTCGTCTTGTGTCTGTACAAATATCGACAGAAACTATATTTAAATAACGTTCATATCAGCGCGCACTGCATTACGACGTGGCAGGTTCTCTCCGGATAGCGCAAAATTATAATAATACTTTTCACATGGACGCGATGGACGGAAAAAAAAACATAAATGATTATTCGAAGCAATATATCCCTGTTATTTATATTATTGCTTGTATTATTGCAAGAACCATACAAATACCATCAGTAGTTTCAAAGAAATAACAAATTTTACTTCATTTTAGAAAAAAAAGCAGCTTGACTTTGAACAATGTTTTTATAATGTTCTTTTAACGCAAGAACAATTTTCAGAAATACATTTTTTTCCTTTCCCTTTATTAAATACAGTATATTTTTTTCATAATTTTTGAACATCTCATAAATATTGTTATCAGTTAGAGTAATTTTCGGATGATGCTGGAAGAGGCGCCTTGCGAGCGCGCGGCATCCGGGCCGGAAATATGCACGACGCGACGTCGTCAGGCCTGTTTCATATAGCAGCGCTGTGTCGCCCATCGCGTCGCACGGTTATCTATAAAAACAGCACGCCGCGCCGCACGGGCATCCGCAGCGAGCAGCCTAATCAGCCTAATCAGCCTTCATCTCATAACAAACGGAACTCTCATTGTGAGCATCAAAAGTCGTACTTGACCAGATACTTTTTAAAGATTTTAAACACGTGTATAAACGTCCGGCAGCAAAAAATATTCTTGCCTTTATTCACTGGTCACTTAGGCGTTGCTTTTTTTTCTTGTCGTGTGGTTAGTCACCAACCTGGTGTCAGAGTTGTTCAGGCCTTATCGACCATTATCTTTCGATATCAGCCGGGATCAACAGCTTTACGTGCCACTAATGGTCACCCATCCAAAGACTGACTAGTGACCATGCTAAGCGTTGCTTAGCCTCAGATCGTAACTGATCACCAGGGATAGGATATTCAGATCGATATATACTTAAAGTTGGAAAAACTGAGAAAGTTTGTAGGTGTGGAGTCGGCTTCTTATAATATTATTTTGATAGTAAAAATCCTGGAATTACGGAATTACTTAAAACATTACGATAATGTAATACTTAATTGATAGGTATGTTACCGGCAATCTAAATAAATAAATAAATGAAATGAAAAAAAAATAGGAATTTAATACAATTCCTAGGAAATTTATAAAATGTCAACCTAATTTAGGCCGAACTAAGCAAAAGGCAAAACAGAAGGTCGAACAAAAATAAAATAAAATAAACAAATAGATAAATCAGCTTGGAATTTTATAAATTTTCTTAGGAATTGAATACAATTTTTAAATACAATGTCTAAATCTGCTGAAACTGAGGGCCTATTGTGTATCTTTAGTTGCCATCTGGACTTGGTGTCTATCATCAAAAACATAGATTTACTATCGAATTCCGATTGTCTAAGGATGTGTTCGCACTTGAAGTGACGACAAAGTTCGTAAATAGTTCAGTACCGACTAAAGGCAATTTTGAAAGTTCCGTTTTTAGCTATGTTTTTGATGATAGGCACCTAGTCCAGTTGGCAACTAACGATACAGAATACAGGGGCTGGTCGCCTTTCCCGATCCAAACACGTATTGAGGTGAGCCGTTTTTATATAAATCATTATAGCACAGTTTAAAATCCATATTTTTTACACTGTATTATTAGGGAAAATTGTGCATAGCCACTTTTCACCTTGCAATCGTTATCCCATACATCCCCCAGGGGGATTCCCCCTACATCGGACCAAAATCGGCTAAAACCAGGAAATATGTAGCTTAAATTTTTTGAGCACGGGCTGATACCCTTTGCATAAGTAAGCTTACTGTTACCGGTCAAGTGCCAGTCAGACTCGCGTACCTAGGTACCTAGGTTCCGTGTGGATGAAAAATGTAATGTTATCATTTTGTTTTCGTGAACTTCTCAACCGCTATATTTTCCCTATAATCGTAGCACATATTACCACGTTTTTTTTTTTTTCATATTTTTCGGTCCGCTAGTTTTGGAGATAATTAAGGGGGGGACATGCATTTTTTGTGGTTTTTCGAAGATTTCTTGAAATAGATGCAAGTAAATGAATCCAAACTTTACAATCAGCTCTTTGATACCTACAATTTGATGCCCATATTGTAATTTTAAATAATTTCTTCTTTTATTTATTTTACTTTTCTTAAATATATTTCTCATTAAACCTTTTTAAGTTGCTATAGTTTTCCTGTAATTGGCCAGCTATGACGTAAAATCTTTTTTTTTTTCATTTTTCGGTCCACCAGTTTCGGAGATAAAGGGGGGCATTACATTTTTTGTGGGTTTTT
This sequence comes from Ypsolopha sequella, assembly GCA_934047225.1. Taxonomy (NCBI): domain Eukaryota; kingdom Metazoa; phylum Arthropoda; class Insecta; order Lepidoptera; family Ypsolophidae; genus Ypsolopha; species Ypsolopha sequella. The sequence goes on from OW203991.1 coordinate 18,240,504, forward strand.
CAAAGATTTCTTGAAATCAGTGCTAGTAAATATAGTTAAGGTAATAAGTATGTAAGTAAGTATATTTACAATCAGCTCTTTAATATCAATATTGTATTTTGGGAATTCTTTTCTTTTTATCTCTCTCTCTCTCTTGTATTTGAAACAGTTTTAATTTTTTTTCTCTTTATTATGTGGGCAATTTAATGCTATTTTGAGCAAAATTTCAGGTCTTTATCTTTAACGTTATGAGTTATGAGAAGTTATGAGGTTAATGCTAAAGTTATGAGGCTGTGACATACGGACGGACGGACAAAGGAGTCTCACCATAAAGGTTTCTTTTTTTCCTTTTAGGTACTATGGAACCCTAAAAATAACAACATTGCGTCACAACATATATTCCCGAGTGTGTACTATCACTAGAATAATTATAGTGAACACCAGTAACAACCACTTTTCACCAACGATTGTAAGGCGCTCTATAATAGAGCTACTTTTTGTGATGTTTCAGGTGGATCAGGTCCTCTAAAAAGGCCGCTTTGGATGAAACATATTATGATTCCGTTCTAATGCCGTCTCTTTTGCACGCGTGAAAATGCTCTGACTCCATACTACTTTCAAATCATTTTATAATTCACCCAAGTCGGCCATTTTAGATCCCCAGATAAGGTAGTGGCAGGTCACGTGACATCAAGAATCTTAGAGTACAATTTCGATGCAGTTCGAATTTTGGATTCATCGTGTAAAGTTCACGCACACAAAAGAATCGAAATTTTATAATGTTCTCGATGTCACGTGACCTGCCATTACCTTGTCTGATCCACCTGAAACTTCACACGTGTAGTCTCTATCACCTACTGAACCCCTTATAGAAATTCGGGCGGTAGAATAAATTTCACCTTATATAATCTAGGGTTTGGATAAATTTTCCTTTTTAGAAATAATTATTGAATTAAGATCTTCAAACACACTTTTTCTCCTCGTTTGATAAATAGGAATCATGTACAAAACTCAAGCATATTTTATTAGATGGGCTTTTAACAATCTCTTGAATTATGCAATTTTTTAAATAACAAAAACATTTCTTATTCTCTTTCGGCCTGACCTAATTAAATGTGCTCTTTCTGTCATTATTTCAATCAAATAAAATAAAATGTATAATAAAATAAAATAAAATAAATTTTCCAAGTTTTTTTACCTCTAACTAAAGGTTTTTGCACTCTCGAAAAATTCAGAAGTGCCAAAAAATTTACTGGAAGTAGTGGTACAAGTGAAAACAAAAACTCCCATTAGGTCTACCATAGAAGTAGTGGGAATAAAAAGACCCACTAATTCTACTATTTTGTAGTAACATACTGCTTCGAAATATCAAAGGTCTCCTTCGATTTTGGTCTGATCAAACTGAGGAAGTTACCGAAAATAACCTGACGAAGCGAACGACCATTCAAGGTCACGGATACAGCACGCACCGCGGCGGCTGGCAACAGCGCACCAAATTTGTATGGATTTGATATTGCGAAATAGTAAATAAATGTATAATATGATGATGTATTATTCATTCATGATATAAATGGACTTTCGCAAATATAGGGAAACACCCATACTTCGGTATTTTCTTCATACCGAACACGGAATACGGGGCTGAAATACCGAACAGTTTTGTAAAAAACCAAACACCTGGCAACCCTGAATTTGTAGGTCTGGTAGGAGAAAAAAGTACCGTTAGTCCTACAGTAAAACTTTATAGTAGAACTAATAGGAACAAAGAAAAATCTCGCACTGCGCGTTTTTGCGCTTAGAGTGACAGTAACAAACATAAAATTTAAAAAGTCGGAGCAATCCTAGTTGATAGTTGATACAAACGAAATACCAAAACCATTTGTAAATCATAGACATTCTTAAAGTAGTGTGTATTTATTTCGAGGCCTCTTATGAGACTTTGCAAATTTAATTTTTGTTACTGTCACTCTTATCGCAAAAACGCGCATTGCGAGAATTTTCTTTGTTCCCATTAGTTCTACTATACAGTTTTATTGTCGGACTAACTGTACTTTTTTCTCCTACTAGTCCTACGAATTCAGTTTTTGGTGTTTCGTTTGTATGAACTAGGTTTACTCCGCAGGCTTCTTAATGTCCCAACCCGAGCCTGACCCTTATCGCCATACTTCATGCATAAATACAGGATTTTTAGTAGGTTTATCTCTCAGTGTTTTCCTTCACCGTTCAGCAAGTATACAAATATGATACCATAAATTCCAAAAATTTTACGTTGCTCAAATGGCAGGATTGGAAACATTTTTTTAATTGAGAGCCAGCATAAAAAAAAAAATTGGTTAACCGATCTCATGCCGGCAAAAACTAGCTATTGAATATAGTATTTATCGCGCGGATCCACGCTTTAGGGTGCATGTAAGGTCAGATTGAGCACCTCAGTTTGCATCAATCAGAACTGAACTTTTTGATGTTTCCTTTTAGTTTAAAATAGCGCGCTCTCAGCCGAGGCTGTTACAACCAACAAGAGACACGCGCTCACGAAACACTGCGTTTTTCTTTAATAACTCAGCTTATAGATGAAATTATTCCAAAACATTTAGACAGTCACATTTTTTATACAAATTTCAAGGCTGTATAATTTAAGGACTTATCTACTTATTTAATACGTCGTATTTTTTTCTATAGAACGAACTTAAAGCTTTTGCGTTTTTTCTAAAATATTTAGATCAGCCCTATCATATTATTTTTACTAAACCGATTGACCAAGTTACACAATGTGAAATGGTCTATTGAAGTTGTGCATCTGACCTTATACGGAGCCTTAAGGGATGGAAGATCCCGAGACTGAGAACCTCATTTTGCATAAAGTTAAGTAGAATTGAAATGTGTTAATTAATTAAGTTCATTTATTTAATTATTGTTTAAAATAGATCTCTCTAAAATAGATCTCTCTAAAATAGATCTCTCTAAAATAGATCTCTCTAAAATAGATCTCTCTAAAATAGATCTCTCTAAAATAGATCTCTCTAAAATAGATCTCTCTAAAATAGATCTCTCTAAAATAGATCTCTCTAAAATAGATCTCTCTAAAATAGATCTCTCTAAAATAGATCTCTCTAAAATAGATCTCTCTAAAATAGATCTCTCTAAAATAGATCTCTCTAAAATAGATCTCTCTAAAATAGATCTCTCTAAAATAGATCTCTCTAAAATAGATCTCTCTAAAATAGATCTCTCTAAAATAGATCTCTCTAAAATAGATCTCTCTAAAATAGATCTCTCTAAAATAGATCTCTCTAAAATAGATCTCTCTAAAATAGATCTCTCTAAAATAGATCTCTCTAAAATAGATCTCTCTAAAATAGATCTCTCTAAAATAGATCTCTCTAAAATAGATCTCTCTAAAATAGATCTCTCTAAAAAAGGTGCTATTTAAACCCGGTTCGGGCGGTTGATTAGATTTCAACTTGTATAGTTATAAATTTTACTTGTCATTTGAATCGTAAAATATTGCTGCATAAATAAAATAAACCTTTAATTTATTAGTTCATGTACGTTCACTATTTTATTAATGTATTTTTATAATATTAAATTTGACTAGTAAAATGTGTATTACGTGTACCTACTTTACAAAATAAACTATTTAAATTTGAATGTGAATTCAACCCGATACAAAAAAAAAACTCGAAAAAGTTGTATTTTTTAAACATTATTTGTTTCAGCTCTATCAGTTAAATTTGATCAGATTATAGTACATACCCTGAAGTAAAACAATAAATAACAAAAAATTGGGTTCCGTATACAGAAGGTGTTGAATTTTTTATCAAGCGCTATCAGTTTAGCGCCTTGTTTTTAGTCGCCTTGATGTTGCTATGGCGTTTATTTACCATAATGTTTTTAGGGATCCGTACCCGTATCGTGTGGTGGCACGTAACCCTACGTGCGCGAGTCCAACTCGCACTTGGCCGAATTATACTTTAACACAAAGATAATTAAAAAATATTTATAAAATGGCAGGTTGATCGCGTATTAAGGCGATATGCGAAAAAAATACGGGTGTTTCTTTTCTGTGTATTTCATGAAATACACGGAAAATTTTAATAAATTTCTGGTATATGCATTTTGTTTGACTATATTATTATAATCTAGGGTTTTGAAATTGGAAAACATGTTTGGATAAATTTTCCTCGATAGAAATAATTGTTGAAATCTTCAAACACACTTTTTCTCCTCGTTTGACGAATAGGAACCATATACAGAACTCAAACATATTTTATTAGGTGTGTTTCAACAATACTAGAGATTTGATATTTGAAATTTTGCTAGCTATTTTAGTTTTTTTAATAAAAATATAAAACCAACTTTTTTCCCTTTTGCCCTGAATCCGCCCCTCTTGCACTGCGAGATTTTTCGCTTGGAGTGACAGTGACAAAAATAAAATTCGCATAGCCTCTTAAAAGAGCCCCCAAGTTCAGGGCCGAGTTTGACTTGTAACGAACCGTTAAAATGTAACCAAGCGTAAGACGCCCCGTCACGCGTCACGACCTCGAAAATCGGTCGACAAATGAATCGTCGAATCGTGAACAATTAGCTCGTCTCCTACATGACGATTTATATGAAAATCAATTGCGTTTTAAACCCCTAAAAACAGTAGTAAAATTATTTTTTTCTATTCCTTTTTTGAAAAAGTTCCATTTAATACTCGAAATTAGTTTTGAAAATCGAACTTTCCGGGCCCCGTTGCGAAATGACTATCAGGTCAGTTTGAAATTTCATTTATTGCAAAATTAGGTTCTTTTTGACGTCTTTAGTTTGTCTTTACAATCGAAATTCCCTGCGTTCCGATTCACGATATAATCGATTATATCGCGTCTGACACTCTTTTTTCGCAAAACGATACTGGCCACAAATAAAAGCCACCGGCCGAAGCCTGAAAAAAAATTGTAAAAACCGCGCCAAAAAAGTCATAAAATACATTAAATTAGAAAGGAAAAATTAAATATTTAAATATATAAATCAGGTAGTAGAAAAAGTATCGTTCGCAACGAGTAAAAATGGGTTTTCTTAACCTCGAAATGTAAGCTTTCGACGTTCGCCTTCGGCTCACGCGAAACTAGCTTCTTTCCTCGGGTAATAAAATCTGCCATTTTGTACTCGTCACCAAATATACTATTTCGACATCTCAAAAAAGTAAAATTTTAATTTTAAGTAATAATGCATGTGAAAGACAATAATTAATACAAAAATATGCAATCATAGTGAGCTTAACAGCATGTTTGTGACGTCATCTGACAAGATTTCATACAAAAAGTGATAAATCTAGTTATCCGTAACTTCGCAAATATAATAACAGGAATTTTTCAAAAATTAAGAACGTTTTGTGCTTTGCTATACACTTACTAATTAATCAGTTACTATAAGAAATATACTGATATTCCACTACAAACGACCTGTCCATTTTATTCTGACGGAAACCTAGAATCTGATGATTATTAGGGATCTAAATCTCATTAAAATATGTAGAACCCGTAAAAGATCACTTTGTCGATATATTTTATTTAAGCCTCCTCTACACGTCTACAGAGGCATCTGCAGACGTCATCTCCGGATGCGTCCGCCGACGTGTAGAGGAGGTGATTTGCGCATCTGTGGTAGGTATTTAACGTCTGGAGACGCGTCCGTCTCGAATCCGATTGTTGTCGGTTTTTTGGCACACATCAAAGGGTTTCGGCGCGAACCGCGCGGCGTCTGTCCACACGTCTGCCGACGCATCAGTTTGATTGTAGATGCGAATGAGAGTGCACGCGTGCTTCTTGTGGTTTAATTATCTACTGCGATGTACACTCAAGTAGTAGTTAAAAGTACTAAATAAATAAATAGCTGCGGCAGCTACGGTCTCAATATCCTTTTTTTAAACGAGGCGAACGCGTGTTTCGTCTGTCGGGAATGAACATAGGCTGATCGACATACAGACGTGTGGACAGCTCGAGGAGATCCATCTGCGGATGCATCTGCCAGCGTCCGCGGACGCATCTGCTGAACCTTAACCGGTTTTTGGGCGGGAAATAAAAAAAGAAAAGATCCGTCTTTTGAAATGAAGTAAATTAACTACAATATTAAAGTTAACAAAATACACTCCTACAAAAAAATAATGGTCAACACCAAAATTAGTAAATGTAAACTAAATCTACCCTTGAAGGATATCCGTAAATCGGAAATCCTTCAGCGCAGAAGAAGCCGGTAGGTTAAGTCAGAAGGTTATTAGCTATACACAACCTTCGTGATATTTTTTTATGACAACCCAGAACCAATTTGGTCATTTAAAACATAAAAATGGGAATAAAATTTTGGTGCACATTTACTATTTGCTGGTGGTCAGTTAAAACCAAGCAAATATTTAATAGCTTATTATTTTAGAATAACTAACTTGTTATATTAGTGAGCAGTTAATTAAGTACACCCAGAAATTGGAAGAGTGAATGTAGTTATAGATTCACGCAAAATCTACAGAAGTCGGTCCTAAAGTCTTTACCTTGCAGGCACTACCGCGCCTGATGGAATGCGTCAATTCGCCCAGAAGGTGGGAGAGCAAAAGTATTCCCACAAAATCTACGGAAGTCGGTAAAGTGCTAATGACTAACCACGCAATTGCCCGTAACCATTATCCTGGTACAGCTTGTTATGACGTCATGCCCGAACACCACAAGTCGCTTGGCAGCATGTTATCCAATGAAATTGCGGAGCACGAAATTCAAGTGTATGCGTCATACACACAAAAGGGACTCTGTAAATGCAGATGTAATCTGCAGAAAAAGACGCCTCATTTGACATTTCCACATGAATTTGAAAATTTTTTTTGGTTATGATGTCATTGCCCTAATTTTTCCCAAGGTATAAGGGGCTAGCTTTATTCATAAACAACAAATTCAATGACAATGGTGTCAATTCGGCTAAACACAATTTCACTAATTCGACAATTTAATTTCGATACAGAAAGAACAAGACAGAAGGCTCAAATTAAGTTTAGTTCTGTCAAATAAGTTAGCCGAATCGACACAATTATAAAACTAAAACTTATCTCAATTAAAATTACCTACCATTAAATATGTTAAAATAATATAGTAAAATGCAAAACCCTAGAAGAAAAATTTACCTATAAATTAAACTATATAAAATATTTGTTCCAAATTACCGCAGCCGTCGATTGGCGGGGTCAAAGGGATGTAGATAATTGAAGGGAATCTACTTAAATTCAATACTTTTTTGCCTATAACATTTTTCAGTATTAGCTAAAAACACTCCAATTTGTTGTTTCGCTGCGTGATTATTAGTATTACGCCTCCAAAAAAAGAGGCCAATAAGCAGACATAATCGCCTCTATCAAAAACCAATAGTCTTTGCCATTGGACTTATTGTGCTGGACGGGTAATAAAAAAGTTGCTAGGGTCGGCCATACTCTGAACATGCCCGATTAGGGTTGATTGGTTGGGGGTGGCTGAGTGCGACAATATCACACTTGACCCCGAATACTGAAGCCATAGCGTAAACGCTGAAGCCAAGCTAAAACCTTCAATTAGAAAAAACCCTGTCATCATTCATTCAGTTCTGTCCATCAAGGGCATCAAGTAACAAAGTCAATCAGTTCACTTTGTATATCTATCATCACGACATGAATCCCTGAGGGGATGGCAGAGATGTTCCCGAGTCTGAACTATGAACTGTGACTGACGACGTGCTGTCGCCGTTTTTCGGGCACAAAATACAAATACACGCTTTTTAGGGCATGCAGATTTCCTCACGAATTCCAAAAAACTCATTGGTCCATGAGAGCCGCTGACTTTGAGTATCAAATTGTAGGCACAATGCTGCGCTTCCAGGCGGTTTTTGCGAGGAGCTTTGCCCTGCCACGGCACCCGTTGTCGGCGCATTCATGTATATCGCGCTCGCTTGCTCAAAGCGCTCGACACTAGGTTCGCCCTGTGCGCTTGATCACTGTTTCAACCGCCCGCCTCCCCACACACCGCCGTCGAGAGAGCGCAAGTCACTCGAAGCCGGACAGGACGCGCGAGCGGCGACCCATGGCCGGCTCTATATAACTTCATACATTTGTTCTCTCCGCCGCCGGCGCCGCCGTCGTCGTAAGAAGAACCGCTTGGCGCGCCTTTCGAAGCCTGAAGCTATGGCAGGCCGCCGAGCTTACAGTGTTTCCATTATAGCGATTAGTCGCTAAATCTAACGGAATTTTAGTCGTTATAGAGAGAATAGACGTTTCATAAATTTTAGCGACTTATTTCAAACTGGTTTTCCAAAAATTTGGTGACATTTCCATAAAAACTTTGTTAAACTGGCGACTTTTGTTCATAAATCTAGCGACAAGAATAAAATTTAAAATAAATTGGCAACATTGCGAGTTCAGTTACAGTGTTGTTATTCATACGGCAATTGCCGTAATAATATACGGCATTCTATGACTTTTTTTCAGATTATACGGCGGAATTTTCACATACCGTATTATCTTCTTCTTCTTCTTTTCGTGTCAATGGTTCCTTTACAAAATCCTGAACCAGTACGCAGCCACATCCACAGCATTTTCCGAGGCCTTCCATAGGTCATCACACGTACAGGTGTTTGGGCACGCTGGGCACGAGAGCAAATGAGGCATGTTCTGCGAAGAAGCACCGCACTCGCAACTGGCCGTGCGGTCCGAAATAGATTTACATCGATAAAAGCTATGAATGAATTATAGTGTGAGCGATGACTGGTCCGTAATTTGTGAGCTAGCAAACGATGTGAAAGATAGCTTATGATTCGGACCGCATTAAAAAGATATATCTTAAACATAACCTCTTACCACAGAATACAATACGATTATTTTATTTCGTCAAAGTGCCGTGATTCGTGATGGAAGAAGAAGAGTTTGTAGCACTGTTCTTCAACGTAGACTCAGATAGCGACGAAAAAAATTATATACATATAAATTCTTCCTTTTCGACGAAGAGTTCCACATGACTTTTCATTTGTTTCTCTCATGGCCGAATAAAACATATACTATGGCTTGTCTGACCTGAACTGCTGAAATAATGGAGCGAAAACAATTTTTGACATTCCATTCCGTTCAACGCTCACATCGCCTCACCTCCGTCGCATGAGCCACGAAAGTCATACGAATGAATAAACGCATTTGCTTCACTCATGGATTATTAGCCATTCACCTCATTCATTCGTAATCGATTTTAGCGAAATAATTATATTTCGGAACGCAGGGTAAGTGTGGGATGCGTGCGCTTATCATGCCCAAATTGCCCCATCTGCTGAGGCAGGGTTGGATTTCGTAGTATAATTATACTATTTGTACCATATTTTCATGACATTTAGTATGTAGTATTGTAATGGAACTATACTACGTAAAAATACCATAATTTCATCTTCAGGCCGACCGACTTGTTTTATTGGTTGAGACGTTTTGTTTTTTAACATTTACCCTACGATATAGGGTATTTGCATCGAATTTATGCCGGCTGACGACATGTTACGTAGAGTCAATGTCCGATCGACGAATCCAGGTGCCTCAATTTTATTAAATTATGAATACTTTTGGTAAATTTTTTGAAATTTTCCCTAACAAATAGTCTATTTTATTTAAATTCAAAATCGACGAAAAACGAAACGTAGTATAATTTTAGCAAAGTAGTATATTTTTATTTCCTATAGACAATAATTTCCGAGGGTCTGAATCCAACCCTGGCTGAGGGCCTCCTTCCAGCGCCAAACCTGCGCTCGAAGTCAGTTGAGAGACTGTATTATGAAATACAGCATTATAATAGTTCTTAAATAAATGTAATAATACGGCAATTTGGTGTGCTTTTTTACGGCAATTTGAAGCTTTAGATACGGCAACTCGAAATTTTACAATGAATGACAACACTGGTATGGTAACACTGGTTCAGTTCAGTACCCGGCGGATCGCCGCTGAAGATAGTTGTGTGGATGGTATTTATTATTGTTCGTATTTACAAATGCGGAAATACGATGTCGTTCGTGAAAAATATCGATAGTGCTGTGAATTTGTGATTCTTGCTAACAAGTGATTTTATATAAGTTGTTTTCTGTGTGTAGGGTAAGGATCACAAGATACAAAATGTAAGTACTTATATTTTTCAAAGTTCACACGGTGTGTCGGTGTTAGTAACCTTTTTGAATTGCAATTTTTAACTTGTTATTCTGTCGGTTTAGTTAGGTACTTACTTTTTACGAAATTATTTCGAGTTATTTAATTGTGTTTACCAATGGAGAAAGTATAAACGTGTTTAACATGCCGTCTTGAAAGAAACGCATGCATAGAGAACAAAGCCGAAGCATGAATTCGATCGCAAAAGTCGTCATAAGTAACAAAGGGTTATGAATATTAATTTATTCGGACGGGAATGGACGAATCTGGTCCCTTTGGCTAACATCAGTATTTATTTATAGTTGATTTTATTTTGTTGTAGTTCTGGCACTACCCTTATTCTTTCCACAACATCAAAGGTTAACTGGTGGAGTGAATGCTAATTAGGATTAAGTTCGCCTTTGTGCATTGTTAATTTTGTGCAATAAAGTATACGTGCATATACATACATACAACATTCACATACACTATGGTTCGGGAGCCAAGCGGGCAGAGAGCAGCCCCCCTATTCTGTATCTTTAGTTGCCAACTGTACTAGGTGCCTATCATCAGAAACATAGATAAAAACTGAAATTTCAAAATTGCCTTTAGTGGGTATTGAACTATTAACGAACTGTGTCGTCACTTCAAGTGCGAACATATCCTTGGGAAATCGGAATTCGATGGTATATCTATGTTTTTGATGATAGGCACCCCGTACAGAAGGCAACTAGAGATACATAATAGGCCCGCAGGTTATTCTGAGCAAGTTTTGACTTTTGACACTATCAGGGGGCTATTCCGAAGAAGCAATCGAAGCGAGATTTCTAAAAAAAATGCAGGTGTGGAGTTTGACAGATAAAACGAATTTTTGCGGTCGAGAAGGCTAATTGCCTCCAGAAAAGTAAAAAAAACAAACTGAAATTACACTGGTTAATTTTAAATGGAACCACATACTTTACTGATCATACTGAACAACTCTTCGAGTGAAACATTGGCCTTATTAATTGTCTTGGGTGGGTAGTACTGTAAAAGTGTAAACAATTTTTATGAAATGGTGATTATTTTTGAACCTGGGCGGTTGTTTTTTTGCAACAAACAACAAAACTGTCCAAATTCAAAAATATTTAATTACCATTTCATAAAAAAATATTTACAGTACCTACTACCCACCCAATTAATTAGGCCACTGAGCCAACCTTAACAATCGCCTATACAAATTATCGTCATAAGGATAATTAAAATCAATTTTAACCAAATGTTCGGTACCAGCCTCCCCTCGGAGGGTTTTTTTCATCTGGATACTAAATTCTTATAACCCTAAAAAATAGATCTTGGGGTTCAAAATGGTTGCCTGCTCTGGCTCTACCGTGAGTATAGATTAACCGACATACGACACGACACATTGAATATGACTCTACGACATCCAGACTCCAGTATGGGACAAAGAATAAGAATTATTATTCTATGGTAATGGGATTCGATTGGAGCGATTGACAATATGCCATCGACTGCTATTATTCTTTGGGCTATCTGTATTGTCACGTGCGAATATTGATAGAGATTTTGTAAGTGAGAAGTGGATAGAACAGCGGCCATTTTTATTCGCAATGTCTATTTGATAATACGAGAAGAATAGAAGTGTACTGTGTACTCCCTTTACTAAATTGCAAATTTTGCGGAAAGGGTCAATGGACCTTATCACTTCACCGAGTCGCCAGTATGAACTGGACTAGGATATGCGATCCCGCCGCAATCTGCGGGATAGCTCACGATTTTTGCGGGGTCGTAAATGCTGGATTACCTATGCGGGATTTGCGGGACTAAAAAAATATTTAAATAATTTCAATAATATTTCAATAAAAATGTGCGTAATATCACCCACTCTACGACCCACTGTAACGTCCGGAATCTCAAGTGTTCAAGTTCATAGCTGGTCATCAAAAGCACTATAAAAGAAAAAAAATATAGAAATTAAACATACCATCTTGTTTGAAGAGCATTTTTGTCCCTTTGCGCAAAGTGAAAAATTATTGTGAGCCCAAAATTGGTCTTGGCACATTTACGGTTTCAAATATGTGACACGACCACCAAAACTTGTCTGCGGGACTGAGATTTTGATGCGGGATTGCATTCCCTAAACTGGACTGTTAAAATAAATCAGTCATCCGATAAACATTTTATTGCACAAGCATTTTGTTTAATTAATATTGTCATGTCAATATCTCATTCAAATACAAGTTAAATATATGTTACAATAGAGGATATACTCTAAACACAAGTTGATCTAAAAACGTAATTGAGTTAACTTCACTCGATAGAAAAAAATCACAAAGTAAGCTCGTCAAATTGCGAATAAATGTGTTTATAGCAAAGGTGTTAAACGGAGAGAATTAAAACTTTTCCTGAATTTTCTTTACAGATAACTAAAGACACTTATAGACCCATTTTTATTTATTTCTCAATACTTTTTCAGAAATTCCAGAAAAACCTCGCAAATTCACTGACTATGCGTGCTCGCAGCGCACGAAGCGAGCGTTCTAATGTAGACTTTCTGACAATATCATTGAGTTCAAAATTACTTAATACGATTATAGTGTTGGATGCGTAGGGCGTTAAGGACGCATATTCTCAAACAGACGAAATGACCGTTCCATAACCGATCGAGTGTCGACTATCGCACTAATCGGAGAAAACTCATGAGTATTACTTATTAGTAAACTAAACCTTATTTCATACGAGATAAGTTCCTCGTGAAATAACAAACTTACTGAAGAATATTTTCTTTTTATTTCGAGTTTTGTTAAAACAATTTCAAGTTATCTTTCACTCTACACATATATTTTCCTACAGAGGGTACATTTGTGTTTTTGATCAAAACAGCGAAAACAGGGTATGATTATACCGAAACATACTCTGTTTTCGCTGTTTTCACGAGCGGAGCGAGGGGAGGGCAGGGAAATTTGGTTTTACTGTATGAAATAGTAATTTTCGGAACTCACCTTTGATGTGTTTGTCGGAAAATGTATAGAAAATAGGCCCCTTGCTAAAAACGCAAAAGCCGGCGATATGCGAAAAAGTAATTCGGGGGAGAGTAAGAGAACAGCTAACAGGCAAAAATCCAGGAGGCCCACCATGCCTGGGATCGATGGATGGTGGTATATCCATCCCTAATAGCCGGGCCATATATGGAACCATGAAGGCTTCATGTATGGAACAGACTGGTGACGGGCAGCGGCGTCACTGGTGCGAGGGTTTCGGCACCGCGCTCACCAACCCGCCTGCACAGCGTGGGCAATTCTTCCAGGATGACCGCCGGGACCGGGAGTGGCAAAGTCCTGGAAAGGCTTATGTCCAGCAGTGGACGAACTAGTATGATGGATGGATGGATGATGCGAAAAAAATACGGGTATTTCTTTTCTGTGTATTTCATGAAATACACGGAAAATTGTAATCAGTTTATGCATCTTGACTATATAATCTAGGGATTTGAAATTGGAAAAGATGTTCGGATAAATTTTTCTCGATAGAAATAAATTGTTGAAATGAGGTCTTCAATCAAACACACTTTTTCTCCCCGTTTGACGAATAGGAACCATATAAAGAACTCAAACATATATTATTAGGTGTGTTTCAACAATATCTAGAGATTTGATATTTGAAATTTTGCTGGCTATTTTATTTTTTTTATAAAAATTATAAAACTAACTATTTTCACTTTCGCCCTGAATCCGCCCTTCTCGCACTGAGCGTGTTTTCGCTTGGAGTGACAGTGACAAAAATAAAATTCGCATAGCCTCTGTTTTCGCATAATTCGCATAATCACTGTAAATCAATAGCGAAAGATAAGGTAGATAACATTGAAAAAGCCATACTGATTCATTTTAATGCAATAAAATGCTATTCCAAGAACGCATCGATTAATAACACTCGAGACAATATGCATCAACAGCTGTGAACTAATTAACGTAGAACCCTCATCAAACCCGGGAAGAAGGACTACAGAGTTCATAGGTTTCTGGTCGGACAGCCGCAATGATACGAGTAGTACATTATTAGTACCCAAGGCCACTTACAATGTTGTTTACCAAGTCTCATGTCAAGTACCCTTATAAATATTTATAAATCGACTATATATATAGCATTACAATCACAGTCACAGCTTGCAGTACAATCACAGCTTACAATTTTTTGTGCGATTTCAAAACTTAAGGGGCTTCACAATGCTAAACATCAGTTTTGTATTGGATTCAGTTCCGTCAATGTATACGATGGAAATTTGAAAAAAATATGGCGTGTTTTTTGACTCAACGCGATTATTAATTACACTTTATAAAAAACTATCTTCTTTAAATTATAATACTTTTAAAATGCATGAATTTCACGAGAAAAGCGATTCAGTTTCCATATTTCAAAACCGATTAAAATGAAACCAACACACGCAGATATTTACTAGAAAAAAACCATCTTTATTACATAAAGAAATTATAGATAATGCCCCAATGTAGTCGCGATTTCAAAATACTGTAGTTTTGCGTGCGCGGCATCTGATTAGAGCAGGATAGACAGTTAAAAAATAAAGGCGTCAGAGCAGAACTGAATTTAAGCATTGTGCAGCCCCTTAAGTGGGCAATATAGGAACTGTGAAGGTATAACGGGTTTTGTTGGTGACTGTACTACAAGTACTAATAGTGTGCACGCTGACTGTACCCCAAGTTCATTCGAAAGTCAACCTTAAGGCGACTAGCACTGTGAAATTGGCGGGAAAATCATGCACAAAATCACAAAATCCGTGTTTTTTGCAAATATTTTGTTTCTAAAACTTTCCTTGCTTCGAAGAAGTGCCAATACTCCAATTATTTGGAAATAAATTTCCAAATAATTTTCCAAATCTTGGAGTTTAAATTTGTATATTAGTCTTACATGCAAATTCAATAATATTAAAATTATTAAAAATAACCAATTTAAGAAAAAACATTTAGATGGCTCTCTTCATTTTTATAAACCTTGTCTGCTTATATGATCAGTTCTTCACTGTATCCCGTATTTGACGAGAAAAGGGTGTTTTGTTTTTTTTTCATGTTTTTGTAGTTAGGCGCAACGCTACAAAATTATAAATATGTAAAAACGCTGGAAATGGTACCCTAAAAAGAATTAAAAATATTTATTTAATAAATAAATAAAAATAACCAATTTAAGAAAAAACATTTAGATGGCTCTCTTCATTTTTATAAACCATGTCTGCTTATATGATTAGTTCTTCATTTTATCCCGTATTTGACGAGAAAAGGGTGTTTTGTTTTTTTTTCATGTTTTTGTAGTTAGGCGCAACGCTACAAAATTATAAATATGTAAAAACGCTGGAAATGGTACCCTAAAAAGAATTAAAAATATTTATTTAATAAATAAATAAAAATAACCAATTTAAGAAAAAACATTTAGATGGCTCTCTTCATTTTTATAAACCATGTCTGCTTATATGATTAGTTCTTCATTTTATCCCGTATTTGACGAGAAAAGGGTGTTTTGTTTTTTTTTCATGTTTTTGTAGTTAGGCGCAACGCTACAAAATTATAAATATGTAAAAACGCTGGAAATGGTACCCTAAAAAGAATTAAAAATATTTATTTAATAAATAAATAAAAATAACCAATTTAAGAAAAAAACATTCAGATGGCTCTCTTCATTTTTATAAACCATGTCTGCTTATATGATTAGTTCTTCATTTTATCCCGTATTTGACAAGAAAAGGGTGTTTTTTTTTCATGTTTTTGTAGTTAGGCGTAACGCTACAAAATTATAAATATTTAAAAACGCTGGAAATGGTACCTTATATTAAGGATCAAGGTATCTCTTGCAGAGTTTACAATTTCCCAAATCAACGGGATGCGACGTATTTGACATTCAAAAATGACAAATTTCACTTTTTAACAAGGATAGTCGCCTTAATAAGGTTCCGTAACCAAAAGGAAAATCGAAGTAATGTCACTCTGCTGTCTCTGTCTGTCTGTCCATCCGACCGAATATCATGGTTTTCTTTCTCTGGCGTGTTGGGCGTCATTGATTTCATTGAGTTAGAGTAAAAAAATATATAGGTATATTATGTTCTTTTTTTATTTTCAAATATAAAAAATGGTGGCCGTCAAATTTGTCAAGGGCACCGACTTCTAGAAAACATTAAGGGTATATATATTTATAATTATTTTATTTTATTGAAAGTAAAATATTTACACAGAAAAAAAAGAAGCTCTTTGAGTTGGCAGAAAAATCTGCCTATTCGAAAATCTCATGTAGGTACTTATATATAATCTGTGCCAATAAAGAACAGTTTTATAAATGGCGGCCGAAGTAAGGATATCTGTCAGATTGTCAATTTACTATTTTCTTTACACAAAAAACTATAATGTTTTATTAAAATTTGTTCAGATTTAGTAATTGACAAAAAACGCCTGCAGCAGTGTCCCAATGACAAATTATGACCAGTTGCACACAATACTTTATCTAGGTACGACCATCAAAAACAATTTCAAGAACACTCGTCATGATATTGTCATGATACCTAAGCTCATGGAATTAGTATGTTGATGTGTGAGACCAATCAGAAACGAGAAGAGTAAAGAGGGCGTGGCTTAAGAAATTAAGATAGACTGTTATCGCTTTTGATTGGTTCTATAGCGGTGTTATAATGAAGTTGGCAAATAACAGCACAGAATTGCGGGTTTATAATGTAATATTATAACATCGGCCAAACAATATAGGTACTTATAAAACCGCTTTTGATATTGTAAAAAATTACCTTATTACAGAATGGGAGTAGATAAAATATATTTCCTTCCAGTTTGTTCTAAGGCAACATTAGGCTCACCTAATCTAATATTATTATTTCATTACTCAGCCTGTAGTTTTTATTTATTTACCCTGTCATATTATATCGCTTTTATTCTTGAGAATTTTAGTAGCTATTTTCCTGTTGGTGTAAAAGGATAAGGTTTTTTAAAGTGTTGCTCTTAAATACTTACATACATACATATACTCATGCCTGTCTCTCATAGGGCTGGGCAGAGACTACAGATTTCCATCTGCTACGATCCTGACACACCTCTTTCGCGTCTTCCACATCCATCAATCTAGTTATACAAACCCTTCTATTCCGGGTACTTTTGACATTGCCCTTCTTCAATATGTCGCCTATTTGTTCAGCATTCGCCCTTCTAGGGCGGCCTGCCCTCGTAGCACAGTGTTTAATCGCTCGCGATGCCACTTAGTTGAATCACGGGTGCGAGGAGCGCAACACGATGTCTTTGCGATTGAACAGTACGTCACGCTCCTCGCACTTGTGATTCAACTAGTGGTGTCGCGCGCGATTAAACACTATGCTACGCCCGTTGGTGAGAAAATTTGAAATTGATTGTGTATAGGGCAATAACTTTTTATTGCGTTGAGTTAGAAGCCTGATATCTTAAAACACTATAGAGCCGTAGACTTCCAACACGGGGCCCGAGCAAAAGGGACAGACGGACAATAAAGTGAACCTCTAGGGTTCCTTTTTTCATTTTCAGGTACGGAACCCTAACAATTATGTAATTATGAATGAGGAAAATAAAGTTCGATAGATTCATCGTGTTATTGTCCTTCATTTCCTTGGCTTTACAATTTACAACAAACGTTTCTAACACAATTACATTTTGTAATAAAAAACACTCGCAGTAAAAACTACCACAGTAACTTTCATGCACAATAACAGAAATCCTTTAAAAAGTTTCCTTTTACAAGACAGCGTGCAAATTGACGTCGAGAAATTTTGATCAAGCGGATAAATAAAAGTTTTACTACCAACAAAATGGCGCAAAATGCTCCAAATTCCCAAAGCGGAGGGGAGAAACTGAGAAACAAAGGAAAATATTCTAAGGACATGAAGGAAGTACTGCAATGCAGACAATAAGGGAAAAGTGGGGTCACAGAGTAAAGCTCTGCTTTAAATGACAAATTGTAATGGTCAGGTTTTGGAACATTGTTAAACATGCGTTTAAAGAGGTTTATGATGAAACCATTTTGGGATGGAAAAGGTTTTATTTAAATACATAAACAACATAATAGGTCTTTACGTATGAAATTACCGGAATTTTCTTACAGATTCATGAGTTCATAATTCTTGTAATTCAATTTTCAGTTTGATTATAAAAATTAAATCATCAAAAACAGTTCGTCCTAAATGTTATCCATTTCCATGATAAGTTTCGTAATAATTTTTTACAGAGCTGTAAAAAATTATTACGGAACTAAAATTATTATGACACTTTTCAAAAATTAAATTAGTGTTGCTGTTAGCTTAATGTTGTTTCATTCATACAAATAAAAAATAACATAATTTGGATTTGTCATTCCTGAAAAAAATTCGAAAATATTAGTACTGAAAATTTATTTTCCTTCAAAATAAAGAACTAATATTTTTTTTTATTACGGCCGGTACTTTGGCAGGTCACGATCTTCTTGTGATTAAATTTCTTAGTCCATTTTTAGTTTTTTTTTACTCTAAAACTTTCTTTTAACTTTGCCCTCCTATTAATTGTAGACATTGTAGTTTATGCTACAAGGGCGAAAAGGAATAAATCACTTACACTATCGTCTTACGCCCGTGTATCATACCACGTTTTTCAATGCATAGTGTGAGGAAATAAAACAAATATAATCTTGTAAGCTTTAAGTTATGATTGGCTCAAAAGGACTGTATCCAGATCAGTTAAACAGTGGAAAAAAAGTGTAACACTTATGGTACACAGGAAAGGTTGCAGGTTAGCCAACTTCTTGTAAATAAATTAAAAAATAATAATAATAAAAGAATTTATGCTATAATAGCAATTGGATTATTAGGATTTGTAGTTTTAGCCGAATTAGCTAAGATTACTCCTGTTAATCCCCCTACTGTGAATAAGAATACAAATCCAAGTCTTCATAAAATTGAAGGTCTATTTAATTTAAGTTCCATGTAATAGGCAAAATAATCGACTTTCTGTTCGGTTTTGATGCATAAAAAGTGGGCCTTTACGAGCACTTGCATTGAAATAAATGTAAAACCTTTATAGCAAAGCCTCGGTGTACGTGTTTCTTGTTTGTATAGCCGTGGCATATCTACTACAGAAATATAATACTATCTAGATGCGCGTTCCTCTACATAACTCAACGATTTACCACTAGATGGAGCAGAAAGGTACGTGTGCAAAATAAAGTGAATTTACGGGAAAAATAACGATTACACTCCGAAAACGTCGCAGTAAAAATTTCAACAATACACACCACCCATAACTAAACTATGTTAAAACATTTGATAACGTATAGGCATCAGCTAGTTACAATTTAATCAAGTTAATTGTGGTGATATTATTACTATATGTCTCTGTTGTCATTGATACTTAGCTGTGTTATTTTATAACTAGTTCAAAATGAAATTTTTGGTTTATTTTAACCAAAATATCTACTGAGTGGATTTTGAATTTAAGTGTTCTGTTTCGATTACTTAATTAGAAAAAGGCGGATATTTCACAATCCGGCTGTGAAACCGCTCTTAACTAAACGGCTTCGGCTATTGATTAATAAAGGATTTCCCTTAGTTTGCTGAATCGTTCGGGCCCATAGATTATTTAAGGAAGGGGAACCCAGTAGGCCTACCATGAGTTTAAGGGTGCTTATAGGGTCAGATCAATCAGAACTAAACTCTATGACGTTCTCTTTTAGTTTAAAACAGCGTGCTTTTAACCGTGGCTGTTATGACCACCAAGAAACACGTGCTCACGAAAAACCACGTTTTTATTTAATAACTCGGAAATTATTAAAATATTCAAAAATGTTTAGACGGGGTTATTGGTCACTTATTATAATACAATTTTCAAAGGCTATATAATTTAAGGAAGGCCCTTTAACACTCGAAAAATATGTAATTTAGACATAACTTCGTAATTTTTTCTATTGAGCGAAATTAAAGCTTTTGTGTTTTTTCTAAAATGTTTAGATGAGCCCTATAGTTTACTATCTATTTTTATTTTTCTTAAACCGATTGACTAAGTTACATAATGTGAAATGGTCATTTGAAGTTGTGCATCTGACCTTATAATACTCGCTAGCGACTGCATAAAATATTTATATGAGAAATTGTACAGTGCCCCTAGCGGTTTCCGAGAGGAAACAGAATTTCAAATTAAAGGTTTTACACAATTGCTCTAATGAGTAATGACATGCGGGCCTATTATGTATCTCTAGTTGCCTTCTGGACTGGGTGTCTATCATCAAAAACATAGATATACTATCGAATTCCGATTGTCTAAGGGCATGTTAGCACTTGAAGTGACGACACAGTTCGTAAATAGTTCAATACCCACTAAAAGCAATTTTGAAAGTTTAGTTTTTATCTATGTTTTTGACGATAGGCACCCTGTGCAGTTGGCAACTTAAGATACAGAATAGGGGGGCAGGTAGACTTACAGAGCCACACTCCATTGTCAAAAAGAATGATAGACGAAAACCGTAACCCCTCGGCCATAGCTTCAGGCTTCGAGAGGCGCGCCAAGCGGTTCTTCTTGCGACCGGGCGCCGGCGGAGATAACAAATGTATGAACTTGTATAGAGCCGGCCATGTGTCGCCGCTCGCGCGTCTTGTCCGGCTTCGAGTGACTTGTGCTCTCTCGACGGCGGTGTGTGGGGAGGTGGGCAGGTTGAAACAGTGATCGAGCGCACAGGACGAACCTAGTGTCGAGCGCTTTGAGAGTGCGAGCGCGATATACATGAAGGCTCCGAGGGGTGTCGTGGCAGGGCAAAGCCCGTCGCAAAAACCACCTGGAAGCGCAGCAAGAAGCGCCGCCAGAAGCCTGAAGCTGTGGCCCTGGCGTTAGAGTGTGGTCATCAGATTCAACAGAATAAACACGCTCAGCTATCGTGGGTAAGTCGGTTATGTAATTAAACAGAATAAACCAAATAAACCCATATGGAGTTCGTGACGAATATTGAAATGTCAAACCATCACCAACCATAGTATATACCAGGGATAGGCAAACTACGGCCCGCGAGCTATCTCCGGCCCGCGAACGGTTGCAATCCGGCCCGCGACCATCGACCCACAAGTAAATAATAACAAAACAAAGGTTCATCAAGTGCAGTGTCACTCGCATCAATCAATCGCGTATTTATAAACTATTTCATAATGTACCTGATTTAAATATCTATAGGTAAAGATAATTCCTATTATTTAACTTCGCATAAAAATAAGAGATCTTTTACTGTTTTTGAGACAAAATAATCTATCCTATGAAGTTTATTTCGGAAAATACAAACACTCGTATTTTTATTTCAATAAACAGTGAAAATTCAAAAACCTGGCCCCTCAATATTTTGTAAATATTGGCCCGCATAGAGAAAAGTTTACCCATCCCCGGTATATACCATGGTGGTTTATAATAGTGGCCTGAAGTTAGCTGCACAATCACGTTTGACAGCCAAGTTTTCCCCACGATTTTTGACGTTTGTTGAGGATCATGACCTGGTTCTTTATCTGAGATCATGACCGAATCGTGGGTGGTTTATAATGGAAAATAGTAGTTTATTGTACCCTTAGCCATAGAGTTTCCTCTATGGACTTGGTCACTAAAGTTGTTGGAAGTCCTGTGTTAGTTGATAGGACCAATATTATTTCTGCAAAATGGAGCCTAGATATATTTTTGTTGCGAAACCGTAAAAAAGGGATTTTTCTTGATTGAGTCATGGATGAACGTCCATTGATTGAGCTCATTATGAAAAGGGTCTTCACCTTCACTTTGCAAAAGGACTTACATAGGTATGTTCAATAACCGCACGAGTGTATACCATTTTCTTGCCGTGTGGACCATCCCTTATTTGGACTCATTAGGACGCAAAACACGGATATTAAGAATAGGTTAAATATCTCGGACAGAGTTTCGCTAACAAATAACTGAAGCACCTCTAGTAAGCCGACCCGCTTGTACCCACGAGCCCAGGCACGCACACATTCACATCATAGTAAACCAATTTCCATGTTAAGTCCACTCACACACTTACAAACCGCCGCCATTGCTATGCTTCAGTAGTTACTGAGCTGCGACTCCGTCCGCCTTTTTTTACGTTCGTGGACTGAAAACAATACTTTTCGAATTAACAATTAATAAATAGGTGAGGATTTATAACACAGAGTGTTGTTAAATCTTACAAAGAAGATAATGTATAAAGACAATATGCATGCTTAGTAAATATTTAATATAAAATCCTTGATAATGCAGTTATAGCAAAACCAGAGTAAATTATGTACCTACCTATTATGTATGTATACAATTTGTTAAAATATACTACAGTTTTCTTCATAACAAATGTATGATCATTAAGTTATATTATACTTCAATGTGTATGATAGATAAGTTCCATCTAGCTAGTGCCGACAATCAAAACAATCAACTTCATACCATGAACACCCTAATTTATTGTGAAAAACCCATAACAAAATCATACGCAATTAGGGTTACCACTGCAAAATTTGGAAAATCCTGATTAAAAGCCGAACGTTCCAATAAAAGTCCGGAGATTTTAGTCATAAAATGAAATAATAAATCCTAAGCGCAGCGCACTACTTACAGGGATAGCTAAAAAATTATCTACAGGCATTTTCAAATAATTGTATGCCAACATTAAACAGGCATTCAATATATTTCAATCTAAGTAAAAAATCCGGACAAATTAGAAAGCCGGGCAAAGTCCGGACGGAAGGCCTAAAGTCTGGACATGTCCGGACAAATCCGGACGGATGGTAACCCTATACGCAATGTACAACCATGGATGAGCAGAACTAAGTAAGGTCCAAAATCAATGGGTTCAATGGCCCTTTCTGTAAAAAAAACCCCGAAAAATTAATGCGAATTTTGCGGAAAGGGTCATTGAATCCCCAGTATACCCGAAAACATCTGCCGGCACTGTGATTGATATAGGTGTCGGTAAACAAGAGTGCATCACACTAACTTGTAGTTGTCGTCCACCTCTGTCTACCGTTCTTATCATCTGTAAACAAAATGTGATATCTTTTTGAGACCGTCACCATACACCTAGGGTTACCAGATGACAGGCATTTTCCTTACATGTCAGGAATTTTAACCCTCTGTCAGGAAATCAGGAAAAAATTGCATTTGTCAGGAATTTTTAAGAGGATGAATAAATGCTCAAAATTATTATATTTATTAAGTAACATTCTTTTTGGAACGAAAACTGTTGAAAATCGCGCTACCTACGCATTAACATCAAACTTTTATGAAAAATATCAGGAAATTTATTGAATAATCAGAGGTTTTGTCAGGAATTCACGTTATTGGATCTGGTAATCCTACGTACACCAAGCATATACTTATGAACTCATATAACGGTCATTATCATACAACACGGTACCTATACCTATACCTATACCTATCTTTGCGTGTCGGTTGACAGTAATGATAAACGTTAGGCAGACTAGCAAACACTGCCAGTTATTTGCAATATTTAGATAATATTATACTTGAAAGTATCATGTATTAGTACATTACGATACGAGAGCGATGAAACGTTTTCTGACGAGTGTGAGTTTGCGGCACGAGCCGAAGGCGAGTGCTGCAATCACACGAGTCGAGAAAAAGTTTCTCGCACGAGTTTAAATATATACTATACTACCATACAATAATACAAGCTATATAATGTGAAATTAAATCAACTGCCCGAATTCATACTGGAGACTCTGTAAGTGATCAGGAACAATGTTTAACGACTCTCCAGGTGAAATTTGAGAATTTTTTTTTGTTCCCATACTGCATATGCTACAATATTTCTTTGTATGATTTCGAAAAAAAAGGATCATTGAACCTTGTTCCTGATCACTAACCGAGTCTCCAGTATAAATTCGGGCGGTCGATTAAATTTCGCCTTATATAAATAAATACCTAGAAATTCAACAATACAAAATTTAACCAAAAATAAAACAACATACACAAGATACTTCGTGCAAAAGGTTTTTGCTCCTATTACAATATTTAATTAAATGAATCGTAAGAAAAGTGGGCAATATAGCGGCACCTTTTCGGGTATTCCACATTCAGACGAGGCCTTCCTTAGGCGCACAGCGTCTTTGCAATTATTATAACCCGTAGACTAACTTGTGTGCGTGTGCTAAAAATGCGCGCGAAACGATGATGATGATTTGATGATTTAGAGGTGGGACGCCCGCTGGGCACAGGCGGGTGGTCGGCTCTCTAGTTGGAGCTATTCCATCCAATTCCCATGGCTTGGAGCTTTGGTATCCTATTGTCCCAGTTGCATTCCCACCTCAAATCTTCCACTTCTCTTAATATATCTTAATATGTCTGAGTACCCAAGGCACTTGAGGTCTTCTTCTTTAATGTGATCATTACCAAATACTTCCCATCTTAGGCTAGAATATATAAAGTATTCACGTAAGTAGTGCTTACTCGTTTCCTCCTCGCCGCAGTGCGAAACGATTCAGAACGAGTCTAATTTTCAAGATTAAAATCGACTAAAATTACAATATTGCATTTAAATCATTTTTCAACTTACAACGGTTAATGATCAAGATTTTCGTATTGATGGTAAAATATGATGACACATAAAAATCAAATTGATTAAACGCAAAACCAAAAAACACTCAAAAAGAGACTATTTTCAAAAATAAAATCTATCGAGCGAAAGTTTTCCAATTAGGTAACGCTACTTACAACATAAAGATAAAGGTTTGAAAAAACATATATATAAGTTTAATATTTCATATTGAATATATTTCATATTTCATTTCATATTGAATGGTAGATTCAGTACAATCGTTCAAAAACTGTTGAATAAGGAAGGCGTCCTCTTCAGTTTAAAATCGTGGAAAGCGCGGTTATTCCACCCTGGCATTTCACCGTGTTGTGATAAATAACCGTTATAAAAGTTATAATCGAATAGTGTTTGAGTTTATCACGGTAGGCGTGATGATGCATAATTTCTGAACTCATTGGCGCATGCCCATAGCGCTGTGGCAGGAATAGAACTGTCTGAAGAATCTGTTATTGATAGGCTAAAGCTGGTTTATTTGTCCAAGGCTAAAGTATATATAACCGTGCGTCCTTTCAATGATGATATGCGGCGCTAAGACGTGGTCTCTTACCAAGGGCTTGATCCGCCGAATCAGTAAGTTGAAGTCGCAGTTGGCTGGCCATATTTGTCGCCGACACGACGTCCGTTGGGGCCGAAAGGCGTTAAAATGGAGACCACGTACAGCAAAGCGTAGCGTAGGCTGACCTCGTGCCCGCTGGACCGATGACCTGAAGGACGTTGCGGGTAGCGGCTGGATGAGGATGACGCAAGACCGGCAAGAGTGGCGAAATATTGGAGATGCCTATGTCCAGCAGTGGACGAACACAGGCTAATGGATGGATGGAGATCGCTTAGCCACTGTGTCAATGGCCACGTAATAAAAGTGATAAGCACCCATGTGAAGGTGATTCGGTATGATCAGTATTTACATTTACACCCGGTGTTTCAGACTATTATAAGGATTACACATTTCACATGAAGTTGTCGGTTACCGTATTTCCATGACTCTCCAAAAAAGAATAACCTTAAATTAGCATTTCCATATAAAAGGGCCTTATAATAGGTCTGTACATATGAAATTGCCGAAATTTTCTTACAGATTCATGAGTTCTTAGTTCCTGTAATTCAAAAGATATTTCCATTATTTATTTTTTGTTTGTAAGTTGATTTCAAGGTTTTACATCTACGTATTATGTTTTTATTGACAGTTTGGTAACCAAAATTAAAATTTCAAAAACAGTTCATCCTAAATGATAAGATTCGTAATATTTTTTACAGCTTATTATTAAATTATTGTTGCTGTTAGCTTAATGTTGTCTCATTAATACACTAAAGAAATTCCAAAATTTGGATTTGTTATTCCAAAAAAAAAACAAAAATGTTAGTACCGAAAATTGAGTAATTTCATATGTAATATTTTAATATTTTGGTGTCGAACAAAACGGATTCGATAAATTTGACATTTAAAATCTTTAAATTCTAAATACAATAAGTTATTAATTATATTGCAATAATACCTTATTGCAATAAAATAAGGGTTACATTTTAATATATCGAATCGATGTCGAGTCGATAGTAAGTTCATACTTGCACCCCTGCCTCGACAGAACTAGCGTTAAAACTCGGTCTTACCCGTTGTGGGTCCCAAGACCGGACGCTAAGAAAAAAAAAAGGATTTGTGCCAATAATATCTAATAAAACACATATCTAATAGCCAGACTTTTCAGTCTCAAGGCCGGACGCAAAATAAGGGGTTCACGAAAGGGTGAGATGTGTGGCTGTGCTTAGCGGGGTTGGCGCGGCCGCGGGTAGTAACACAGTAAAATATGTAGGTAGTATGGGAACTTGCGTGTCTCGGCGAGTCTGCCAGTCTCGTCTAGCTCACTCGTTTCTGACTGAACGGTAGATATAAAAAGCCGGACGGGCCGGACGCAGTCAAATTTGGCCGGACAAGAGGTCAAAAAGAATAACACTGTCCGGTTTTATCCGGACGGATGGCAACGCTAAACAGAACCCACCTATACAATACCCTGCCAAAGATGACCTACGCTTGACTGTTTTTAGGAATTATACCTGGAACACTGCAGTCTTGCCTTTGATAAAACCTGTTCTACCTACCAGTTGCAACAAACTTTAAACAGGTTTAAAACCGTCCGCACCAAGTCTACTCTTATAGCGTTGCCACAGAAACTGTGGCGTTGCTCTTCCTAATACGGCTATTTAAAGATTCAAAGATTATAATCGCACAACGAAGTTCAGTGTACCGAGGCCAGAGAATATAAAGTATTTGCCGAGGCGTTGATTGTGCGGAAGCCAGCATGACAGTGTCATAGCCGTTTATAAATAAGGAAACTTGAACTGCAGGCCACTGTACGACTAAAAATGCGTCTCCTTGACCAATAACTGCCAATTTTAAACATTAAAATTCAAATTTACAGAAACCAATAGAAACTTTGCGATGACAGTTTATACAATACACAGGTAATAATAACAAGGTTTTGTTGAAAAACTTTTGAGTAAATTTTGAATGTAAGTGTGCTGTTTCGATTAATTACGTAGAAAAAGACGGGTTTTTCACAATCCAGCTGCTAAACGGCTCTTTAAATAAAATCTCTTTTACAATTTGGATAAACCAAAACCATTAGGCGCAAGACAGACAGACAAGATGTAAGGCGAAGACGGGGCACGGACGAGGTGCGGGCGCGACTATTTAGGGTTCCTTGGTCAAAAAGGAGCCCTTATAGTTACGCCCTCAGAACATTTAAATAGTTAGAAAAGCCTTGGAGCTGTATGCGTACCAGAACCTTTGTCGCCTCACACCCACAGGCACACACCTTGTCGTAATTGAAATACTATCAAAACTTTAATCCAAGTGGTTGTTCTTTCTACGCACAACAAATGACTTATATCGAAAACTTATCAAATGAAAAAACTACCGTATCTCTGTGTAAAACGGTGTATTTTTCAAACAAACGATTTCATTTACGACGTTTTAGTTTTGATACCATGTGACCATTATAAACCTACCGGCTTTAGGTGGTTGATAACTTGACCGGAGCGGTATTGCGAACTTAATATTAAACACAGTCTGATTATATGACGTGATGATTTATTGCTAGGGATGGGAACAGATGTATTTTCTTAACGTAAAACTTCGACTAACTTTTTTTATAATCAATCGAGAAACCAATTTGCTCTGAGACAATTTGTGTGTTGTTTTTTTTTCTATTTTTATTATCTTGTTTTACACATTTTAGTAAAATTGTTTTAACGTGTATTAGGTGTATATAAGGTGATTTCATTGATATAGCCAAATTCATACTTAAAACTTTGTAAGTGATCAGTAATAATGATAATGTATGGTCACGACATGAATCCCCGAGGGGGTATCAGAGGTATTCCGAGTGTGAACTGTGAAATGCAAGTTACAGTCCACACTCGGTACAACCGCGTTTCACCGACGAATATATTAAGATTTAACGTATTTTAAATTATATTATGGTAGCTTCAAAATAATTGGATTTTTCATAAACACTCTTATGGAAAATCCCATTTCAAAGGAGAATGGGCGTTTTGGTCCATACCACCAATACACTTGTGTTAGGTGACATAAATAGGTGTTATAATAACATTCGAGAAACCGTTAACAGTTACTCCAAAATCGATCGGGTAACTGTACAATCAAGGAGAAAAGTTTTCATATAAAATGTATGAGAAAATATTTAAAACCGTACAAGTGTGTGTTTATTTACTCTACGGTGTAATTCTAAGCTATGCATAAGTATAAATACTTATTTTTCAATATGTTTATAAATATATTATATTTAACCTTTATGAGCTTTTTATTAATACTGTTATTATAACAATTAAAAAAATTATTATTACTCGATATATTTCGGCCCTCGGTATGGGGCCGTCATCAGTCGAATGTAAAAAATTACACCGTAGAGGAAATAAACGCACACTTATTCACTTTTAAATATTTTCTCATTCATTTTATATAAAAAAAAATTTCCTTGCTTGTACAGTTATCCGGTCGATTTTGGGGTAACTGACAACGGTTTCTCGAATGTTATAAAAGTTTTATCTTAAATCTTAATTTAAGAATATCGCTCAAGGAATAAAAAACGTCTATCGATTGTGTGACACCACGATACGGCACAACACTAGCGAGCAAGTTTGACAAGTAGGGAGAGCATACATTACTTGTTTACTACATCTTAGCCAAAATTGTGAGCGTACATTGCCGGTAATGTATATTTTTGTTGTCACCATGAGTAAATTAGTTATTTATCTAAAATTCTCATACTATACAAAGTTTTTATAATTACAGGTGAAAGGAAATATCTCAATTTTTCCGGTTTGCTTTCTTATTCGTGATTCTGCAAGTAATTATTGCACAAGACGGCATTTCTCTTTAGATTAGGCAGAGCTGTTCACAGAGTCACGGTTCGCGTGCGACTATGGGCAGCAATCCCGTGTTTCGGTTTAAGTATTGATGTTCAACAGTAGTTGTGGCGCGCTTGACACGCCCACTTAGCCTTTCTATTTGATTTAAATGTTCTGTGGTTACGCCATATCCCTCCATCTATCTGTCTGTCTGTCAGACGGCTTAGCTCAGTGACTCTTTGTACTAGAATCAAATAATCACGCCGACAAAGTGGTAAAACAGAATTTTGAAAAAAAAAATTAGAAAACAAAAAAGTGGGAAAGAATTATTTTTTCTCGTCTATTCCATGGTGTGCAGTGTCGTTGGATAGGTCGTTCAAAAATATTGCGTGTGTGTGTAAAACATTTTTTGATTTAGAGATCCGTTAGCGAAATATTAAGCTGTAAAGCGCTAATTTTTGTAAGATTCAAGTGCCAGCTAAAAGGTTATTTTTAGATTTGTGAAAAAATCCACGGTAGTAGTATACAGGATGTTAAAAAGACTGCTACGTGCAAAACATCAGAGAAGAAGATATTCAACTGTAACTTTAAGACTCGCAATAGGTACGAGTGGGTCTATTTTAGAACCTGCACATGAATAGCTGTTTCACGGACGTTTCTTCCTCAAAAAACGCCCGTATCTCGTTGTCTTAGGGTTCATGTATTTTTGTTTGAAACACAAATATTTTCTAAACTAATGGTTTGTGCTGTGTTTTTTGAAAAGTGGTTCAGTATCAAAATGTAGTTTCATTTAAAGCAGTCTATTTACATCCGGTATTTACCGAAGTTAAAACGAAAACTATCTCAGCTAAGTAGGTTTTACAAGTTAACGAGTCGGGTGATATAGTCGACCAACTTTTAAAACTACGTAACCCTACACTGCGCTTGGCCCGACACGCACTTGGCCGGTTCCTAAATTATACTGAAGAAGAGACGGGGTGCGGACGGGATTAAAGAGGCAGGTGCATTGCGACTGCGAGCGAGACTATGATATGCATGGGATGATCCGCGACGCGTCTCTTCTGTATGTTTTGCAAAGGGTGGAGACGACGAAGCGTCGGCGTCTCGCCTGCGTTTCATCTCCGCCCGATCTTCTCTTTGTGTTTTGCGTCGCGACGCTTCTATATTTTGTATGAAAGTACATTAAAGGGGCGTCCCATCCTCGCCTTATATCTTTTCTATTTGTCTTGCGCTTTCTCTTTTTAATTTTCAAGTTAATAGCTTTATCGACCTCGAAGAAAAATGTCTCTGGGGACACACAATTCACACGAGGCTCGGCGTTTACATTTTTCAAACAAGAAATAAAATTTTCGTATCGATCGTTTTTTTTTATATTATAAAGGGTTCCTCGTTCGAGCGAATTAATGGTTCTTAGCACGATATTTACTAGCTTTCAATATTACTATTATATAAATAACTCACCACCCATCACGTTGGGACGCAATAATCGTCGTTGAAACGCGGGTGTACCGAGTATGAACTGTGACTTGCATTTTACAGTTCAAACTCCGAACACTTCTGACACCCCCTTGAGGATTCATGTCGTGACGATATATTTACATGTTTTTTTTTATTTTTCTTTGCCTTGTGTTAAACTCTCTCAAAGAATAGTAGATTCAAGCAAAGCAAAGCACTCCAAGCAACGTACTATATACTCTTACATATATTTACTTGAGCTTGAGCATGAGTTATAAATAATCGCCTTTTTTCTCAAGGCTATAAAGGCTAGATTTGCTTCTAAAATAAGAGGACTGATATAGTACTGCCTGCGCATTGGCAGAGTGCAATACAGGTCAAAGCCCCGTACTCCAACAATGTAACTATAAAACTGAACGTAGCTGCTAGAATGTTATGCTCTCCTGGTAAAAAGTGTTATGTGGTTATGCTTTTGTGAAATGCTGCATTTACATAGAGTGTTAAGATGAAGTTGCGGAAGCCGAAAACTGGCGATAGTACCCGCCCATACGAACAGCTTTCCGTGAAAAAGAAATTGAGAAATCGAGAAAAACAAATCTGTTGTTTCATACATTTTGTTCGAGTAGCTATAGGTACACAGCTAGTAGCTTTTCTGGTGGAACAGCAGATTTTTTCTGTCAATCTGAAGGTTGGCTCCATATGTAAAATTTGTTCGTATGGACGAGCTCTGTCGCCAGTATCCGGCTTCCGCAACTTCATCTTAACACCCTGTATATTTGCGGTTTTGATTCTACTCGTATCTATGTTTCATAATGTCAACACTAGAGAGATCAAAATCTTGATGATGACGATGTTGAGATGGAGCGCCTGTTGGGCACAGGGGCTCTACCGCGTAATTCTCATTTGTATCAACTTGAAGCAAATGCATGCGAAATTCAACGCGTGCAAAAGAGATGGCATGTTAGGCGGGCGTCGTCGCACGCACGACAAATTTCAATCTCAAGTTGATGTTGATGAAAATGAGAATTACGCGGTAGACCCACTGGTCGGCTCTCTGCGACCTTTGGAGCTATTCCATCCAATTCCCATTGCTTGGAACTTTGGTATCCTAATATCCCAGGGGCGTTCCCTCCTCAAATATTTCACTTAGTTTAATAAATCCAGATATGAATGAATAAACACTCTGGCCAGGGCGGAGTTATTCCAGTAAACCGTGGGAAAAACATGATTAACTTCTTTATTAATTTTGAATTGGTGCGAGTGCTTAATTAAATATTAACAAAAGCTTATTTTAAAACCTATAATGTAAATAAAAATATCTGAGAGCACGGTAGTGCCCGCGCTAAGTCGAGCCAAAGGAAGCAGGGCACTACGTACCTTTTTTCGAAGCGTTCCGTCGTATTTTCGAACCTCATAGCTTCGGTCTGAATAATACTAGAGAGCCCAAATTATCAGGATAAGAAGTAGTTAGCATACTTATAATAATAAGCATCTCAAAATCCAACCCTACGTCCGAGCCGGGCAAGGCGGGCAACGTGTACAAAACTTACACGGATAACAGGGCAATGGCATTTCGCAGGGCAGCTTGAGCCGAGCTGTTGGGCAGTAGCGACCCCACGGACCCGAACGCGCTCCCGGGGGAAGGTCCTGTTCCTCATCTTCGGCTTGCCTTTGTTGGCGGGCTGGAGTGAACAATGACGAGGGACAGATCCCCCACCTCTTGCCGTGGGAGGCCGGTCTGACTTGAGTAGAGAGCTATATAATACTTAATATTCTCTGGCTATATGCTCGAAGAGTGGATGTGAAACGTAAGTGGCGAGTGGGCACGTGATGCTGGACCCTCAGGAAGCAAGTGATCGTCGTTTAAAGTCTTCCAACTTTTAGCCGTTTAGCAAATGTTGCCCTTTTGTCCCATTTAATTGAGACTGCGAGTCTCCGCCTGCCCAGTTTTCCGTGTTATTAACATAGGTCGGGTAGGCGCCATAGTTCCTTCTATAGTCCCAGATATCCAGTCCACTAGCACCTCAACGCAATAGTCTGATTTCCTTCGTTTTCATTCCTTACAATAGTCCTACACAGACCGGGGGTTGTCCTTGGGTGCACTCCTACAGTGCGTACAGGGATAATCGTCGGTTGGTGTCACATCACATTTGGATGAAATTATCTAAAGGTTCTCCCAAAGAACCTGGTCCCTGGACGACTACATAGTCCCGAGATATGATAAATATATTTAAGATAATGACAATAAACTCTTTATTTCAGATACGATGTCATCCATATCAAATAATTTTAATTACAACTAATACCTTTAAATAAAGAAGAACAATCACATTGTATGCTGATTTTGCTCGCAGCGAGCAACAACTTATAAAAAGCTGTGCACGACAGCGTATGATACGAGTATAAAACATGTTTTTATGATCGAGTTTCCACACGTGGCAACCCTGTCCATAAACGATGTAATACGATTTCTCACGATAGTGTGAAATTTAAGATTGAAATGTGCGTCCTGTTTATTATTTATGCACCGTTTATCATTTGATATCATGTCAGGAGCCGTACCTTTAAGAGCGGTTTCGCAGCCGGATTGTGAAATACCCGCCTTTTTCTAATTAATCGACAGAGTACACTTCAATTCAAAATTCACTCAATAGGTATTCAACAAAACTTTATTACCTATGTATTGTGTATGTTGTCATCGCAATGTTTCCATTGGTCTATGTAAATTAGAAATTCAAAAGTTTTGAATTTGAGAAATTTTTAAATTCTTATTTACAGATACCAGTGGAAGTTTTGCGATGGCAGCATACACAATACATAAGTGAGAAGGTTTTGTTGAATAACTATTGTGTACATTTTGAATTTAAGTGTTCTGTTCCGATTAATTAGAAAAAGGCGGTTTTTTTACAATCCGGCTGGGAAACCGCTCTTAATATAGAATCTTTGTTTACTACTCTTCATCCATGTACGCTGTCTGTAGGAGTTGACACGTGCTCTGTGGAAAAGGTCATCTGAATTTCGTATATCTCTCTCTGTCATCAATATCTCTCTAATCGGCGGGAGCTTACTTTACTCGAACACATAATAAATATTTTAATTCCACACCGACTATAGTTAGCTTTTAAGAGTCAAGTATTTTATTATTTAAAAAATATCTTCAAAGAAACAAAAATTAAGTATTTCTGATTTTAGTTGTGGCGTTACTATTTACTTCATACATTATCTAAAAATATATAACTTTAAACTCTCGCGTTTTGTACACATTATAATATATATAATCGGGTCTACCGCGATCAATTTTTACCTTTTTTCGTAAAAAGGTAAAAATTGATCGCGGTAGACCCGATTATATATATTATCTAAAAATCTCGCAAAAGTGGAACAACTTACTTTACTCGAACACATAATAAATATTTTAATTCCACACCGACTATAGTTAGCTTTTAAGAGTCAAGTATTTTATTATTTAAAAAATATCTTCAAAGAAACAAAAATTAAGTATTTCTGATTTTAGTTGTGGCGTTACTATTTACTTCATACATTATCTAAAAATCTCGCAAAAGTGGAACAATTCAATCAAATAAATTTTAGGCTTTCATTTAGACGGACAATATGAAATGGTGTATGTCCCTGATTTTTTCACAAATATCGCGTTAAAGACCAGAAAAATATTTAAAATAATGGGTTTTACAAGGCTTCGTTAAGTGACTTATGAAAATTTAACAAGCAAAGTATATAAGCACGCACACCACTTGGAAGTATCATCAATATTCTAATTAATTAAAACAGAATAAAAAATTACAAGTAATCGAGGCACAATTAAGGTATTCGGAAATAATTATTATTTCCAACGCAAAGGGTGAGACTCGCTCAGCACAGTTCGAACGGCGTGGGGCAAAGCGTGAGGCGCTTGTTTAGATCAGCCAGCCAAATATGCGCTTTATTGTATAAGTCTCGCTGCGCATCGGAGTTGGCGTCGTCCTGCACCGGGTTCTTAACACCTATACCTAGCAGATTCTGCTACGGTGAAGGAAAAAACATAGAGATAAACCCTGCATGTCCTAAAAATAATATGTTGTGTGTGAAGTATGACGATAGGTTGCACTCCGTACTAGTAGTAGGGAGTGAAACTTATCGTCATACTAGTAGGCTACTAGCACTTACTCCCTAAAGAAACATGTATATCGTGATTCGTGACAATATGATTTCTTTGTTGTTTAAATATATATATATTTTCATAAATGTGCCTCAATGTAAATAAATAATACAGTTTTGGGTTTACCTCGGCCAGAGAATTAGTCTGGCGATGCAGCGAGGTAACTGCCAGTCTCTTGCGCACCGCACCCGACGGCAACGGTTTATATAATATTTTTTATCGAAGATTTGTTACTACTGTAAGTTGAATTAATTACTAATTATTTTAAAAAGGATCGACTTACGAGACTTATTTCGCGACACGCGACATGTTAATTCTTTCCGAATTCGTTCTCAAGCGAGCGAGTGTCTGTCGTCAGCGGACGAATTCGGAAAGAATTGTAAACATGTCGTGTGTCGCGAGAAAATTCACATATTTTTTTTTAGTTTATTTATTCAACAACAAAATAGAACACATTAATTTAGTAAATGGATCACCAAAACCCCAAACATAAATCGATCCGATTTAAATATTTTTTTATCTGCTTTAATGTTACTTATCAAATTAATTTAATTATTTATTTATTTTAGGTTGTCCATGTTATTTGGTATTTAATTTAAAATTAGTTAAAGTTTCAAGAGTTACTTAAATAAGAATGTAACATTTCACGTCGTCGTCCCTTGCTCTCCTGCTCACGATCGCAATCCCTTCGATGAAAAGATATAAGCCTTATATAATTTACCTCTTCGCAGAACAAGTTGCAATGAGAGCCTAATTGTACAGTGGAGACCACATCAAGCTATACACTTGCAGTACGACATTAGCCCCTACAGAGAAGAATATAAGATAGGTACAAAGTCCAATGTGTCTTACTTGATGCGGTCTCCACTGTACCTAGCAATTGATCGTGCGCGTTGAGCGCATAATAGTAGTTTATGCTACTAGGGCGAAAAGGAATAAATTACGAGGACGATTTAAAACACGAGCGTAGCGAGTGTTTTAAACGTAACCGAGTAATTTATTGCTTTTACGCCCGTGTATCATACTACGTTTTTCAATGCATAGTGTGAGGAAATGAAAATAAATATAATCTTGTGAACTTTAAATTATAATTGCCTCAAAAGGACTGTATCCAGAGCCGTTAAACAGTGGAAAAAAAAGTATAACATCTATGGTACACAGGAAAAGCTGCAGGTTAGCCAACCATTGTAAATAAATAAAAAAAATAATAATAATAAAGCCCTAGGGCAAAATAATCGACTTTTTGTTCGGTTTTGATGCATAAATAGTGGGCCTTTACGAGCACATGCATTGAAAAAACATTATCATACTGGCACCAACAGACCAAATGGAATGCACGTCCAAATTGCATTTGCATAATTTATTTATTTAAAGACACCAGCACCCGTAGCACAGTGTTTAATCGCGCGCGACGTGACTTAGTTGAATCACAAGTGCGAGGACACGGTGATTTTATGTACGGGACAGTATGTCAGCACACTGTATTGGATTTTTAAACTGTGATGTCACACTCCTCGCACTTATGATTCAACACGATTAAAGATTGTGCTACGGGTGCAGTACTTTTTTTTCTCGAAGCTTGTCCTGGTCCCGTAGCATAGTGTTTAATCGCGCGCGACGCCACTAGTTGAATTACAAGTGCAAGGAGCGTGACACTAAAACATCGTGTCACGCTCCTAGCACTTGTGATTCAACTCACGCGCGATTAAACACTATACTACGGGCCCTGTGCTTTCTTGGAACCGTAGTATAATGTGAGGAGCGTGAAAAGATGTTTTAGCGATTAAACAGTATGTCACACTTCTCGCACATTGTGATTCAACTAAGCGCGTCGCGCGCGATTAAGGCGATATGTAAAAGTTTTAGCGTCCCTTTTTCTCCATATGCGAAAAAATCCTCAGTGCGAGAGGGACGGATTCGAGGAAAAGTAGCAAAAAGTCGATTTTTTATTAATATAAAATGTACTAAAGTTGCTATCAAAATTTCGTTTAACCAGGTCCTAGATATTGTTAAAACCCATCTAATAAAATATAATTGCAGTCCATATGTCGTTCTGAATTGTCAAACCAGGAGAATTGGTGTCGAAAACGACCTCATTTCAATAAATATTTCTATCGAGCCGAATTTCTCCAATCGCGTTTCTGTTTTAACAGATCCCTAGATAAAGATTCCAAAAATAATATACTATTTTATCAAAATAATACACTATTTACTAAAGTAGATATGCAAGTTCTAAAAGTGTCGATTTTTTTTCCGTAGCGCCTTAAACACTGTGCTACGGGGCTAGCACAGATAAACAAGTGAGACTTATCCGCATAAGATATTTATAACACCATTACTTCTTCCAGTTTAGTAATTAATTAGTGTAATTATATAATGAACAAAAAATGTAAAAAGTAACTCACTATTTAATTTATTCCCAATTATTTTTCAACTCGTCTTA
The DNA here is from genome assembly GCA_934047225.1 of Ypsolopha sequella. Taxonomy (NCBI): domain Eukaryota; kingdom Metazoa; phylum Arthropoda; class Insecta; order Lepidoptera; family Ypsolophidae; genus Ypsolopha; species Ypsolopha sequella. The sequence goes on from OW203991.1 coordinate 18,277,674, forward strand.
CGAATTGATGTTGTTAGCTTAGACTGTTAGACCCCAAAAAAGGCATCAGTTTAGTTTTCCGGAAGAAAGGATGCCACTTGCCACAATTGTTTATTGGACCAATATCTACCGATAAAGATCGGTAGCCTTCGGGAGCCTCTTCAATTTGGGGGGGGAGGGGGGTTCAAAGATACACTGCGCCAAGCGTCATTTAAAAAAATTAAACTGTCTGAGTTTGTCAACTACATCAAGATGGGTGTCTTTTTCAGGTAAATTAAGGACGTAGAATTCATTTCTGGCATAAAAAAATGTGATATTTTAAGTAGTTTCTTGAAAATTTTTACATACATTAAAATTTTATGAAATACTTTTTACTTTCAGGCACCACCAAAAAAAAACCTCAGGTTTTTTTAAGTAACAAAAAATACTTTACGAAAGCCTATTTTATGCAGATAAATAAAAATATAAGTTTTATTGGATTTTTAAAGGAAAAAACCGTAAAAAAAAATAAAACAATGTCGATGAGCTCTTATTTTACTACTACTTATTAACTAACCTGATAAAAGTATATTTATGTATAGTGTATTTATAAAAGTATATATATGCATAAAAACTATAAACACGTAAAAATGCTTTTCTATGGTTCTAAAAGAGTATTAACTATTTAATTATCATTTAAATTTTTTGCAGCTTCTACCATCTATAACAAATAGTTCTAGGTGTGAAGTAAGTAAGTACTGCTGTAAGAAGACAATTGTGTTCCTGGTCACGAGTACCAATCTTTAACAAATAGGTTCTGGACTAGTCCTATCTTCTGTAAGAGAAATAAATATCCTGCTTATAGATGTATATACATATGTATTATGTACAGTCATATGTACTTACAGTACTTAGTATGTATTTATTTAATAATTAAAAGATGACCACTGGAAGCGGTACCACCCGTAGAATGAGGTAATAGTAATGCATATATACCTCTCTACGTCTCCTACGTTATTATGACATACTTGAGGAGTACATCGATTTATTAATTACAAATTAAATCATTGGCCGTGATTTATTTGTGTGGTCGTCTAGTAGATTAGGACACTACGTTATGTTACAAAACGGTTATGCTCAAAACAATATATATCATTATTCAACAAAGGAAAATAAGGTATTCAAGAAAAACTAATGTACTAGGTATTTGTTAAATGATACGACTTAGCTGTATTCTGGAACTCAGCTATAGTTCAAGGCTATTATTGCCATTGAAAATCCAAGGGAAAACGAAACACATTAATGACTAAATCACTATGTAAAACCACCTTTGATTCGACATTCCGTGAGACGTTTAACGAATAACATTTCATAGCTTCGTAAGTTGCGCGCGACGTTATATTTTTAATTAGATAAATGATTATGTAATTATCCGATACCATAGTAAAGTGTGTGGGTTTGTGTGTAAAATATAATATTGCAGTTGTTTGGGTTAGAAAAAGGGGTTGATGAAGCGTAGATACTCGAGGCACGGTGGCTGCACGCTGTACGTTGATTTAGCTAGACTTTTGGTATTTGAGGGGATTCTAGACCCAGATGAGTCCAGAATGAAGTGGGGGTTAAATTTATTTTAGCACAGTTGCATCTTTTTTGCATCCCACTTTGCATTGACACCTTGTTATCTCGAGGCAAATGCTGTCCGCAGCTGGGTTGTCAGACCAGTGGGGTATCTATTGGCTATTTTTCTGCTTCCAGCCCCAATCGGGGGGACTAGGCAGAATTTGTTGCAGTACTAAAGCCTGGCCCCACTCATGAACTCCCTGGCAAACTGCGCGTAATATTTTCTCCAGGATGACACGAATAAAGAGAGCTGTTTGGCTTCCTGTCGTCCAAATATCACCCGATGGACTTGCCCATCAATAAAGAAATTTATGTAGCGAAGGGTAATCTGTTCTTTCCAATGTTGCTCGTGAACTGCCAAAATTGGAGCCATTTAACTTGAAGCGTCTGACACGCGAATGATGGTTCACTTGGTGGATACAGTAGACCAGGGTCATACGAAGTTAATGCACAGCAAACACCGATGTGGTAGTTATCGCTCTGGCATGTGTACTGAAATTGCCAAGATTAGAGGTATTATGGGTTCATGTGGTAACGGGGAAAAACCACAATTTCTTGGCATGCCTCTAGATTGAATCAGCTCTAGGTATGAGCGTTTCTTTTAATAGTCAAGAATGTATAATATATAAATAATCAGTTTAATAGCGTGAGTGAGTGTGCATAAGACAATTTATTTTGTTTAAAGGTCCTGAAAGAGCGGAGGTTTTGCCTGTGTTCCACAAACTTAGTGGATGCGATACAGTATCGTTTTTTAACGGCAGGGGAAAGAAAAGTGCTTTTGAAGCATGTAATTCATTCTCTTTTGCCACTAAAGGGTTTAAGGATCTTAAAGATAGCAATATAAATGAGGCAGAGATTGTGCTACATAAGTTTGTCATAGCCATGTATGATAGGTATGCTAGCCAATCACTGAGTACTAACTAAAACATTAATATAAAGTTAAATTCATCGTAGCGAAAAGTCATATTACATGAACTTTTTCAGATCAAGTCCCTGTCCCTGCACGACTATCAATCATTGCCGTAAATATCTTTTTACAAAAACAGATCGGCAGATTGAAAATTTACCACCAACAGAAGCGGCCCTTTGTCAGCATATTTTACGCGCAGCTTGCCAGGGAGTTCATGAGTGGGGCCAGGCTTTAGTGCTACAACAAATTCTGCCTAGTCCCCCCGATTGGGGCTGGAAGCAGAAAATTAGCCAATAGATACCCCACTGGTCTGACAACCCAGCTGCGGACAGCATTTGCCTCGAAATAACAAGGTGTCAATGCAAAGTAGGATGGAAAAAAGATGCAACTGTGTTAAAATAAATTTAATATGTACCGAATTGTACCACTGCGGTAGAAGCTATAAAAAATGAAAATGATAATTAAATAGTTAATACTCTTTTAGAACCATAGAAAAGCATTTTTACGTGTTTATAGTTTTAATGCATATATATACTTTTATAAATACACTATACATAAATATACTTTTATCAGGTTAGTTAATAAGTAGTAGTAAAATAAGAGCTCACCGACATTGTTTTATTTTTTTTGATGGTTTTTTTCCTTTAAAAGTCCAATAAAACTTATATTTTTATTTATCTGCATAAAATAGGCTTTCTTAACGTATTTTTTGTTACTTAAAAAAACCTGAGGTTTTTTTTTGGTGGCGCCTGAAAGTAAAAAGTATTTCATAAAATTTTAATGTATGTAAAAATTTTCAAGAAACTACTTAAAATATCTCATTTTCTTATGCCAGAAATGAATTCTACGTCCTTTAATTTACCTGAAAAAGACACCCATCTTGATGTAGTTGACAAACTCAGACAGTTTAATTTTTTTAAATGACGCTTGGCGCAGTGTATCTTTGAACCCCCCTCCCCCCCCAAATTGAAGAGGCTCCCGAAGGCTACCGATCTTTATCGGTAGATATTGGTCCAATAAACAATTGTGGCAAGTGGCATCCTTTCTTCCGAAAAACTAAACTGGATGAGCTAACGGACCCAGCTATGTATAAAAATCACGCATAAGAACCTACATTGTTAGTTTTTACTCACTTATACAAATTAATTAAAAGTCTTTCAAGTTGATAGGTTGATTATGTTCCATAAAAAGTGTCTGTTACTTGTGACAGATTGACTGACATACGGATACACGCTTTTCTCATTTTTGAGTACGGAACCACTCATTTTTGATTTACAGAATCATATAAGGCAGCGCCGAGCTCGCAACGGTTAGACACCTCGCTTGTACAGTACTCGGCAGAAAATAATGCACATCGGTTATCGGTTAATGCGGCGACATGTACTCCCGTGGTCGTTTTTTTATTGTGGTCATATTTATTGAATGCCGCGCAAATGCGTTAAGAGGATGGCATACCCTAGCAACTTTTTTTTTACCCGTTCAGCACAATAAGTCTAATTGCAAAGACCTTATTTGCTTTTCATAGAGGCGATAATATGTTGGTTCTTTGGCCTCTTGTTCTTGGACGCGTAATACTAGTGATCACGCAGCGAAACAACAAATTGGTGTGTTTTTAGCTAATACTGAAATATTTTGTAGGGAAAAAAATATTGGATTTACGTAACATCCCTTCATATTTCTATTGCCTATTTTATTAAAAAAATCAAGTTGATCTCTTAACCGTGTCTTTGAAACGAACGTTTGAAAACCAAAAAAAAGAGGGTGGAAAACATTTTTTTTTGTCAAAATTATAAATCTTAAAACATTGTTTATAGATGGAATCCCTAGATAAAATATCGATAAATCACATCAATTTTTTCTTCAATATTAGGAGAGACCTAGTTCCTTCCAATGAACCCTTGAAAACCTGGTGTTGTTAATGTTCTAGCGTCAGGTGTCCTGTTAAGAAAAAAATCATATTTAAATAACCAAGCAAAATTTCCTAAATGTTAGGCGCACAAATTATAGTTTATATGTTTTTTATACATGAGATCGAGATAAAATTCTACAACTCATTCTACAACTAAAACGCCAACATGACTTTTTAGATTTTAGGCTTTAGATAATTTTACTTTAAATAATTTTGCTTGACAAGAAAATTTTTGCTCAAATAAATATATTATTGCGGACATCATACTTACAATAAACTTTTGATACACAGTATTTATTAAAACAAACCTCGAATTAAATATATACATATAAATAAATAATAAATTGTCTGTAATCATTAAAACGTTTGGAGCGCTTTTTGTATATTTTTCGGATTTTCACATTATATACCTATCTACAATGTATTTTGAATCATAAATTTTATTTGAGAACGTAATTTTGTCATACGAAACGAACTGCGCGAGAGTCGATCACACCTGTGCCCAGCAGGCGCTCCATCTCAACATCGTCATCACCAAGCTTTTGACTAGTTTTGACCTCTCTAATGTCGAAATTATGAAAAATATACGGAATCAAAACCGCAAATATACTGGGTGTTAAGATGAAGTTGAGGAAGCCGGAAACTGGCGATATTACTCGTCCATACGAACAACTTTTACTATACTTTTTCAATTTTTACGAGCCAACCCTCAAATCGCGAAAAAGAAATCAGCTGTTCCATAAAAAACTAACATAGCTACCTGACCAAAATGTAATAAACAACAGATTTTTTTTTCGATTTATATCTGTATAATTAAAAGTATTAAAACCCGTTTTGGAGGATATCGCGCGGTGCCTTATTAAGGCGCAACAGAAAAAAAATTGGCACTTTTAGAACTTGCATATCTACTTCTGTAAAGAAGGCATTATTTTGATAAAATTGTATATTATTTTTGAAATCTTTTTCTAGGGATATGTTCAACAGAAACGCGATTGGCGATATTCGGCTAAATAAAAATATTTATTGAAATGAGTTCTTTTTCAACACCATTTCTCCTGGTTTGACAATTTGGAATGACATATGGACTACGATTAACTTTATTAGACTTTGCGAATCAGACATTATGCGTCAGATCCGAACAATATCTAGGACCTATTTTGATAGCAACTTGAGTACATTTATATTAATAAAAAAACTGTCATTTTTCTACTTTTCCTCGAATCTGTCCCTCTCGTACTGAGGGTTTTTTCGCATATAGAGTAACAGGGACGCTAAAAAATGTACATATCGCCTTAAGTGGTTATGTATCTGAACAGTCAAATACATTAATTTACTTTTCATTGATCGACCTGGAACTGCTCGATTATAGCGCAGTTTTTATGTCTGTTCGTTTGTCCGTCTGTCCACGAACGACTGTTAAAATTAGGAGAATAAATAGAGAGTAGAATAGTAGCTTTTTGAAAAAACAAGACATTTCTAATAGGCTTGTATGAGATCAGAGATTACTAACGAATGCCATTTCAAAATAGCTTGTTAAATCTCGCGCCACGAAGTAACGCCCATATTCTCAAAGAATAAAGGCGATAATGCCATAAACGCGGGACTTCTTATACGACACGAGCTCTACGTTTGCAACGAGTTCTAATCACGTCGCGTCTTCTGGATGCACTCCAAACTGCAATCTGTGAACGTAGAGGACATTGGCCCCAGTTTAAAATGGACGCTACAATGTGTGTTGATTTGTACCAGGGCTCCCAGAGTCCCAGATGTATCAGAGAGACTCGTAGAGTAAAATATCGTATACCCATGGAAATTGTTAATAAATTGTTGTTCGTAAAACATTGCAAATGAAAAAATCCGATCGTACATGCTCCCAAATATTCGTTTGATTGAATACGATTCTGCCAACCCTGATTTGTATTGCCCGTAATTAATGTACATGCGTCATAGTAACACATGTCGGTACGTTGTACTAAACTTATTTTTTATTGACCCCAGCGAAGTTTAAACGAAGACGGTATGATTTTTTGCGTAATAAAATAAAAAGAAAAAATACATACAGATACTCACGCCAGTCTCCCAGTAGGGTAGGCATAGACTATAGATCTCCACCTGCTATGATCCAGACACACCTCTTTTGCCTCTTCCACATCCATCAATCTAGTCATACAAGCTCTTCTATTCCGGGTAGTTTTCACATGGCCCTTCTTTGGTACCTTCATGGTATGTCACCAATTTGGTCAGCATACGTCCTTCTAAGGCGCCCTGGTCGAGCTGTACCTTCCACTTGTGCACCATAAATTTCTTTCGTCACTCTACTTTCATTCATCCTCGACTAGAATAAAAATGCTTTGATGGTTTGGATATGTAAAAAGATAAAAATACTTTGGAAACTTTAGTAATAATATTAAGAATGCATTATTATGATAAAAATTCGATTTGAACGCAAATTCACTGAGAAAAAATACCAACAAAACAAATAAAATTAAAATTGACTAAAATCTTACTCATCTTAAATACTGCGACATCGTCCGTGTGGATTTATTTAGGATATAAACAAACAGCCAGTTGTTCCCGTTGGAAACACATTTTCGATACAAAAAGCTTACCCCCCCTTATGGGGTGAATTCCGAAAAGCCCGTTCTTAGTTCAGCTCTACACCCTAAGAAACGTTATGTTCCAAATTTGATGTCTCTATCGTCAGCGGTTTATGTCTATATCGTCAGCGATTTATGTCTGTATCGTCAGCGGTTTATGTCTCTATCGTCAGTGGTTTTTCTCTATCGTCAGCGGTTTATGTCTCTATCGTCAGCGGTTTATGTCTCTATCGTCAGTGGTTTATGTCTCTATTGTCAGCGGTTTATGTATATATCGTCAGTGGTTTATGTCTCCATCGTCAGTGGTTTTCTCTATCGTCAGTGGTTTATGTCTCTATTGTCAGCGGCTTATGTCTCTATCGTTAGTGGTTTATGTCTCTATCGTTAGGGATTATGTCTCTATTGTCAGCGGCTTATGTCTCTATCGTTAGTGGTTTATGTCTCTATTGTCAGCGGTTTATGTCTCTATCGTTAGTGGTTTATGTCTCTATCGTCAGGAATTATGTCTCTATTGTCAGCGGCTTATGTCTCTATCTTCAGCGGTTTATGTTTCTATCGTCAGTGGTTGATGTCTCTATCTTCAGCGGTTTATGTCTCTATCGTCAGTGGTTTATGTCTCTATTGTCAGCGGCTTATGTCTCTATCGTTAGTGGTTTATGTCTCTGTCGTCAGGGATTATGTCTCTATTGTCAGCGGCTTATGTCTCTATCTTCAGCGGTTTATGTTTCTATCGTCAGTGGTTTATGTCTCTATTGTCAGCGGCTTATGTCTCTATCGTTAGTGGTTTATGTCTCTATTGTCAGCGGCTTATGTCTCTTTCGTTAGTGGTTTATGTCTCTATCGTCAGGGATTATGTCTCTATCTTCAGCGGTTTATGTTTTTATCGTCAGTGGTTTATGTCTCTATTGTCAGCGGCTTATGTCTCTATCGGTAGTGGTTTATGTCTCTATCGTCAGGGATTATGTCTCTATTGTCAGCGGCTTATGTCTCTATCTTAAGCGGTTTATGTTTCTATCGTCAGTGGTTTATGTCTCTATCGTCAGCGGTTTATGTCTCTATCGTCAGCGGTTTAAGTCAGTTTTCTGTCAGTCAGTCAGTCAGGCAGCTGATAAGATAATAAATTAAATAATTATAAATACAATTAAGGAAAGACTACTAGCTCTCATACTATATTCAAGGAATACTGTGGCCAGAATTTAAACTTTATATCATGGAAATAAAAAGTAGGAGACATTTTAATTAAAATCCTTTAGTTTTTGTGCTCGTTCTGTATGAGATGCACGAGTGTATAAGGATTTTTAATGAGTGCAAGATTTTTAGGTTTCTGTCGACAAACAGAAACCCTTACAACGAAGCTTTCATGAGTCTGTGGCTGTGTAAAAAACAATTGTAATCGTAAAATAATTTGAGCAAGTGCGAGTCGGACTCGCGTACAAAGGGTTCCGTACCATCACACAATATGGCTACGGAACCCTAAAAAAATATGGTAAATAACAATTTTATAGGTCATAGCAACATCAAGGCGACATAAAAACAAGGCGCTAAAATGGTAGCGCCTAAAAATTCAATTCACTAACCTCTGAGTACGGAACCCTAATTTTTATTATTCATTGTTTTACTTTACTACAATTTGACTAGATTTGAAACTTGTATGTAATATTGTTTTAACGATAGAGCTTAAACAAATAGCGTTAAAAAATTGCCGTATTTTCCAGGTTTTTTTGTATTCCTGATGTGTTTACATTTTTTTATAAGGGTTCCGTACCCATAAGATATAACGGAGCCCTATTAAGGCTGCATATAAAGTCAGATTGAGCACCTCATTTTGCATCAATCAGTAGTGAACTCTATGTCGTTTGCTTTTAGTTTCAAGTGGCGTGCTCTCAGCGCTTACGAAAATATGCGTTTTTTCTAGATGAAATTATTAAAATGTTCTTAAATGTTTCGACGGGGATATTGTTCACTTACTTTTAATACAAATTTTAATGCTGTATAATTTAAGGAAAATCATGAAATTTTCAGGTAACTTTGTATTTTTTTTCTTTCGCATTAACTTAAATGTTTGCGTTTTTAGAAAATAATTAGATCAGCCGTATAGTTTACTATCTATATTATTTTGATTAAACCGATTGACCAAGTTAAACTCGGGTTAAATAAAAAAATAGCGGGTTAAGAAAAAGCTCTCTTGCACCCTTAGACTCTCTAAGCTTGCACCAATCAAAATCTCGGGTTAAACTAGGGTTAAACTAAGAGAAAGACATCTGAATTTAACCCTTGAGTTAAACTCGGGTGAGCGAAGTAATGTTACCAGTTTGACTTAAATGGTGTTGTTTCCAATGACATTATATAGATATTATACCTCATTGGTTGCAACTAATTACTTTATGGTAACATTCTAAATAAATGTCAAATGTCAAACAATCGCTTAGCTCCAACTTAGCTCGGGTTTACTCATAGACTTAGGATTTGCTGCGCTTAAAAGACGTACTACGTGTAAAAGAGATGTCCTACCTTTATGAACACCTTGCAAGAGAGAAAGAGATGCACAACAAAGAACAGCTGTGTCAATGTTTTTTCGAGTAACTGCCCATAGCTACCCGCTTGCTTGGGTGTGATTACGGATTTAATAATAATACTAAATTGATAAATAGTGATTGGTTTCTCTTGTGCAGTGAGTAATTGTGATGTGACAAGGAGAAATAACCTAAATAATTACACATTTCACAGGTAAATATGATTTTGTCATTAGAATGTTTTGAACTACATTTTGCCCAATTTCTCGTATTAATCGGCCCAAAAAAAGTGTTTACAGTAACGTATTGATTTTCTTTGTTGTATTTAGTAGTTATATGCAGGATTGTCCAAAATATTAAGTAAAATAGTAAATCTAATAGTAATGTCATAGTAATTTTTTGGTATCATTTTCTTTACTACATTGTTTATATTGTACATTCTAAATCTATGGGTTTACTAACCCGCTTCGATATTATCATGGTGCAATAGGACTAATGAAATGTCGGGTTAGTTAACTCTTCCCTTGGGTTAGTTAACCCGAGGGTTAAGGATTTTTTCTCGATCATGCTGCAAGGGCCTTAATGTCTCTCTACTGTCCGTCCGTCCGTACGTCACGGGCCCTGTAGCTCGTCGACGAAATGGGTAAACAGAATTAAATTTTGAACATTATGCACAACTATAACAAGGGTATGAAAGACAGGTGGTGTTATCGCATTGGATGAGCAAGTAACAGCTCAAAGGTTTTTTTAGGGTTCGGTACTCAAAAGAAAAAGAAAACCATTATGCTTAAGAATCAATTGATTTAAAAATAAAAACGCGTTATCTTCTCCTTCTTCGTAAGTAGTTATTGCAGACACTACCGCGAAGGCCACGACTAAACCCCAACTTGACAGTTTTATGAAGGACAAAATGTTCGCAAGGAAACTTGGCAGCCTACTGAACCCTGGATCTTCTCCAACTCACTGCCATTCTGTATGTTTAAACTGACATCGTAAACTCTGTCTGTCTCACCAAGATTGTAGAACGGTCATCGAGTGCAATCCAAAAACCTAAAATCAAAAAGTTGAAATAAATAGTTAAACTCAGTGCTTTTTAGGGTTCCGTAACCGAAAGGTGCCAAACGGAACCCTATTCCGCTGTCTGTTCGTCTGTCTCTCACAGAGGTCTTAAAGCTTGAGTCGTTATAAGTAGACACAGAATGCTATGGCCTCTATCACGGAAAATAATAAAAATAAATAAAAACCGGGCAGTTGCGAAACGAGCCTCGCTCTTTTAGGGTGCCGTACATAAGACAAATTATTTCAAACTAGATATTTATTTATTTTTAGGTAAAACAGCCAAGTCATACTTTTTGAACAAGATGCGTTTATAGAGTTAGGCCTTGTAGATTTAGGACCTTGCCTCTATATGAGATCTGCTAATTTTTTTAACAGTGAAAGCGTTATGAGCTTACGAGTCTTGGCAACCTACTTTACGTGAAATGTTTTTGGTAGGATTTCATTTATTTTTGTAAGGAAACTTTGTATACAGACCTGCACCCCTTTCAGAGAAGTGGAGGGTAAAAGTTACGTATTTTTTTTCTTTTTTGTGTGCAAATCCTAACCGAATTTCAGCTTTGTAGAACATTTGAAAATTTGGAATAGAAATTTTTTTTTTAATACAGATTCAGAACCTTTATGAGTGGTTGGAGGGTGAAAGTTACAAATTTCTTATTTTTCTTGTTGTTGGTATTCTTATCCTAGCCTGCGTACCCAATTTAAGCTTCCTAGGACTTTAGGTAGTGGCCTAGAGATTTTGATGATCATGAGTAAGTTAGTGAGTGAGTGAAGAAATCGATGTATAATCCAAAGTATAAAGGCCAAACAATTCAAAGTTAGCATGTTTTATTAGTCTGCTTAATACATCTTATACTGGTAATTTAGGCTCTCTAGTATTATTTACATCGAAGCCAATTTGGGCACTCTAGTATTATTTACTTCGAAAATACGACAAAATTCTTCAAGAAAATGTACGTAGTGCCCTGTTTCCTTTGGCTCGTCTTGGCGGGGCACAGCCGTGCCTCCAGATATGTTCTATAAATTCAGAGATAGTCTCATTCGCTTTTTCCAATTGTGACTTCATCAAACAGTTTCCGGTTCCAGGGCCAAAATAATAGAATAATGATCTCATATCTGTTGCCTGTGTTATGCGATGTACATTTTTTTTTTCATTTTTTATTTATATCACCTTCACCATCGCCTTCAATGACTACACGAACAACACGCGTGTGATGTACATACATATGGTTCACACTCTCAATGGATTTGATTTCTATTTGATTTTTTCATCTTGTAAAGTTGTAGAGCAGTCTTTTGTTAGTCAATAACATCTGTGTTCCCTGGCTACACATATTGTAGGGACGGTAGTACTATTTCTGTTCCATAATACCACATGGCGTGAAATACACACAACGCTCTGTCGTCAGCTTTCATTGTGTTGTACATCTAGCTGGTAAGTATATCAAATATCATGACGTATATAATTTGTGTATACATTTTCTTCTTCTTCTTGGTGGGCTCGGTTTCCGCACCTTGTCTCTTACTTGGACCTTTGTGTGTGGAAAGTGTGGAGCCGGCTATTCCAGCCAGCCCAGCTCTCGCCAGAATCCCAAGAGGCGACCTAGGTCGCCACAGGATTGGCGAAGCATCCCCGGTTCACCGAGGATCTTAGCCCGTTGTGTGCTGACGCCTACGCAGTCTATCGTCACTTGGGTCGGCGTTTCTTCGGTCTCCATACAAGCTCTGCATAGAGGACTGTTCGTCAGACCTATATTATAGAAATGTCTGTTGAGGTTACTATGTCCCGTAATTAGCCCTACCATCATGCGAAGGTTCAGTCTATTGAGACGAAGTAGTTTCTTTGTCAGGCGACGGTCCACGGTGGGTAGAACCGCTTTCGTCTGTCTACAAGTTGTCATACTTGCCCATCGCTCAGCATGTTGAGAGATGGTTCTCCCACGCAGCCAGGTATACATATGGTGTATATATTTGTATACGTAATTTTCATTATTTGTGTATATGTATTTTGTTTATTTATTAAATTTATAAATATGTTGATAAATAACTTTTTTGTTAGCATTAATGCTACCCTTTTTATCGTCAACATCTTTTTCATTCCACCCAAAGGTTGCCTGGAAGATATTGCTATTAGCAATAAGTGCCGCCTTTGTACACATGTCTTTTATGTGAAAATGTGTTGTAAATTATTTTTGTTAAGGTACAAAAAGTGTAATAAATAAAATAAAAATAAAATGTTTTAAAGTGTGTTATTTATTATGTGCATCGCCTATATACATTTCTTTTTAGGAATTCTTCAATCCAAAGATTGCCTAGAAGAGATCGCTTTTAGTGATAAGACCGCCAATTGTACCCTTCTACTTGTTATAAAATTGTTTCCTTATTTATATTTTTTTTTTGGTGTGCAATAAAGACTATTGTATTGTATTGCTGCACTATTTAAATAATGCACGTAGGAATCTTTGCCACTCTTCGACACTCTTCTATTTCCGCTTTCTATACAATTCATGACAGATTTTTCACTTCCTAGATAGCCAACACGACACTTATAATTACTTCCTCTTTAATAAGTTTCCAAATACTACTTACTGTAAAAATACATTCGGCTTGTCTTCGAGAATACGAACAGTGGCGAAGATTTGTATGCCAATTAATCTTTAGCAGATAGAGGATCTAAAAACTCTAAAAAGGGGATTTTGATTTTGGGTTAATCATAAAATTATTTAAAAGTAAGATAGGGTCAGAGTTTATTCAAGCGTGCAAAAGAGATGGCATTAGAAAATAATCATAATGAGATTCATGCAAAACGGCCTTTTTAGAGGACTTGGGCCCGTGGGATTAAACAGTACGTCACGCTCCTTGCACTTGTGAGTCAACTAGTGGCGTCACGTAAGATAAAACACTATGCTACGGGCCCAGTACACGCTTTGCAAGAATAGTAGATCTCAGCGGACAAACTGAAAAAGTTGTGATAGGCGACTCGGGACCTTAAGAATTTGCATAGATGAAGTTGTTTTCCTCTATATATTTTTTTTGTAATTGTACTATACAACTTTTTTAAGGTTTCATACCCGAAGGGAGCCCTATTAATGTCAATATGCTGCCCGTCTGTCTGTCTGTCCGTCCGTATGTCACGGTTCTCTAACTCTTAGAGGGAAAGAGATAGAGAGCTGAAGTTTTTATAATTTATCTTATGTAGAATGTTGACGTCAAACCGAAATTGAATAAAAAATTAAATTAAATTATTTTTGACGGAAATGATACGTACGTACAGAAAAAGGAGCCGTAAAACTTTTTTTTACCTTGGCAAGGCGTCTCATTGTCTAAAGCAGGGGTCTCCAAACTACGGCCCGTGGGCCAAACCGGCCCGCGAGCACCACCAATCCGGCCCGCGGTCGCTGGCCGGACAGGCCCGGTTTCTAGCCCGCCATATAGTTTATTTAAAATTCGCAAACTTATAACAATAACGTAATGCTATTTACTATTTTGTGATTTATCAAAACTCACAACCGATACTAATAGAAAGGTTATCATGCGTATTTGTCTAAAAGTAGCGTTATATTATATGAATGTTATTTACAATACTATTTCAGGGTGCACAGAACACGCTTCGGCTAACTCCGTCGCAATGTTTTTAATAACACTTGCCCCAAGTACCAACAGAAATTGCGAACGGAGCGTAGTACTGTCCTGTTAAGGGGCTATACCGTCAAAATGGACACTTTTTGAAGTTATTTATCTGCTGTTCAAAAGAAGTCCCAAGTTAAATAAATTAGTATAACAATTTTGGAACGTTTTTCTAGATTTTGGACTATCAGAAACGCGATTGGAGAAATTTCACTCGATAGAAATAATTATTGAAATGAGGTCTAAACTTACACTATTGTTGATATTCTGACAAATTGGGATAGCATACAGACTTCAGAAATATTTATTTACATGGGTTTTAATAATGCCTAAATTACTGGTTATGGAAATATTCATAGCTATTTTAGTTAATTTAGTATTAATTTAAAACCGACTTTTTGTCAATTTTTCACGATTCCGTCCCTCTCGCACTGCGGTTCTTTCCGCCTGGAGTAACGGGGACCTTTGCACGGACGATATATCACCTTAACTGCAGAAAAAATATCTCACTGACCGTCTAGTACCAATACGAAAATTTGCACGTCAAAACTACAGTATTTTGGAATTATCTACGTCTTGGCCCTTGGGTCTTGTTTTAGTGGGAGAATTAGTGTGGCACTTAGGCTAAAAAGTTTGGAGACCCCTGGCCTAGAGCTCATTGAGTAGAGTAGGTATAAATATATATAATGTATTTTTTATCTTCAAAAATATAGAAATGGGGGGCCGTCAAAGTAGTAAAGTTGTTACAGGGTCTATCCCAAAGACCAAAGTAGTTAGATATTATTAATTTCTGTATATTATGTACCATAATATATTCAAACAAAAAATACTGAAAACACCTATTTATGATGTAGTTTTATGGTTACGTCCCCGAATACTAAACCAACTTAATTTTGCAGTTTTGTTTCTTACATTTTGTATGTAATGATAAGTTTGTAATTTTTGTTTAAATTATTTAAGTATATTAACTCATGTAAATGGTACGGAACCCTAAGAGCGCGAGTCCTACGCACACTTGACCGGCTTTCTTATCTATACTTACGAACAAAAAAGTAGTGTTTGAATTGAATATTTATGCGAAATTTTAAATAAATTGGATTGTTAAGATCTACTGAGGCCAAAATTATTTTTAGAATTTTTGTCTGTCTGTCTGTTCCGTTTTAACCCTTAACCCTTTTGTTTTGTCGCCTTAATGTTGCATATAATTATTATTAACCATAATGTTTTTAGGGTTCTGTGCCCGTATATGCGGTATATGGTAGAACGGAACCCTTTGTGCGCGAGTCTGAATTGCAATTGGCCAATTTATTTTCTATTCCGATTGGCTGTTTCGAAGCACAAAATCGCAGTTTGTAAAATCTGTAGACCCGGAGCTGAGGGTCCTAATTTTGAAGTAACTAAAAACATACATTTTTGTCACGACTTTAGAGGTGTTAGCAAAAGGGTGAACTGCGAAATACAAGTCAGGGTCCACACTAGGTACATCCTCTTTTCACCGACGATTATTACGTTCCAAACGTGATGGGTGGTGAGGCCTATCGCCGTATTTAATTTATGTAGCAATATATATACGATTAAAATTATAGGTAAAATATTATTATACAAGGTGAAATCCAATCAACCGCCCGAACCCATACCGGAGACCCGGCCAGGGACCAGGAACAAGGTTCAATGATCACCAACCGAGCCCCCAGCACGAATCCAGGCGGCCGACCAAATCCCATCCTACTACATAGTAAGAGGTTACATATATAAATACATGCCTACCTCCGCCCATTCGATTAGTCTAGCACAAATAGACCAACAGCTCAACGTGCCTTCCGAAGCACGCAGATCGAACACAAATTAAGGCGATTACCATCGCCAAATTAGCAGCTCGATATTTGTCAGTACGAATATCAACGGAAACGACATTGAAATAATGTTCATATCAGCGCGCAATGCATAGTGGCTGTTACGACGCTCGCTGCGTCCTTGAAAGAGCGAAATACGAGAAAATTATACTTTTCACATGGACGTGATTGTTCGATTGAATAATGTTATGTTATGTTTATAGATATCAAATTTATCTATATATCAAAGCATAAATGAATTCAATCGGCCAAGCCACTTAGAAGCAGTAGGAAATTCAAGCCAAAAAACACCATTCAGTTAAAAAAATATTTCGTGTAGAAGTTTTGGTGGTATGAAAAAGAAAAATGTTGTATATGTTGTCTAAGAATTGATTATTAATAATACAGTTTTTCATTATTTTTGGTTTCGCCATAAACGAGGAGTAGGCTTTAGAAAGTACCCATTTGGCAATAGTAAGGCCCTTAATGTGCACCGCTGGAATTGAACCCACGACCTCTAGGTTAGTAAGCGATTGCTCTAGCACTACGCCGCTGCTTTGAACGTATGTCAAAGACATGCCTAAATTTTCACAGTTTATAATTTTGGTTATCTACCTGAATAATAAAACTTAGCGTTTCTTATGGCTGCAAGCAAGGAGGTACCAAGATTGTACTTTTTGGAGTACCAGGAATAGAGCTTTTTGTTTTTTTTTTATAAATGAAAAGCAAAACGTACAGTCTTTTGAAATAATAAATCATCTAATATGATGTAGATATAGAAACCTACTGATTATTATAGTTTAATCAAAAATATTTGTTTAATCGATTCTATCACCAAGGATTTGCTGGTAGAAATCTCTTCCAGAGATAAGCTCGCCTTTTGATTAAACTGTAAGATTACTGATACATGTAATTTTTATTCTTGTGTGCAATAAAGGATTTTGAATTGAATTTAACCGTAGAAAATAGACAAACGAATTATTTATTTTAATAATTACTTTTTTTAAAGAGTATTATTGTACACATTAGTGAATAATTGGAACATAATTGGGTCGAGTCTAGCTCTCACAAAACAATGCAAATTAGAGTGGGAGCATGGATTTATTTCTAATGCGATATTTCAAAATGTAAATGTACCGTTACTTCTGTGAATAATTTTTATTTATTTTTTATTTTAAGAAATATGAAAACCACTGTAAAACGAATTCAAGTAAAACGTACCAACTAGGTCACACATTCTTAAATCTCTACAACAGTATTTTCTTGTTCAGAATGACTATGAGCAATCCGAGCGTGCCTGAGTTACTCCAAGATAAAATACACCAGCTCCCGGACTAATGAATACGGAATGCATTCGTGAAAGGAAACGAAACTGGTTTATGTTACACATGGTGCTTGAGAAGCTTCCTCATTTGAAATTCAACAAAATTGGAAAAACGCACTGCGTTTTATTTTTACTTCCAATTTGTTTGTTTGTGATATAGAAGAAATTTGCATAGTAAAGCTTCAGTGTTTTTTAATATTATTAGAGTGCATTAACCCCATTGTATGTAAGCAACAATGCATCTTGCATCGATTTGCAAACAGTTGACATCGACGTTCAGGCAGACCAAAAAGACGATGGCGCGGGACGACCTCCATTCATTCACTGGGGTGGTCGGAAGTATATATATACTCTATGGTCGGAAGTATATACAAGGTGAATTTTTGATCATCATCCAAATTCATACTGGAGGCTTGATAAGTGATCAGTATCTTGGATCAATAACAATTTTTGTGAAATTCCTAAGATGAAATTTCGGCTTCCCAAAGAAATTCACTTCCAGTCCCGAGTGAGTCACGATGGGGAGTCAAAATTTCATTTTCCGAATTTCACCAAACTTGTTATTGATCCATGATACTAATCACTTACCAAGCCACCAGTATGAATTTGGATGATGATCAAAAAGTCACCTTGTATATACTCTATGGTCGGAAGTAGCGCTGGACCGCGTTATTTGCCCAGCCGTGGGATACTTTACAGGCTACACAAATAAAAATGCTTTTTAACTATTGTAAATACAATATATAATATTATAAATATTGTTATATTGTTATAAATGTTCTTTATTGCAACAATTAACTTAAATAACATTAAAATAAAAATAAAAAGGACTAAAATAAATACATATAAACTTAAAAAAAAATATCCTTAAAAATAAACTAAAACACCTTAAAAAATAAACTATATTATAAATAAAACACTTCGTCCAAGTCGCTGCTCTGCGGCAAATATAAATATTGTTAAACTATATATAATACCGGAATTCCTAAATCTGTCAACAGTTTTAATATGGCACCGAAATGTGATAATAATTCAAGGAAATTTGAAAAAAAAACGCATGATTTTGTAGTTCTTCTTTTACATATGGTAATTTTATTCACTCATGGATAAGTTATCTTTTGAATTTTCATGATGATTTATAGAGCCTTTTTTTAATTTTCAGGTAAGTAGAAGTGCAGGGAGAAATCCTGATGCTTCTGATGATCCAAACAATACAATGGTAATTGATAATGTCTACATTATCTTCTCCAGGTACGATTGTTTATATTTAGATTATTCAGGTCTAGATCTCTCTAGCTATCCGTCAGAATAGGTGCGGCCAAAAACGTAGGTGTATTATGGTGGAGCATTAAAGTAAAAATATATTTTTTTGTACTATCTTTATGAAAAAGTTCCATTTAATACTCGAAATTAGTTTTGAAAACCGAAATTTTCCGGGTCCCGTTGCGGAATGACTATCAGGTCAGTTTGAAATGAAATCTCATTTATTGCACAATTAGGTTCTTTTTGACGTTTGTTTTCATTTCATGCTAAATTACGTTCTTTTTGACGTCCTTAGTTTGTCTTTACAATCGAAATTCCCTGCGTTCCGATTCACGACATAATCGATTATATCGCATCTGACACTCTTTTTTCGCAAAATGATACTGGCCACAAATAAAAGCGGCCGGCCGAAGCCTGAAAAAAAAAGTAAAAACCGCGCCGCGCTTTGCAAAGTCATAAAATAAATTAAATTTGGAAGGAAAAATTAAATATATAAATACATAAATCAGGTAGTAGAAAAAGTATCGTTCGCAACGAGTAAAAATGGGTTTTCTTACCCTCGGAATGTAAGCTTTCGACTTTCGCCTTTGGCTCACGTCGAAACTAGCTTTATTCCTCGGGTAAGAAAATCCACCATTTTATACTCGTCACGAAATATAATATTTTTTACTTTAATGCTCCATGTTGTGCGCAGACAACCCTGTTTATTTTGATGTTGTTTTTTTCTACACATCTCCGAATTGGTCACATCTTGTTACCCAATACATAGGGTTACCCACGGTGCGCGAGGTGTCTGTTGAATTATGTTGCGGACAGATAGACACCCAAGCTTTGCTATAGGGGTTTTGTTTGATGGAACCCTAAAAACCACTTGACTGCTTATGCAGAGGTCAGATAATAAAAAAAACCACTCGACCCGATTTAGTTAACAATTTTATTCGAGTTGTCAAACTGACATGATCTTGCTAAGTTTCTTGCCATTCTTTTTAGCAAGACTAATGGAATGGGTGGAGTTAGGCATATATTTATTATATGTATTGCATACATTTATAATATTATTTATTTCTTATTCCTGTATTTTTATATTATTCAAGTGTATTTTTTTTAATAAATTTAAGTAAACCCAACCTTTATTATTTCCCTGTATATTTCCCCATATTATTATATATTACATAAAACTATTACCTATATACATAGATTATTTAATTACTTATATTACATGAAAACTGACTTATAATAAGTGTATGTTATGCCTACATTACATAAATTAATATATTTCATTTCATGACTAACCTTCGTTTCATAAAAGAAGTCCCCTGTCAAAATACTTATTGTCAATTAATAAATACGAAAATTCTTTAATCCGCGAGACTTCTTTCGTGAAAATAATTCAAAAAGCGTGGTAATCGAAATTGGCTCATATTTCAACGCTTTACATTGAGGTGGTCTGGTGCCGAACCGTTGTAATTTATAAATGATTCCAATTATTATGTAAACCTGATGTTGTGATAGTGCCTGCACTACAGGTATTTTATTCTTATAACGGAAATTGTAATAAGTATTTAGGTTTTTAATATATCAATAATAGTAGTAATTTATGCTACAAGGGCAAAAAGGAATAAATTACGAGTAATTTATTGTTCTTACGCCCGTGTATCATACTACGTTTTTCAATACATAGTGTGAGGAAATGAAACAAATATAATCTTGTGAACTTTAAATTATGATTGGCTCAAAAGGACTGTATCCAGAGCCGTTAAACAGTGGAAAAAAAGTATAATATTTATGGTACACAGGAAAGGTTGCAGGTTAGGGAACTTCTCGTAAAAAATGAAAAAATTATAATAATAAAGCCCTAGGGCAAAATAATCGACTTTCTGTTCGGTTTTGATGCATAAAAAGTGGGTCTTTACGAGAACTTGCATTTTAAAAAAACCGGCGCTTCTAATGTATGTATATGCGGGAGTGGTAACAAAGCATGCGTTAGAGAGATAGACAAGTGGGCTAAGTTTTGGGAAGTTGGTCAGTATGATCAGTAGAGTATTTACTTTCAGCATATCTATCTATTTAGTTCGAGTTACACTCAAAAAACAGAGATTTATTATCATACTCAACTAGGTCCCATTTAATCTTCACAAATTCACGAAAGGAAACTTCACTGGAAGAACTTATTACTTTAGTTATAAACAAGATTTCCGCAAAACGTCCAAGTTATCATATCCTTTGTTCTTACTTTGTAATTCTTGTGTAAGTATGAATTTTGTCTCTGCTGAGTTAAACTATTCTTGCAAGTTGTATCTCAGAGTAGCTTGAATATTTTAACAATGAGTCGAAGAGATTGAACTTGTAGACAAAATGTCTGCTGATAGCAATAATTTAAAAGACGAAAAGTGTATTAAGAGGCTATGCGAATTTTATTTTTGTCACTGTCACTCGCGCAGTGCGACAGGGGCGGATTCAGGGCAAAAGGGAAAGAAGTTGGTTTTATATTTTTACTAAAAAAACTAAAATAGCTTGCACAATTTCAAATATCAAATCTCTAGATATTGTTAAAACACACCTAATAAAATATGTTTGAGTTCTGTATATGGTTCCTATTCGTCAAACCAGAAGAAAAAGTGTGCTTGAAGACCTCATTTCAACAATTATTTCTATCGAGGAAAATTTATCCAAACATGTTTTTCAATTTCAAAACTCTAGATCAGTTCAGAGCTCCTCACATCCAGATTTACTTTTCTTTCTGCGTTTCTATACTGCAATTATATAATGTTAATTTATATCTCCTTGCGATGGATAAATGGCCATGTGTTCAAATATAGAAATTTATTTCTGTCATATTATGTGGTATACAGGTATTATAAAATAGATTGTTATTTTTGAAAACTTTTTCTAGGGATCTGTTAAACAGAAACACAATTGGAGAAATTCGGCTCGATAAAAATATTTATTGAAATGAGGTCCATTTCAACACCATTTTTCCTGGTTTGACAATTTGGAATGACATATAGACTACAATTATAAAGTATTAGATAGGTTTTAGCAGTATCTAGAATCTGGTTAAACAAAATTTTGATAGCAACTTGAGTACATTTTATATTGATTAAAAACCGACATTTTGCTACTTTTCCTCGAATTTTTTCACATATAGAGTAACAGGGACGCTAAAACGTTTACATATTGCCTTAACAGCCATTTTTCGTTACCGGTGTCCCTGAAAAGACTGATTAACGCTTTGCCTGCTTTACTCAAAATTTCTGGGCAAGCGCTCATGGCCTCATGGACATTTTCCACCAGACACGGTAGTGGCCAAGCACATTGTGTATAAAAAAAACCTCTTAACCCTCGTAATTCTCATACATCGTCACGATATGAATCCTGAAGGGGTTGTCAGAGAAGTCAAATTATTTTGCTCGTCAAAACCTTTCCTTTGATAACCATGTCAAGAGGGTGGTAAAAGAAATTTAGTCCGCCACCTTGGGGCGTCCCCCATATTAAATTTAGAATAACTAATCACGTATTCTGCTTAGCAAACCCTTTCATTTGATTTTGATACCCCTAACCATAGACTAAGTATTACTACGTATAGACTAGCAGTTCCCGTACATCAGTTTGTTACCACAAAAAAGGTGTAAAATTCTAACGAAGTCTAGATGGCGTTGCTAAATCCTTTAACGAACACGATGCTAAAAAAGACCGAACAGTGACGCTAGTGGCATAGCGATGTCATGTAACATAAAAATAAATCCCACCTCGATAATAGATGGCGCTGAAATATTCACTGTTAATGTTGCCAACTTAGCGCCATCTAGTTTTTCTAAGCAAAGCTATTACAGCCACATGTTTACTTGGTAACCATGAGAGTTTACTTGCAGCCAATTAAACAAATTATATGCTTATTTTTCACCTTTGGCGACACCTAGTATTGCAAGGGCGCGTAAAAAATTTGCTACGCCTTGATGTATGAGAGTTGTCGTTCTTTATGTAGTAATATTTAGTCTATGCCCTAACTAAATACTTAATAACTAACCAACAGGTGATGTTTAATAAAGGCTTGTAAAGCTCAATCGGTTGGGTTGGATGGTAACAAGTTTATTGACCCAGGCGTCTATTAGCGATATCATGATTTCTGTGACGTTTCATTGGGTAACTCTTATTTAAGGCGATTACTGTCGCCAAATTAGCAGCTCGATATTTTTCAGTACGAATATCAACGGAAACGACATTGAAATAACGTTCATTTCAGCGCGCAATGCATAGTGGCTGTAACAACGCTTGCTGCGTCCTTGATAGGGCGAAATAGGAGAAAATTATACTTTTCACTTGGACGTGATTGTTCCATTGAATAATCCTATGTTTAGTTTATAGGCTCTATCAAGTTTATCTATTTATCAAAGCATAAATAAATTCAATCGGCCAAGCCACTTAGGAGCAATAGGAAATTCAAGCCAAAAAACACCATTCGGTTAAAAAAAAATCATGGACAAGTTTTGGTGGTATGAAAAAGAAAAATGTTGCAAATGTTGTCTTAGAGTTGATAATTCATATAACATTTTTTCATTATTTTTGGTTCGGCCATAAACGAGGAGTAGGCTTTAGAAAGTACCCATTTGGCGATAGTAAGGCCCTTAAGGGGCTAATTTTGATAAGCGACGAAATCCTTACCAAAATTTGGGGACCTCACCATGATTTTTAATGACAAGCAATAGATACTATTTTGATGGAGCCTATCCCCCAAATGTCGCGGCAGATCGAAACGTCACAGGTATCATGATATCGTGAATAGAGTATATAATAGTAGGTTATGCTACAAGGGCGAAAAGGAATAAATTACGAGTACAATTTAAAATACGAGCGTAGCGAGTGCTTTAAACGTAACCGAGTAATTTATTGCTCTTACCCCCGTGTATCATACTACGTTTTTCAATGCATAGTGTGAGGAAATAAAACAAATATAATCTTGTGAACTTTAAATTATGATTGGCTCAAAAGGACTGTATCCAGAGCTGTTAAACAGTGGGAAAAAAGTATGACATTTATGGTACACAGGAAAGGTTGCAGGTTAGCCAACTTCTCGTAAATAAATTAAAAAAAAATAATAATAAGGCCCTAGGGCAAAATAATCGACTTTCTGTTCGGTTTTGATGCATAAAAAGTGGGCCTTTACGATCACTTGCATTGAAAAAGCATTTATTATATAAAATATGTATAAAACCGAAAAGCTAGAATTGCTAGAAAGGGAGAAAATTCACGCGAAAGGGTGAGATGGCGCTGTACACACCTTTGTGTTCGCGTATCATTCACACGAACTCCAAAATCGCGAAAAGAAATAATGCATTTCGTTTCCTTGGATTGTGACAATGATGAACGGCATAAACAATATGGGTTTGGATACGTGATAGCTTAAGGGGAACGAAAATACAAACAGAAATAAAATGTCAGCTTTTGGATGATTTTGTTGCAATAATTAGGTTACGTATAGCCATAAAAAAAATACATGTTTTTGGTTGAACTTTAAGGTATTCATTTTCCACAAACCACGTTAATCGATTCATATTTGTACTGTCAATGAATTTTTTTGTAACCCTCTATTGCACACTTCTTATCGATTTTGTTTCAGGTATCGCTTTCGCGATTTTGTTGGTTTTTTTTTAATAAAATTAGTGTGAATGATATCTATTCATTTTCCAAATACCACGTTATTCGGGTCAAAAAAGCACCCCCTTTTTCCAAAAATACGTAAATCCACTGATGCAGTCAGCGGCAGCAAGATATTGTCAGTCTACGCCTAGCGTTGGCGCCCGTAAGACGTGGAACCTGTGCCCTTTTTTGCAAGCTATAAATATCTCCCAAAACTACTTCAAAACACATTGAAATTAATTTTATAAAGTAATATTTCGAGGAGCATCATATTCCTGCCGTTAAAAACTCAACAAAATATGCGTATGAGTGATTTAGCTACATCGTGCCATAGTCATAACAACAAAACTGAATGAATTTGGAATGAATTCATACTTTTATGCGGGAAAATAATATATGTTACTCTAAAAGAATAATTTTGTGATCGTTATTGAAACCCAAATTAATTTACTTATACTTACTGAGATCTGTAACAAAGGTCAATGACCTTTTCGTGAAATTACCCTCTAGTATTGGCTCACCATTTCAGGTCCAATAAGTGAAGTTTTTTGCAAATTATATAGGTACACTTACTTGGGATAAATCGCCAAGCATTTAAAATATAGAAATTTATTTTGAAATATTTACAGTGCATGGCAAAATTATTAGATCGTAGATAATCCTGTCGGTACATGTTCAGGTTCTGTTACGCAAAATGAAAACAATGAAACTCTTTTAGGATTAATTTGTTATCCCTATGTTTGTCTGTCAGTCCGTTTGTCTAGACAATTTTTTCTGGGTAAAATTAATAAATACAAATATTAACGGCCCTCTATAGAGCTGTAAAAACATACTTTTGACGTTTTTATTTATATTACGTTTTAGGTTTTTACGTTTTTTTTTTACGTTTTTATACAAATTTTCTCACTATGAAAATGTAGGGATGAACACTTGAGATAATATTTTGCATTTAAAAGTCAACACAGAGAGGAATTGTTGAACATATAATGTAAAAAATATGAAAACCATGTTGTTCTATTCTAAAGGGATTAATTATCTACTGTTCAATGTGGCGATAGCTTTGTTTATTTTTTTCCTTGAATTATTTTTTACTAAGATAACAAATAGTTTAATACAAGGTTTTCCTTAAGAGGTCCCTTAACCCCTGTATTTTCTTAAAATTCATACAATAGGTATAAACCGAATGTGAAGTCTACAGCTTATTTTCTTCATATCTTTTTTCATGAGTATATTCTAGTGACATCTAACTACGTCTCTATACAGCCCAAAAAGCAAAATTTGATAAAACACCATCATAATAGCTGTCAGGATATCGTCAATATTGCCTCGTTTTTACGCAAAGTTTAACAAGTTTGTATATTTTTATATATACTGAAAATAAAAAAGAGAGAAATACAGGCGTCGTTCATGTTAAGATGACTAAGTTTACACACTTTGCTAAGTATAAACTATTACCGTTTCATGGAAAACTGTTTTAACCTGAAACCATTTCACAAATTCAATTAACTTATTTTGAATATCTTGTCATCTTGCACTTCTTGATGAGAAATACAATTTCAATAAGTAAAAATACAACTTTTAGTTAAGAAAACTTATAGTTAAAAGTCTGCTGTATGCATTAACATATTTTTAATTATATTACAATGGTAATAAAATAATTGGCTTATCCGTCGTGATACCAGCCGTAAATTTCTTAAATAATCTGATATCACGCTTATGGAAAACCCAATTATTTTGAAGATACCATAATATCATTAAAATATTTTTATGCATATAGCAAACTTTTAACAATAAATTGTCTTAGCTAAAAGTGGTACTTTACCGTTATAATTATTTCTTAATATTTTACAAATTCGGAGAAATAGCCCTTAAGGAAAACCTTGTATGAAAATATTTGTTATCTTTGTAACAAAGAAAAAAAAAATAAACAAAGCTATCGCCACATTGAACAAACAGTAAATTATTAATCCCTTTAGAATAGAAAGATATGGTTTTATATTTATTACATTATTTGTTCTACAGTTCCTTTCTGTGCTTTCTTTCAAATGCAAAATATTATGTCAAGTGTTGATCTCTATATTTTCATAAGGAGAAAATTTGTATGAAAAAGTTAAACAAAAGGCCATAAAAACGTTATAATATGTATATTTTACAGGGCTGTAAATATTAGCATTTATTGATTTTACCCAGAAAATTGCCTAGACAAACGGACAAACAGACAAACATAGGGACAACAAATTAATCCTAAAAGAGTTTTGTTTTTTCATTTTGCGTAAAGGGACCTGAACATTTCAAACTATGATACAAATAAATTTCTATATTTTAAACACTTGGCGATTTATCCCAAGGGTAAACAGGTGTCCCAAAAGTCAACGCTTTCCCTTGGAAGGCTGGTAGGCCAGCTCATGACTGACCAGAATATCAAATTATGACCTCAGCAAAAAGTAGATAGTCTTCGAGTTGATGGTACTTTTATAAATTCAAATAGATTTTTGAGAGTCAAAGCTAACCAGTTCTAAATTCTAAGAATAAAATTTTTGTTGCGCAACTCTGAATAGTCATGCTATTGATAAAGTCAAAAATAAACCTTGAAATGCTGTTACATCAGGAAGAAAAATATAAACCCAATTTATGAGCAATTTTTTGTAATTAGGTTAGTTCGATACCACACCCTGAAAAAAAATGTCCTATGTTAGTTTTGCAAATTGTCTTAAATAACGGCTCATCAAATATTGTTTTTCAAATGATCTGGCAATTTCTGTGTATTACTTTTGAAAAAAAAGTTATTGCTATTTTACTACCAAAG
The DNA here is from genome assembly GCA_934047225.1 of Ypsolopha sequella. Taxonomy (NCBI): domain Eukaryota; kingdom Metazoa; phylum Arthropoda; class Insecta; order Lepidoptera; family Ypsolophidae; genus Ypsolopha; species Ypsolopha sequella. The sequence goes on from OW203991.1 coordinate 18,304,726, forward strand.
GAGCTGCGTATTTTTTAAAATAATTAGAATTTAGAATGAAAGAGTGGCGGGCAGTAAAAATATTTGACGTTCATTAGAAATGCCATTTAACACGCGTTAGAGTGAGATAAATAGTGACGCTATTTAAAATGAGTTGGAATGAGATAGTAACGCAGTTAAACGTGGTTGAATGAGAGAGGCATAATTGATATAGGCTACAGTGAGATAGATAGTGACGTGGTGCATTCCTTCTGAGAATACTTGTTAGTTTTCACTTTTTGTAATAACAACTTTAGTAAAAATTTTTAGTAAAGAAATTTTTGATCCAATTTATTTTCCCGCAAGTGTAAAACCAGCTCAACGGGCGAAAAATATTTAAAGAATGGGTTATGGTGACAATTAACCGTCACGATATTATTATGTATCTCTAAAGGAGTGTCTGAAATGTTCCGAGGGTCAACTGATAAATCAAACACTCAAAAAACCACTTTTAGCCGACCATAATAAATTTACGTCCCGACGTGATAGCAAGTAGGATCAATGCCGTGTGACGATGATCGAAATACACTTATAAATTTGATAAATTAAAATACGTATTACTTTTGACCCTGCCTCGTCCACTCTATTCGTATTTTTGCTATGGTGACGCGAGCTTAGAGACCGGGACGAATTTTCCCCCGCGCGCTATCGTAAAATAGAATAAGCCACGCCCGGAACTGGTTTTTATTTTGGCTATGTCATACTCTTAATAATGAAAATATAAAATCAAAATGTTCCGCGTTTCAGTAACGTGAGATCTGTATGGCATGTCCGCGGCCGTTTATACTTTTTGGGCTTAGAATAATTCTAAGGTTTTGGGTTTGCAAAAACGTAACATCATGCAACGCAACTTTAGACGCAAATTGAATATTTATTATATTTTCAGCTCTGGTGAAGCGAGACGCGGGCACATCTAGTGCATAATAATAATAATAATAATAGTAAAATAAAAGAGTTTGAGTGTGGCCTCATGTAATATTTGTTCTTTTTTCAAATTGTGTGTCACATAATTCAGAAAGAAAATATTTCTGTTCAATATCGTTTGGTACCGCCAGAAAGTAATCCAGATGAAAAGCAATATAATCCTATCTGGGCGCATCTGCGTTTTCAGATACGAGTAGGTATATTATGGTTATTTCTAAGCCAGAGTTTGTTTTGCATTGTATTATTTATGAATGATGTGTATTTTTGCTTGTTCACTTGTTTTTTTGTTAAATAATAAAAAACTAGACTACAGGGGATCTAAAGTGGCCGACTTGGATGAATCGCAAAATTATTTGAAAGTAGGATAGAGTCAGAGTTTTTTCACGCGTGCAAAAGAGACGACATTAGAATGGAATCATAATATGATTCATTCAAAGCGGCCTTTTTAGAGGACCAGAAGCTACCAATATTGTTCAATATTATATTCAGAATATTTATGTATGTAGCTTTTCCTTGCTACATACATAAATACCCACGCCTGTTTCCCAGGCAGATACCTGATTTCTGGCACACCTCTTTCGCCTCTTCCACAGGAACAAATATTCAAAAAAAAAAAAAAACTTTGAATATCATTTAGGCTATTTAGTATGTAACTGAAAGGATAATAAGTATAAAAGAAACCCATGCATAGATAGAAAGAATTCATATTATTAGAATACATTCTGATATGGTTGCAAAAAGTTAATCCTTTTTGGAGAGAAAGTTTTTTTTTTTTTTTTCATGGTACAGGTGACAATAAAACATGATTGCTTAGCAAATATTACAGGATAACATGGAGAACAGAACTACGAAGAATCGCAAAATTACCAAAAGACAACATGAAAACATGAATTATCGTCACGACATAAATCTTCGAGGGGTGTCACATGTGTTCCCGAGTGTGAACTGTGAAATGCAAATCACAGTCCACACTTGTTACCCCCGATTTTCACCGACGATTATTACGTCCCAAACGTTTTTTAATCCGGTGGTATAAGGGGCATGGGGGAGTTAGGTCTTGACGGAATGGTAACTGCATGTGGTTTTTTATTACTAAGTAGTAAGTACTACTTTCACTATATGATAGTCCCGTTTATGTAACTTGTGAGGTCACTTTTTTGCAGCGGGACCCTAGTCTATCAGTCAATCGCAAATTTGGTCGAGTAACAAACCATTTTAGAGATATTTCCAAACAACATTTGATATAATATAATATATATAAAAGTATAAAAGATAATAAGATAATAAGTATGGCGCGGGTATGTCGCCCTTGGCGAGGGCTACATATTTGCGCCGTTCGGAATTGAAACTCTGGGACCATGGGGCCCAAGTGCGCGACGACTGTTTCAAGAACTGTCGTCGCGTCTGGTCGACGCCTCTGGTGATCCAAGAGCTGGAGCTTACCTCGGCCAGAGGATTAGTCTATCGATTCAACGAGGTAACGCTGCCAGTCTCTTGGGTACTCTCCCCAGCGGCAACGATCTAAATGAAAATTTTCATTTAATTTAAATGATAAGAATAACATAAAACAACTTAAAATAAAATTTTAGTGAAATATATTTCGGGCCATTCGGGCCCGGCATCAGTCACAATGAAGTAAGAGAAAAATATAATGCATAGGTAAAAAAATTAAAAAATTAAAAATAGAAACTATTTACATCTAACCTATTTACAAGTAGCTGGGTCCGTTAGCTCATCCAGTTTAGTTTTCCGGAAGAAAGGATGCCACTTGCCACAATTGTTTATTGGACCAATATCTATCGATAAAGATCGGTAGCCTTCGGGAGCCTCTTCAATTTGGGGGGGGGAAGGGGGTTCAAAGATGCACTGCGCCAAGCGTCATTTAAAAAAATTAAACTGTCTGAGTTTATCAACTACATCAAGATGGGTGTCTTTTTCAGGTAAATTAAGGACGTAGAATTCATTTCTGGCATAAAAAATTGTGATATTTGAAGTAGTTTCTTGAAAATTTTTACATAGATTTAAATTTTATGAAATACTTTTTACTTTCAGGCGCCACCAAAAAAAAACCTCAGGTTTTTTTAAGTAACAAAAAATACGTTACGAAAGCCTATTTTATGCAGATAAATAAAAATATAAGTTTTATTGGCTTTTTAAAGGAAAAAACCATAAAAAAAAATAAAACAATGTCGGTGAGCTCTTATTTTACTACTACTTATTAACTAACCTGATAAAAGTATATTTATGTATAGTGTATTTATAAAAGTATATGTATGCATAAAAACTATAAACACGTAAAAAATGCTTTTCTATGGTTCTAAAAAAGTATTAACTATTTAATTATCATTTTCATTTTTTGTAGCTTCTACCGCAGTGGTACAATTCGGTACATGTTAAATTTATTTTAACACAGTTGCATCTTTTTTGCATCCTACTTTGCATTGACACCTTGTTATTTCGAGGCAAATGCTGTCCGCAGCTGGGTTGTCAGACCAGTGGGGTATCTATTAGCTAATTTTCTGCTTCCAGCCCCAATCGGGGGGACTAGGCAGAATTTGTTGTAGCACTAAAGCCACTAACGAACTCCCTGGCAAGCTGCGCGTAAAATATGCTGACAAAGGGCCGCTTCTGTTGGTGGTAAATTTTCAATTTGCCGATCTGTTTTTGTAAAAAGATATTTACGGCAATGATTGATAGTCGTGCAGGGACAGGGACTTGATCTGAAAAAGTTCATGTAATATGACTTTTTGCTACGATGAATTTAACTTTATATTAATGTTTTAGTTAGTACTCAGTGATTGGCTAGCATACCTATCATACATGGCTATGACAAACTTATGTAGCACAATCTCTGCCTCATTTATATTGCCATCTTTAAGATCCTTAAACCCTTTAGTGGCAAAAGAGAATAAATTCCATGCTTCAAAAGCACTTTTCTTTCCCCTGCCGTTAAAAGACGATACTGTATCGCATCCACTAAGTTCGTGGAACACAGGCAAGACTTTCGCTCTTTCAGGACCTTTAAACAAAATAAATTGTCTTATGCACACTCACGCTATTAAACTGATTATTTATATATTATAACTTCTTGACTATTAAAAGAAACGCTCATACCTAGAGCTGATTCAATCTAGAGGCATGCCAAGAAATTGTGGTTTTTCCCCGTTACCACATGAACCTATAATACCTCTAATCTTGGCAATTTCAGTACACATGCCAGAGCGATAACTACCACATCGGTGTTTGCTGTGCATTAACTTCGTATGACCCTGGTCTACTGTATCCGCCAAGTGAACCATCATTCGCGTGTCAGACGCTTCAAGTTAAATGGCTCCAATTTTGGCAGTTCACGAGCAACATTGGAAAGAACAGATTACCCTTCGCTACATAAATTTCTTTATTAATGGGCAAGTCCATCGGGTGATATTTGGACGACAGGAGTCCAAACAGCTCTTCTTTATTCGTGTCATCCTGGAGAAAATATTACTCGCAGTTTGCCAGGGAGTTCATGAGTGGGGCCAGGCTTTAGTGCTGCAACAAATTCTGCCTAGTCCACCCGATTGGGGCTGGAAGCAGAAAAATAGCCAATAGATACCCCACTGGTCTGACAACCCAGCTGCGGACAGCATTTGCCTCGAGATAACAAGGTGTCAATGCAAAGTAGGATGCAAAAAAGATGCAACTGTGCTAAAATAAATTTAACCCCCACTTCATTCTGGACTCATCTGGGTCGAGAATCCCCTCAAATACCAAAAGTCTAGCTAAATCAACGTACAGTGTGCAGCCACCGTGCTTCGAGTATCTACGTTTCATCAACCCCTTTTTCTAACCCAAACAACTGCAATATTATATTTTACACACACACCCACACACTTTACTATGGTATCCAATAATTACATAATCATTTATCTAATTAAAAATATAACGTCGCGCGCAACTTACGAAGCTATGAAAGTGTTATTCGTTAAACGTCTTACGGAATGTCGAATCAAAAGTGGTTTTACATTGTGATTTAGTCATTAATGTGTTTCGTTTTCCCTTGGATTTTCAATGGCAATAATAGCCTTGAACTATAGCTGAGTTCCAGAATACAGCTAAGTCGTATCATTTAACAAATACCTAGTACATTAGTTTTTCTTGAATACTTTATTTTACTTTGTTGAATTATGATATACATTGTTTTGAGCATAGCCGTTTTGTAACATAACGTAGTGTCCTAATCTACTAGACAATCACACAAATAAATCACGGCCAATGATTTAATTTGTAATTAATAAATCGATGTACTCCTCAAGTATGTCATAATAGCGTAGGAGACGTAGAGAGACCTCATTCTACGGATGGTACTGTGATGTGCACACCGTGTACTCGGGATCTCGTAGGGATTTTGTTTAGTTACACCACATTGTATTTTTAGTTTATCTTCTTTTATATTTTCTTTTAATTTGATGCACCCTAATTATCAAGTATATATTAAGGGAGGGGAGCTCTAAATCTGGTAGAGCACTCGCTTGTTGTATTTCTTCAAAAACTCTAGAAGGAATATTTATAGATGGAGAACCATGTCCGCACTAATCGGACACTCTAAGGAATCTTTTTTATGGAGAGCCACCTTCACATCGATGGGACTCTCTAAGGAATCTTCATGGAATCTTGCTCGTGTTTCGTCTGAAAGATCTTTTATATTCGATCTGTATTTATTTTTTGGAAAACACGAAAAAATTCCGTCAATGCGACGTATGTCGATCCATAAAGGTTATCGATTGCCAACTAAACACGAACAAATAGTCCTTTAACCTACCTATAAAACCTAGCCTTACCTAAACCTAACATATTGCCTAGCTATATGTTACAGTACCGCTTCCAGCGGTCATCTTTTAATTATTAAATAAATACATACTAAGTACTGTAAGTACATATGACTGTACATAACACATATGTATATACATCTATAAGCAGGATATTCATTTCTCTTACAGAAGATAGGACTAGTCCAAAACCTATTTGTTAAAGATTGGTACTCGTGACCAGGAACACAATTGTCTTCTTACAGCAGTACTTACTTACTTCACACCTAGAACTATTTGTTATAGATGGTAGAAGCTGCAAAAAATGAAAATGATAATTAAATAGTTAATACTCTTTTAGAACCATAGAAAAGCATTTTTACGTGTTTATAGTTTTTATGCATATCTATACTTTTATAAATACACTATACATAAATATACTTTTATCAGGTTAGTTAATAAGTAGTAGTAAAATAAGAGCTCACCGACATTGTTTTATTTTTTTTTATGGTTTTTTCCTTTAAAAACCATAAAAACTTATATTTTTATTTATCTGCATAAAATAGGCTTTCGTAACGTATTTTTTGTTACTTAAAAAAACCTGAGGTTTTTTTTTGGTGGCGCCTGAAAGTAAAAAGTATTTCATAAAATTTTAATCTATGTAAAAATTTTCAAGAAACTACTTAAAATATCACAATTTTGTATGCCAGAAATGAATTCTACGTCCTTAATTTACCTGAAAAAGACACCCATATTGATGTAGTTGACAAACTCAGACAGTTTAATTTTTTTAATTGACGCTTGGCGCAGTGCATCTTTGAACCCCCTTCCCCCCCCAAATTGAAGAGGCTCCCGAAGGCTACCGATCTTTATCGATAGATATTGGTCCAATAAACAATTGTGGCAAGTGGCATCCTTTCTTCCGGAAAACTAAACTGATGCCTTTTTTGGGGGCTAACAGTCTAAGCTAAAGATGTTACAAGAATTACCAAGAAGTTGGTAGAGCAATCGCCCGGTAAGCGAGAGGTCCCGGATTCGTATCCCGGTTCAGAGCTCCTCACATCCAGATTTACTTTTCTTTCTGCGTTTCTATACTGCAATGATATAATGTTAATTTACAATAAAAGAGGCGGGAAATTCAAAGAACGCTTAAATTTCATTGTTCAGGTTTAAAATGGTGTACTACTGACTACTGTACCCGGTGTACTACCGGTAGTACACCCACCCTACATAATTTCTTAGCGAATAATTTACCTCAAACGACTCCATTCGTTTCCTGTTCAGCATGTGGCACTCGAACACAAACACGATTTGTATATTTAGAGTAATAAATGTTAAAATAGTGGACTTGTACACGTGTAACATTTTATTGTTTGTTGACGTAACAATATAATAAAAATACCTATGCATGTGCCTCGTAGGTTCAAAGTATTGAATGAATACATATTTAGAGTCGTACATAAATCTTCCGTATATAAATACCTTTAGAATACACGTGTTAGTTTTATGAGACCTTGTTTCTTTATTACATGGCAATAGTCGCATAAAATGCAATTCCTTCTTTACAATATACAGAATGTTTGGGGCATCGATGTAAATATTTTCAGGCATGATAAAGGAAGTGATTTTAAACATTTTTGACTGAATTTAAGTTCATGCAGTTTTCAGTTTAAGCTACAGGGTTTCTTAAGGAAGCTTTTTTTAGGTATATTTATACAGTATTAGCTTTTGCTCGTGGCTTCGCTCGCGTGAATATTGTTTTTATGACTGATTTATATCTTAAAAAAAGTGTACGATAATGTATGTATACGATAGATGCCCAAAATGACAGATGTCAAGTGTCAGTGACAGATTTCAAAAGCGACAGATGTCGATAATATCATAAGTTAGATATTAAAGTAAGAGATGTCAAAAATTTCCAAAATTCCTCGGGGATTATTAATTTTTCCCAAATAAACAGAAAGACAGACACACTCTCACATTAATAATGTTAGTAGAATTATATCCCTGTGAAGATGGTTACAACCGAATATTCAACCTGTACCATACTCAAAGCATTAAAACCAAATGCAGCTGAGTTGAGTAGTGCTAGTGACCATTTTATTGAAACAAGTCAATTGATTCAGATTCAGATTCATTTATTTTAACCATAATTGTAACAGTGGTCGTTACATTGGTAGGTCAGATTACATTTTGAAATTCATTACAATTACATTTAAACGGTTAAATAATTTACATAAACATTATTTGTTACATACAGTAAGACCTTAATATAAATAGTAGGACATATCAATTTGATATGGTCAATTAACATTATAATTAAAAAGAAAAAAATTATAAATAATTAAAAGTAAATGTCATAATTAAATTTAAAAGAATACAATGTCAAATATTTTCAATAAGAAGTGTCAAAATTAAAACTAAGAAATAAAAATGTAAATGTATATCCATAGGTAACATGATGTTACAAAAAGAGTAATATAGAAATTTAATTGTTAATTTATATTTCATTCATTTTAAAGAGAAAATGTGGTCACAGTAAGTCGCTTTTGCATGAATTCTCCAACAGAATAAAATGGATTGCAAGAGAAGTATTCTTTCAGTTTGAATTTAAAGTCAGCTAGAGTGAGTTGAAATACATTTGGTTTTATTTTTATTTATTTAAGGTGACTTCTATAGGCACATTCATACTAGCGACTCGTTAAGCAGTCAGGACCAAGGTTCAATGCCCTTTTTGTGAAAAATGCAAAATGAAATTCGTGCTCCCATACTAATTTACGAACAGCTCCGAGTCTATTACTTTGAAGAAGCCCTAATTTTATCTTGCGTTTTTCACAAAAGGGTTAGTTGAACCTCGGTCCTGCCCACTTACACAGTCTTTAGTATGAATTTGGATACATAAACAAAAGTCACCTTATATCAACACAACAATGTTTCATTATTATGAATGCCAATAAACTCACAAGGTCAACATTGCAGTTCCAGTGAGTCAATCGAAATGCATAAGTGATGCAATGTAATACAAGTTGTTTTACCAATGTATCGTTTACACACTTCATACCGGGTGTCCCAGAAGAAAGTTTATATTTGTTTAGCTTCCTGCGTGAACGCAATGAATCCGGGGGCGCGGGGGGTATGCCAATCAGTAGCCTGGCTTCTGGAAATTTAGACACTATAGATGGAGGTTTTCTCGGGAGTGGACCGCGCGTTCTGTGTGCTAAAAACGGTGATTCAGCGAAAAAGCACGGAGGAAATTTTGCAGTCATTTTGGTTTGAGTAACTTAAACGATGCGCAAAGAATTCGAAAATGGGTTAAAAAGTTTAAAAAGACCACTTTAGCACATTTTAATCCATTTTCGAATGAAGAGAACACTTGGCGTATCATTTAAGTTACGCAAACCACAATGACTTCAAAATTTTCTCCGTTCCTTTTCGCTGAATTACCGTTTTTAGGGTACTTGTAAAATCCTAGCACACAGAACACGCGGTCCAACCCTGCGAAAACCTCCATAGTATCTAAATTCCCATAAGCCTGGCTATCGATTGACATACCCCTCGCACCGCTCAGAATTTTTGCGTTTACGCAGTAAGCTAACTAAATATAAACTTTCTTTTGGGACACCTTGTATAATAGGTAGTTAATGGAGCAAAAAATCGTTTGGGTTGAGTTTGGCCTAAACAAGGAAAATGGAATCTTCCTTCCTACCATTATACGTAGTTATATAATAAATTTTTCAATGCAAGTGCTCGTAAAGGCCCACTTTTTATGCATCAAAACCGAACAGAAAGTCGATTGTTTTGCCCTAGGGCTTTTATTATTATTATTTTTTTAATTTGTTTGCAATGGTTGGCTAACCTGCAGCCTTTCTTGTGTACCATAGATGTTATACTTTTTTTTCCACTGTTTAACAGCTCTGGATACAATCCTTTTGAGCCAATCATAATTGAAAGTTCACAAGATTATATTTGTTTTCATTTCCTCACACTATGCATTGAAAAACGTAGTATGATACTCGGGCGTAAAAGCAATAAATTACTCGGTTACGTTTAAAACACTCGCTACGCTCGTGTTTTAAATCGTCCTCGTAATTTATTCCTTTTCGCCCTAGTAGCATAAACTACTAATATATAACTTACCTAAATAATGTGTGTATCAGTGTATGTACCTATACATATCGTGGGCAGATCCTAAAGTATGAAATGGAAAATCTTTCACCACAAGTCAAAATAGGTGCAAGGGGTATCCTCGAAAAAAATGCATTTTTTAACGTTATTATCTTTTGTCCCCCCTCCCATATCTCCGAAAATAGGACCGAAATATACTAATAAAATATAATAGATGATTACGTAAATTAGGATTCCACACTCGTGAGGGTGCGAATTTTTTGCCTACCATTTTAGTGGCGTGTTTTTGGCTCCTTAATGTTGCCATGGCATCTTTATGTGGCAGGCTAATAGTAAAATTCCGCCGTTTACAAATGGCGTCGTCAGTTTCGCACGCTGTTTTTTTAACGTTCTCGTTCGGCAAGTTGAAAAATGCCCGCCGTTTGTAAAATGACTTCGTCATTTTCTAAAAAGCCGAAGTCGAAAGTTACCAAAAATTCAAAAATAGGTGCGAGGAGGAGCGTTTTAGGTTTACATGTAAGTAAATATCCGGAGCCGAGTGAACCGAGGTGACCCTCAAAACATCTAACAGAATTACTATTAGAGATGAAACGGATAGTGATTTGGCCGGATACCGGATACCGGATATCCGGCGAGGCACTAGGCCGGATAGCCGGATATCCGGCGGCCGGATATCCGGCACAAGATATGCGTTTCGCACTAATTGAGCAAGTCTAAATATTACGCACCAAGGTGCAAGTTCCGCAATAGCGGGTGCAAGTGGGCGAGATTATTCGTGCATTTTTTAAATGAAGATCATTTCTAAATGATCGTATCACAATCATACAAATGCTGGGTTGCAAACGCGAAACAATTTCCGATCCTAACGAAATTTGTAAATATGTATCTTTTGTCTCCTTGGAGTGGTGTATACTGTATATAAATGGACAGGTATCTTTAAATGAAACCGCGTAATATACTGTTCATACTGAACAAATTTTCCAAAGTAACATATTGAAAAAACAAAATTGAACCTGCCCGCCCAGTGCCCTTTCAAAATTTAAAGTAGGTTTTCAAAATGAGTATGGAAACATGAAAATATTTTTTCATTTCCACAAGTATGTTTCTTTGGAAAAGTTGTTTAGTATGATTTCAGTATGACCATGTGTTTTTATTAAAAGATACATGTTGAGTTACATTCGGTATATTGTGAGAGCAAAAGAAGCTGGTGTAATGTATGAAGAAAAGCATAAACGTTTATTCCCAACAATTGATGTAAAGCTTGTCTTTATCTACCATAGCTCAATTCTTATTCACTTTATGTATTAGAATTTAGATTATTCAATCATTGATACAACTATTTTGTGATTTAAACGACTTTTTGTATGTTGAGTTAAGTATCCGGTATCCGGCCGGATACTGACTACTATCCGGCCGGATACCGGATACCAAAAATATGGCCGGATAGGCCGGATACCGGATAGTAACCGGATATCCGTTTCATCTCTAATTACTATATGCCGAGGCATATTAGAAAATGCTGAATTCGTCGAATAAAAAAATAGCGAGCGTTTTGAAACTGACAACGCCGTTTGTAAACTGCGGAATTTTACTATTTGCCTGCGACATGTATAAAGCCGCCGTCGCCCGCGCCGAGTGTCAGTGCAGTCACAGAGGGTGACTGTGTTCGCTGACGATTGACACTCGCTTGAGAAGAAATTCGGAAAGAATTCGATACATGTCGCGTATCGCGACAGTCATGTAAGTCTATCGTTTTAAAATATTTATTAAAAATTCAACTTACAGGCATCTATATTGTTGTTATTTACCATAATATTCCGTTGTTTGGTGTTACGGAACGCTTTGTGTGCAAGTCTGAATCGCACTTCCCACATTTTCCCGAATTTCCAGCAAATTTTTTATGACTGCCATGGTCACGGAATAACAGTGGCGCGTCCCGTTGTTCTAATAATATTTTAGGTAACCTAAAATCTTGAAAAAACCTTTTTCATTACGCTCGCTCGATGTAATAATCTGCTATACGATTCAGTTTCACCTCAAGGAATATATTTGCTTTTAACCGAAATTCTTTCGAAAGTAAAATGTGTTTCTTCATTTCAGGCTTTGTATATTCAAGCATGATTCGGCGACGACGCTGTAATGAAAGCTACGAAAATATTGGAAAATATGTTACATAAATTACCTTAAACAGAAAATCACTTGAACTATTCCACAAATTTATTTAGAACTTCCTGACTGGATTCGCCTTTATGGCATTATCAAAGAAATTGATATAAGATATTAATTACACAATAAATAGTTTACATCAGCCAATACGATCAATGACTCACAATTCAGGAAGTTCTAAATAAATTTGTGGGATAATATAAGTGATTTTCTGTACATTATGTATTGCAAGTTCCACCAAGTGCCAACAATCAACAGTATAAACACCTATTATTCTCCTTTACGAGTATTTGACTAATACTTTATGCATCTAAAGATTTATTAGTTGAAATCTTTACTTATTTGATTGCTTAAGAGGCCCCTGTACGCCTAGGTTTTTTTTAAGATTCATACAAAAGTTAAAAACTGAATGTGAAGTCAACAGCTTATTTTCTTCATATACTTTTTCATAGGTATTATCTAGTGACATCTATACAGCCCAAAAAGCAAAATTTTATGAAACACCCTCATAATAGCTGTCAAGATATCGTGAATATTGCCTCGTTTTTACGCAAAGTTTAGCAAGTTGTATAATTTTAATCTATTCTGGAAATAAAAAAGGGAGAAATACAGACGTCGCGTCGTTCATGTAAAGAAGACCAAGTTTGTAAACTTTTCTATGAATAAAAAGTTGCCATTAATTATGGAAAACGGTTTTTGACCTGAAACCATTTTACAAATTCGGCGCTTTTTGAATATCTCGCCATTTTGCACCTGTTGTGCAATCGTCAAAATCGACACATTTTGAAGTAATTTAGCTGCTGTTCAAAAAAAGTCCCACGTTAAATAAATTAGTATAAGGGTTTTGGAACCTTTTTCTAGATTTTGGACTTTCAGAAACGCGATTGGAGGAATTTCACTCGATATAAAAAGTTATTGAAATGAGGTCTAAATTTACACTTTTTTTGATATTCTGACAGACTTCAAAAATATTTATTTAGATGGGTTTTAACAATACCTAAATTACTGGTATTTTCATAGCTGTTTTAGTTAATTTGGTATTAATTTAAAACCGACTTTTTGTCAATTTTCCCAGATTCCGTCCCTCTCGCACTGCAGGTCTTTCCGCCTGGAGTAACGGGGACCTTTGCACGGACGATATATCATCTGTGGCCTCGACTCGTACAGAAAATTACAAAAAATATCCCGACTAAATCGCTAGGACATCATTACTATTTGGTAGGTGCTAGTGATTGTTGGCACTTGGTGGAATTTATAAAACATTGTTTTAGAAAAACACTTGTACTTATCCACATATTACATATAACTTTATTATGCCGGACCGGTTTTGCTGTAAAGCATTTTCTAGGGCCTTTTACTCATCCTATTTGTTAGTTAGGATGTGTTAAAGGCCCTAGAAAATGCTTTACAGCGAAACCGGTCGGGCATAATAAAGTTATATGTAATATGTGGATAAGTACAAGTGTTTTTCTAAAACAATCATTACTATTGTTATATTTTCATTCTGTGAGTTGGATTTAAAGAGGGACCGCCTTAATTGACCCGGGTAGTTACCTAGGGAAAACCTTATTTCATAAGTGGGTCACACATAATTACATACATTCGTGAAGGAGTCCCAGATTCAATATAAACTTCTGCCTCTCGGTATTGATTTGATGTAAGTTTTGACTCTCAATCTATATACCTAACTATAGAAACATGCAGATATACCTAATGTTTTAGGTACAAGGTATGGTGAAACAGAGGTACCTCAAAGGGTTTTAATTAATAATTGGGACGTTTTGAAGCTTCGTTAGTTATTCTAGTGGTTGAACAAAGACAGTATTTCGTTCTGGTCCATTGTATACAACAATCCTATTGAGTGATTTTGTACTTAATTATACCGTCACAAAGTCTACATTAAAACGCACACTTTGTGCGCTGTCGGCACGCATAATCAGTGAATTTTTAAGGTTTTTCTGGATATTCTGAAAAAATATTTGATGTAGGTATTTTTTATCTTGAGAACGGAAAAGAAACCATGTTTTCGTGTTGTAGCAAAAATTTCAAACATAAAATTCAAGCCGCTTAGACAAAAAACTTATTTATAACTTAAAAAGGCATACTTTTCAAAAATAAAATCTATCGAGTGAAATATGTCCAATTAGGTAACTGTTTTGAGAACGGAAATAATAAAGGTCTGAAAAAAGATGTTTGATAGTGTCAGTAATTGACATAAATATTTAAGCAAAAACCCTTGGAATACCGAAGAGAGCAATTCTAACATTTGTTATTCCTAAAACATGTTATTACTAAATTACTTAAAATCAAGAATCAAAATTCAAATTATGTGTATTATAGGTGAGTAAGTGTAAGTAAGTATATTATAATTAAATTATGTATGTATACTGAATCTTTTCTAAAATAATTCAATTAAACTTAATTTTATATGTATTTACCTATGTTTTCTTTTTTTTTGTTAAATAATTGTTATAAAATATGTAAGTATTTCTAGTTTTTCCCAAAATTTAATTACAAGCGGCCTTACAATGTAAAAAACACACCTTCACACTCTCATGCATTACACACCACACTCACAAACATACACATACTCATCCTCCCTAGTAGCTTTTCAATACTGATCCCAAGACTTCAGTCGTAGGGCTAGACTAGAGAATCTCAGTCACACCTGTACACACCACCCCTCACTTATTCACATACATTAGTACCTAATCATATATTGTATTGATTAAGCTAATCATAAGTTTGCTGTCCACTATGGAAGAGCGGAGTCTCCTACTACAGGTATTATTTTACTTAAAAGGAGGCTCCAACAACCTGTAAATACCTATGATTGTGTTAAGAAATAAATAATTTTGTATTTGTATTTGTGGGTACAAATATAAATGTATGTATAATATATTATATATATAAATATATTATTTATGAATATATATTTTATAGTACAGGTATGTATGAGTACTTATTTTAATACCTGCCAAATTTTCCAAGTTTGTAGGCTCTATAGCTTCACAGATTTCACAATGAATGAGTTAATGAGTAGGTGGTATATATAAAAATATGTTTATATATTATATAAAAGAAATGAGATTTTTTTAAACAACAAAATATTTACATGGCTTGTCCGGGGATAAAAGCAAATCAAGCAATGTCTCTGTGGGGTCAATCAAGGTCAAGGTATTGGATAAAACTCTCAGAAAACGCTAAATAAAATGTCCATACGTTTAGTATGGAATAAAGTTTGAATTGTTATCATGCAAAACGTGCTGAATTGCGCCGCGGGCGACCAAGTGTTTTTGAAAAGAAATTCATTGTTCGGCATCAGTCTTGTAAATAATTATGTACGAGTATTTACGAGACTGATGCCGAACAATAAATTTCGAAATATATCTCTCTAAATATGTTTTTTAAATATATATAAATATAAATATATAAATAATAATAAAAAATATAATAAATATATATAAAACCTAAATATAACTATATACTCTTTAATTTTTATTGTGAAAAGAAATTCGCAATATAAAAATTTTGCTATTCATACAGACTCAATGCTTAGACATGCATGGAATATTTTTTGAATTTTCAAGAACAAAATACTAGTGCTGTTTTTTATTACCACTCAAATCAAAGTAACCTTATATATTTTTAAAATTTTCAAATGGGAATCTAAACTTGGTTTTACGAAAAGGGCAAACCGCTGGAAATACAGGTCCTTAAGCACGTGTCTTGGGAACGTTAACCTATTAAGAGGATATACCGTGGCGAAATCAGTGTTTGATGGGCGTGGTTTCGCGCTCGCCGCGAGCAGAGAATATAAAGTATTACAGCGAGTCAGCGCGACAAACCGCAGCTGCAGGAGTATTGCCGTTGCAATATTCCACAATTTCCACATAACATACTAAATAACTAATCAATTCAAAAATAAATATTATATTATTAAATACAAATAAATTTAATTATCATACAGATACAGTTATCGAGTTTTCACTGTATTTTGAAATTTTAGAACAGAAGCAGTGGAGTCGCTATTATGGTTTTATTTTCAAAAATATTGACCACAAAAAAAAAAGTTTTCGTGATGATAAGCTAATCGTTGGTATAGGAGCCCAGAGAATTTTTTACACGTAATTTTCAGGATAAATTGTAAAAAGAAAAGGACAATGGTTCTTTTAAAATATTTTAATCAGAAGAATTCAAAATCAACCACGTGGTTTACAATCTCCTCATTATTTTCTACTACTACGGCCTTTGGTCGCGAGTTTGTCTCTGGATAATTATTTCTTGGAGGGGCTTTCGGACACATGTTTTCTTTATCCTGTTCTTTCACATATTCTGGATCACGAATTTGTAAATTTAGTCTGTGTCTGGGATCAACCACTTCTGGTAAAAGACAATCATTGAAAAACGAAAGCAAATGTGGCTCCATTCTTTCATGCCAAAATAATAATTGGTCATGCTTTAGTATAATTTCGGTTTTTATCTGATTATTTCCGTACCATACGGCCAATGCACATTTTCCTTTTTGACAAATATATAATTGGCCTTGAGCTTGAATAAACCAATCAGATTTTTGGTTTACTTCTATATGTCCAGTTTTCTTATTTTTACGCCAAGAATGCATCTTTATGAATTCATTTGAATACATTCTGTAACAAAAGTGAATATTGTAAACAAAAAGCTAAAAATATATTTACTTTTAAATATTTTGTCTTTATTTATTCATAAACTCACGAAACTCACAATCTTCGATGCCTATTTCGTATGGATGTTCTTGTTCATCATCATGAGTATGATCTTCTTAATGTCTGCGCTTCTTAGTCACATCCTTAGGTCTAGAATAAAAAGACAATATTATACGAATGTGACAGTGGAATACACGTAAGCAGACACAACCGGTATTTGCCGTATGGGCAGAGTTTGCTGGGTAGCTGGGATGCAGAGTTTATTCAAACAAAAGATTATCACATTTCACACAATTCACAGTTACATTTTCAACATTGTTGATAAAAGACTAAAAAATGACATATACATATATGTATATATATATATATATATATATATTATTTCATTACCCCAATTCCAAGGTTTAAAATTATATTGAAAAGAGGCAAATTTGGGATAGTACCCCCTTAATAGAAATATATTAGTACTTAGTATTAAAATTATTTATAAACAGAATATTTTACTTTTTTACTTTGATATTATACTACTTTGACATTTTGATACATGTGATGCTAGATTATTATTGTTTAGATTAAATTTTTTGACATCTGTATTGAATTTATTTACTTTTTAAATTATTTATCCTCTTTTACTTTTTATTGTTTTAGATTGCAATTGTTTGTGTTAACTACATTGAGAAGTGTAACTGGCGGTTATAAATAAATATAGGCTCGTCTCTTACAAGAGTATACGAACAAAGGTACCTTCATTTTTTTTTCCAGAATAGCTCTTGTTATTGTTATTAATCTCACGAAATTTCAGTTACCGGAAATCGATAGTTTCCTCAAAAAAAATGTTCAAGTTTCGTAAAATAACCTCAAAAATTGTCTTAAGGTGCAATTTTAATTGATTTTATGACTTGATATTTTTTTTTTGGTTGTGTTCCGAAACTGCTGTGAGTTATGCATTAAAATTGACGTAATTTAATTTTTTTGTTGTTATAGTATAAAACCAATGCAGGCATTTTTTTTTCTTTGTGATTTCATTCAAAGTTTATAAAGTTTATGCATGTCTTTTATTTAGCTTACCTAATAGGTTGCCTTTTTGTTGTATTTATGCTGATTAGTGATTTAATAGAAAAAATACGTTGAATCTGTTGCAAAACCGAATCAGAGCACCTGACGCTATGCAAAAAATAGGTTGAATCTGTTCCAAAACAGAATCAGAGCACCCTGAATCTATACAGTCGTGTGGGTACTACCCCTAGAGTACCTACCTACAGCCCTCGCCTGCCGTGACAAAGCATAGGCACCCGTGCGAGCCGTAGAGGCTGAGGCTGGTCGCCGAAGGCGACCAACAAGCCGAAGCTCCGAAGGTGAGCATGGGTGACTGTGCTTTATTACGGAAGGGCGAAGGGGCTGCACTTTCCGCAACGCCCAAGCAATTGCAAAAGTAATTTTGGGTCTTTAAAGTTAAAGAGACAAAAAAGTGAGGTTTTGTTTTGATTTATTTTTTTTAAACTATTTTCATTTCCCCCCCCCCCCCCTCCCACTATACGTACACTTAATATTCGAGTTATTTTATTCTACCTAAAATAACCTAGAAAATTTTTATTTGAAAAAAAAATAAAAAAAAAACTATTGATTTCCGGTACCCCCCCCCCCTCCCCCTCTAAACATATACATAGGTACATATACTTATATAAGAGTCCTTCCTAAACATATCTTATGTCTCATGTCTTATACCATCACCGGGTCCCTGAAAAACATAACCCTCCCTCGGGCGGGCGGTCGGATAAATGACGAATTCAAGTAAACAAATAAACTTTTTGTTTGAAACAAATTTTTGGTTACAAAATGCTCACCTTTCTTGATTTTGCTCGAAGTCGGTAGATGCATAACATGCCAGACGAGCTATTTTTGTCTGGAGATAGTAGTAGTAACTCCTGTCCTATAATTTTACAAGAATAATCTGTCCCTGAGTCTGATATTAATACATCATCAACTGATAAAGATCGATTAGACCTATAAAAATATAAAGAAAATATGACAATGATAATGGTGAAAAAATAGATTTGGTATAATGAAATATATATGATGCTTCATTTAAAAAAATTTAAATATTGGACATATTTCAATTTTTTATACTAGGTACGTAATATATATTTGTAGCTATTTTATCCAAATTTGTTTTGAGAAGAAAGAAAAAATAACAAATTACTACACTTAAATATTTCTAACATCATATTTTACTTAAAATTATAATATTCATAACATTTTGAAACCCTTACCCTCTTTTTGGAATCGACTGGGTGTTTAAAATTCTCTGCTTGTTTAAATTAAATATCATCAATGACGACTCCATGACTTTGCTTTGTTCTGTTGCTCCCGAACCACTTGCACTGTCATTGAACGTCTGTGCTGATGGGTTTATATCATCTATCTTATTTTCATGGTTATGTAAACATCTTTTAGCCCTGAAAAATATCACATAATATATAAGTAAAGCGTTTTACAGATACTACACTAGATTCCAGAAAAGTCCGTCCTTGCAAGTTGACATGTAACAAATAAAAATCATATGTAGGTACTTACATGATTTTTGCGACTATGTCGTGACCTCTAGCTTGCATGTACTTCTTATATTTTTTTTTACGTATGATTGTTCTGTTTTTATTTATTCCCCATTTTGGGGTATTGTTTTACGACTACGATTTATATCAGTAAACAACAATCAGTTTTAACCCTAAAACGAATCTTAACGAGATAAAAACTATAATGCAATAATGAATATTAACTTAGCAATAGAATATGATTGATAACAAACTTAAAATTTGTGGAAACGGGGAAAAACAAAGAGGATCAAACGCAACACAGGTCCTTCTCACGGTAGAGCTCAGCGAGCACTGAAGAAAGTGAACGAGTGTGACAGCGCTATAGCCCGAACGTACAGAGCAGCAGTAGCACACGCGATAACAATAGTGCGCGCAAATCTCGACCTTACCGTCACTTGACGCGCAATTCATGTAAAAAATCGTAAAAAAATAACTAGAGTACCCAACTGAAAAATGATAACAGATAATTTAAAATAAAACGTTTCACATTCAGAGAAAAATCGTGGTTAGGATACGTTGAACCATTGAGGAGTAAAATTAAAAAAAAGGAAATATAAGACGTTACTTTGGAATTATTTTCTATCGAGAAAATTTTATCCAATTGCGTTTTCCATAACACATAATTTGAAGAATATGCCCAAGATTCATATAGTCTGAAACCAGATCTTTATATATTGTAGTTGTGTCATAAAATGAAATGAAAAACCCACTCCGATGTCGGTATATCCCCTTAAATCCAGACATTACATTAAATCACTTGAAAACTCTTTTATCTGCAACATTTCCCGTTAGTGTTCATAAAATAACATTACGGTCGAATAACAGCGCTATAAAAGCAAGACGTTTCTGTTTTATTCTTTTCGATAAGTTTTTCCAAGTATAGTGACAATCAACCCCAAATTGAGTCCTTGTCTTGTCCTAAAACAATATACTTTTATTGAGACAGAATTGTTTTTTATTGAAGGACAATTTTCTCAATAAAGTCTTGTATCGAAATTGATTTACAGGACGTTGTTATTAGGAAAAAGGCGAAAAAGAAAACCAAAAACTAGAGGCAACTGCTGCCTGCCTTCCTCTTTTCCGCCATTTGCTTGTACTGGAACGTTTGTGTGTGGCTAATTTATTAAATTATTAAATTAATAAACAAATTATTAAATTATTATTATTATTAATTAAATTAATTAATAAACAAATCACCACTTAGTGAATGAGCACAGTTATTTGGTGACGGAACCCGTTCCCAAACTCAAAACCTATGATTGTTTATCTTATTTATTTATGAAAAGTATTAAATTGATGTGATTTATGGCTCTGCGCGACAATAGTTTAATGTCAGTTATGATTTCCTACAGTTGTTTTATTTTATTTTATGCTTTACGTTTTAAATAATGCTGCACAACATCTATAAACACGCTTTAAAATTGTTGTACAGGATAATTAATTCAAAGTAATTCATAAAATAAAACAACTTCGCTAGGAATACATAACTGTCACTAAGGTTAAACGTCATTCGCTTAGTGCAAAGTGCAAAACTCAAGTTTATTTTCCTTGTTTAGAAATTTTTTAAAAAGCATCTTGGTCTATGGAATTTGGCGCCAACAGTTCAGTATTAGTGAGGTTTATAAAGCAAGAGTTTGAAATTGTATTCACAATTAGTCATGATCTTCTCAAAACCAACTTAAAATGGTCTTTTAATCGCTTATTGTGCAGGGCAACTACGGAACCCTACACTGCGCGTGGCCCGACACGTACTTGGCCGGTTTTTTATGTATTCCTTTCATAGACAAGGGGGTGATAATTAAAGGGTTAGTATAGACTGTAGTACCAGAATAGAAGGTTTCTTATACGACGCTGGAAATTAAATCACATAATCTACTGATCATAAAAAACAAATTTCGCAAATAAAAATAATATTTTTGTTTTACTTACAATTTATAGGGTTCCGTAGTACCTAAAAAGTACAAAAGGAACCTTTATGGGGAGACTCTGTTGTCCGTCCGTCCATCCGTATGTCACAGAATCATTACTTTAGCACCGTTAAAGATAAAGACTTGAAAATTGGCACAAAAATTTAATTAATTTGCCCACATATCACAATGTCAAAAAAAATATGAAGTTTTAAATTTTTCAAAATATTAGAGAAAAATAAAAAATATTATTCTAAAAAAAACATATTGGTATCAATTTGTAGATATTTAAGAGTTGATTGTAAAAATGTATAGTTTTACTATATTTAGTTACCAAAAAAAATTTTTGTCCCCCCCTTATCTCTAAAAATATGAAAAAAATCATGGTAATGTGTTTACGTAAAGATTACAGGAAAAATAAAGCGGTTGAGAAAATCACGAAAACAAATGGCAACCTTTCCAAAACTGTCGCATTACGGAAATCTAGGTACGCGAGTCTGACTCGCACTTGACCGGTTTTTTTTAATTCACAAATCACAGTCAGTCTATGAGCTAGAGACCCGTGACATGCGGACGGACAGACAGTAGTGTGACATAAATAGATTAAATAGGGATTCGTTTTGCTCTATGGATACAAAATCCTAATGATCTTTGGAATAGGAACAAACATATTCACATATTATAAACATACAAGCGTACGCACCCTTCTTGTTGTAAAAAGACGGAATAAGTAAACTCCCAAAGGAAATTCCTTTTCTCTCCTCACAATACCCTGAATCAAAGGGGCCGATCTCTTGTGACATTAAAAAATACGAAATGAACTCGCGCTGAAGAATATAAATGATCTGATTCCTTTTAGAAATATTTTTTCGTTCGACAAATCATTTGTTTTGTCGACATTTGTGACGGAGCACCACTAAAACGAGAGCGTGACGTTTTTTGCATACATTCTTTTGTTACAGGAAAAATAATGGTGTTAAATTTTTTTATTCTTTTCACGTCCTTCTTGAGAACTCGTCTATTTTGGTAGTTTATGGACTTGGTCCGAATAAGTTTTGAAAGTTTTTAAAGAGGGAAGGAGTAGAACATAGTTCTAGCTTACCCAAAACTCACCTGCTCCTAGTGCACCATGCAGTGATGCCGTTTAATTTTTTTCTTGTCGCGAGGTTTCTACATAAAAGTCACCAGATTAACTAAAATTTTATCAAAATGTCGCCAAATGTATAGAATACCAGTTTGAAAAACGTCTCTAAAATGTATGAAACGTCGGTTTTATCAAGTCGCTAAATCGACTGAAATTCCGCTAGATTTACCGACAAAGTCGCTAAGTCCGCAACAGTGGCACCATGCCGACTGTTTACGGTACTCGTATTATTACTAAACTCCGGCCGTTCATTCGAGAGAATGGTGACGTTTGCAAATGTCAGGGGATAAAACCTTTTTTTTACTGTTTTGCATTTCAATATTTTATTTATCATGATGATTTTAGGGTAGATTGTATATCGTTAAAAGGTCCCATTTGTTAATAAAAAGTATTTTTGTCGTATATATTTTCCACTTCCTAGTACAAAACTTAATGAATCAGCTGACTCAATTTCTACGTAAAAGTTAAAAAAAAGCGCATAAAATATTATTTTTGGCGAAAAGTTGTCTATTAGCGATACTGTCAAGTTATTTCTGTCAAATCAGCAATCATAATGCCCGCAGTATGAATCCTCGACTTTTTGAATCGACATTTCAGAAAAAGGTTTATAATATCTGCGGTGTAAGGCAGTGTTGTCGTATTATAAAACTGATATACCTTACCAAATAATAAGATCGTATATATATTCTATTCCAGGGTTTTTATTTATAAAAAAAGTTTAAATAATCATGATTTGGATTTATTTCGTCCCATTTGTTGTACCGTTAATATTTTTTTAACGTGCCTTTATTTATTTTTGTCGTGAAGAAGCTCTTGTTGACTTGTAGTATTTTTTCGAGATATCGCCACACTCCATCTGTCATCATTCTCTCGAATTAACGGCAGCAGTTTACATCTTATCTGTTCAGTTGCAAATGGCGGAACTAACTTTTTTCAGCTCTGTGATTGGCTAAAATTTACACCGTATAATGGCAGTGCTGCCATCACCAACTGAAGAGATAAGATGGTGGATCTGTACAGCTACAAGTTGACAAATGAAACTTTCAAAGTGAGGTTTAGATTTCTGATAAGGTTTATGAACTGTCCGTTTTCACTCGGTCGGTTGTGGAACGTTTGACAGTTAATTTTTATCTTTACCATGGGGTTTGAAATTGGCGGGCGCGCAAGATTTGAAAATGGCATTCTTTTGCAGATGTAAGAATAGTGCTTGATTATGCATTTGTTTAGCTACCTATATGGGTAAAGAAAAAAAAAACTGTAGTTTCTTCCAAAAAAAAAACAAAAATTCTGTGATCTCTGTGACGAAAGCTTATTTTCACGGCTTAGTTTGCAATCAATTTTTACTAAATAACCTTTACTATTTCATGTCGAATAATCATTTAATTAGTGTTCTCAGCCACGCATAGCATTTCTTTACAGCAACATTGTACTTGACTTCATAAATGTCTAGTTTTAGTCCAATCAGGAACAAGCCCGCCTTAAGGCGATTAGTGTCGCCAAATTAGCAGCTCACATCTAGTATCATTCATTACAAATATCGACAGCTATGCGAGCACGTACGCGTCGATTAGATAAATTTACAGATAGAATCGATAAATTCTAAACGATAACCCTTATTGCAATCAAATAAGTGTTACATTTTTATTTATCGAATCGATGTCGAGTTGATACCAAGTTCATGCTAGTACCCCAGAAACGACATTGAAATAGCATTCATATCGGCGCGCATTGCATAGTGGTTGCTACGACGCTCGATGGAAATAGGAGAAAATAATACTTTTCACATGAACGTTATTGTTCGATTGAATAAGCCTATGTTACATTTATAAAAAAAAATATAACGAAAAAATTTAAAAAAAAATCTTTTATTTCGGACAACTTGGATCAAGCTATCAAGTTTACCTATTAGTCAAAGCATAAATAAATTAAATCGACTAAGCCGCTTAGGAGCAGTAGGGAATTGGCATAGATGAAATTATGTTAAGGTGTGTTAATTCGAAAACCATTTCGAGATTTAGGCTTAATAAGCCGTATTTTCGAAGTTTTGGTCTAGAAAACCTCATGATGAACAATATTTTTACGAAAAGGCTGCAACTTCTATTTACCATCGTGTGACGTCACTTGAGTAATGGCTGTTTAGAAATGTGTCCCCTGCTATCAAGATAAATTTATCATAATTTGCTTCAGACTAATTTGACAGCTAGATGACAGATGAGGAGACAGACAGAGACAGACCACTTTTTTTATAAGCAATCACACATCACAATCATTATAATGTCTAAAATTCTCAAGTGACAATGACAAGTTCATCAGACAATTCTTTAAAAAATCATAAAAAAATTATGGTTAATTTATATACCAAAATAATGAAAACTATATCCTAAAATGGCGTATACACTCAGAAAAAACATTAAAAAAAAATCTTTTAAAAATTAAGCTATGGGATGGGAATTCAAGTTAAAAAACACCATTCGGTTGAATATTTTTTTCATATAGAGCTTTGGTGGTAAGAAAAAGAAAAATGTTGCATTATATATGTTTTCTTAGAGTTTATAATTCATATTTTTTTTTTCAATATTTTTGTTTCAGCCATGAACGAGGAGCAGGCTCTAGAAAGTACCCATTCGGCGATACAAAGCCCCTTAACTCAGTTTACGCCTCTCGGAGAGGCTCCTTAAATCACCTCAATTATCTCTCATTCCATCTTTAAACGGTGGAAATTATATTGGACATGAACAAGTCTCCAACACTTCACTTTATAAAAACGACCACAACCAAAGTTACACTGTTTTGTTTGATTATGACACTTATGTAGATGAAATAAGAACTGCCATGTGTGTGTTCTCTGAACTGGTGGAAGCTAGTAATTACTATGACGGTCATCATAGTACATGACATGCATAAGAATCTGCACAAGTCGTGCATGTTATTACATGCTTCTTCGTACCTACGTAATTGGCCACAGGATTACCTGCACTTAGGGTTACCAGATGCCTTATTGTCTAACTTCAACATCTATCGCTATTGCTTTCCAAAGTACCCGTGATTGGCTAGAAATGATGAGTCACGTCATTTCTAGCCAATCACGTTACCTTTAATGCAATAGCGATAGACGAGTTCATGACTAAATATTTCCTTACACAATCGCACCTCAGCCCCTCTATTCTGTATCTTTAGTTGCCAACTGGACTAGGTGCCTATCATCAAAAACATAGCTAAAAACGAAACTTTCAAAATTGATATTGGTGGATATTGAACTATTTATTTACGAACTGTGTCGTCACTTTAAGTGTGAACATATCCTTAGACAATCGGAATTCGATAGTATATCTATGTTTTTGATGATAGGCACCCAGTTCAAACGGCAACTAAAGATACGTAATAGGCCCTCAGATCCAATAACGTGAATTCCTGACAAAATATCTGATTATTCAATAAATTTCCTGTCACTTTTCGTAAAAGTTTGATGTTAATGCGTAGGTAGCGCAATTTTCAACAGTTTTCGTTCCGCAAACAATGTTACATAATAAATATAATAATTTTGAGCATTTATTCAACCTCTTAAAAATTCCTGACAAATCCAATTTTTTCCTGATTTCGTGACAGAGGGTTAAAATTCCTGACATGTCAGGAAAATTCCTGTCATCTGGTAACCCTACCTGCACTGTACGAGTACACATACCTATTAGATAGATGTCGCAGATGGATTATAAGCAGTTTTACAAAACTAGATTCAGCACTGATTCTACAATCGGATAGTGTACGTCCAGTCTTGGCGTTATTTGATTGTCTATTAATATCATCAATTTGAGGCTTAAACAACAAAACATTGCTTTACGTAATGAGTGACAATATTAGCTTTACGTAATGAGTGACAATAATAGCTTTAAAAAATTAGGAGCTAAAAAATTAACATAACAGTTATAACAGTTAAATCATTTGAGCAAGCTTATAGGTAAGCTGGAGCTTTAGATCCTGTGACAGACGGACAGACAGACCGACGGTTGGACGGACGGACATATGTACCGATAAACAACGAAGGCTTAGCCGTTTGGCACTCGTCGGATACGGAACCCTAAAAATGATCTCCTTAATACCAAGAGATTCTAAGATTTCTATTGCCACGAGTAAAAGCAGAATTAGCAAGTTATGCAAAGTATGAAAGTTTTAGAGCAACATTGTTCCTTCAGGGAATTTCAGGATTTCAGTTAATGTGTGGCGAAACTCCGAATGGAAACTGAAATGAGGAGCGTTCGAAACTTAACTTTGTTCATTCTAATACAACCATACACTCTAACTAAATCGTGCTACTTTATAAAATAATAAAATACATTTGAAATAATATTAATTAGCTTCTTGCACATTTAAACCAATGGGTTTAACTCGTTATAAAAAAATACGAAATGATTCAATGGAGTAATAATAAACAGGACTATAATATAATAGTTTATGCTACAAGGGCGAAAAGGAATAAATTACGAGGACGATTTAAAACACGAGCGTACCGAGTAATTTATTGCTCTTACGCCCGTGTATCATGCTACGTTTTTCAATGCTTAGTGTGAGGAAATAAAACAAATATAATCTTGTGAGCTTCAATAATTTAAAGTATAAAGTATAAAGATACAGTCCTTTTGAGCCAATCATAATTGATTGGCTCAAAAGGACTGTATCCAGAGCCGTTAAACAGTGAAAAAAAAGTATAAAATAGAAAAATAATAATAATAATAAAGCCCTAGGGCAAAATAATCGACTTTCTGTTCGGTTTTGATGCATAAAAAGTGAGCCTTTACGAGCACTTGCATTGAAAAATATATTACATTATTATTCACTACAAGAAAGACCTTAATAGGTCACTTTAAACAAGGGGTTTTCATTTTAACATAAATTTTTGTTTGCTTATCTCAAAAAATAAATAACGTCCGTCCGTATCCCTATTATAAAAGCAAAAGTGTGTTTGTTAGTTTGTTTGTTTGTCCTTCTTTCACGAAGCAACGGTGCAACGGATCGACGTGATTTGTTGCATAGAGATAGTTTATTGGCCCGAGAGTGACATAGGCTATTTTTTATCCCGAAAAAATGCAAACTAAATCAGCGCGGGCAAAGCCCCGGGCATAAGCTAGTAAAACAAATTTCATTATCCTTAATTAATTAAAAAGGGTTCACAAGTCAGTGAACATTTTAACATGTGCCCATAAGTATATATTTCTGTCAGAATTTATAAAACTCATCTTGATTGGCACGCACGGGTTCTCAATTACCCGAAAAATTTAATTTCGGCGAACCTCGCCGAGTTGTCTATACAAGGTGACTTTTTGATCATCGTCCAAATTCATACTGTAGGCTTGGAAAGTGATCAGCATCATGAATCAATAACAACTTTTGTGAAATTCGTACAATGAAATTTCGAATTCCCATATTCACTTCCAGTCGAAATTACGTTTTATGAATTTTACAAAAACCGTTATTGGTTCATGATGCAGACCACTTACCGAGGCTCAAGTATGAATTTGGACGATGTTTACAAATTCACCTTGTATATATTTTTTTTTACTTATAACTTTTAGGGCCCCATCTGATGTGGTCTGATTCAAACGTCACGACCATTTATTTCGAAATCGCGGGTTCAAATCTCACAAGGGTACATTTTATTCGGTCTGCGCGCTTCGGAACAGATATACAGGTTGAAAATAAACCCTCTAGATATATTGAATTATATAAATAGCAGAAACTAATCATTTAAGAATATGTCATTGTAATGTAAGCTTTGTTTTTGTTAACTGTTATTTCTTTATTTTTATTTTTGATTAAGATTATGAAGTGTTGTTTATTTAAGTAGTTAAAAGGAACGGTGTGCACGGATAAATCCCCAGGTTTTTGTTGCACTCTTGTATTGTTTAGTATTTTTGTAATAAAAATAAATAAATCAATAAAAAATTATATGAATCAGAATCACTATTAGAACACGTAAAAAAAAAACTTTTTTTTTTCGTCTTTTTCATATGAAGTAGTTTCCAAATTTTTAATAAAATGTGACTGACAATAGACCGTAGGGCCTTCCCTGCAACGAGCATCTGAGCCATCAATGAAAAACATTCCCGACGCCCTTGGTGCCCGCCTCCGCAATCCACCCTCTCGCCCGCGTTCAACTTTCACGGCCGATATCTTTATTTTTTATTATGAAACAAGACAAAAGTAACAAAACATATATTTTTTATTACGAAACAAGACAAAAGTAACAAAACATATATTTTTTATTTCAAACATAGAATAGTTTCCTTTGATATAGCTAGGGAGTTCATTATCAACCTGTATAGAAGTCCATAACTAGCTGCATCCCAAGTACCTACGGCGATAGGGCTCACCACAGGAACCACCCATCATGAAATAGTGTGTGGAATTTGAAATAAAATGAAATATATTTTTTAATGTTAAATAGGTACACACTTATTACTACTCGGTTTTTGATGTAAAATAAACACCTCAGACACCGTTCACAGTCAATACACAATTATACACAGCTGTAGTAATAATAATAGGATATGTAATAAAAATAGAATAATAATGTAATAGAATAGAATAGTAGTTGTAGTAATAGAACATAATTTAACAAGAGAAACAAGAGAAATTGCGGGGTTCCCGTACTTCAGTTCATGTAATTGACACGAGATCCTGACGCAAATTTTTGCGTTTTTTATTTATTTTTTAATCATCGACAACACGACGATGACTTTTCTTTTTTTTTTGCTCATCATCGTCATCATCAATTGCCATCTCCATCCCGGAGGTCAGCGACTATTTTTCTAAAGGTCTCCCTATCTTCTGTCATATGAATTAGTTCCTCTGTACTTTCCACTGCGAGCCAGTCTCTTATATTTCTAATCCGTGATGTTCGTGGCCTCATTTTCCTTCAATTTTTCCTTCAGCAATCGGTTGTATTCCACTAATCCCACTAATATTATAAATGCGAAAGTTTTGATGGATGTTTGTTACTCCATCACGCCGAAACTACTGAAACGATTAGGCTGAAACTTTGCACAAATGTAGTTCTAGACCTGGAATAGGACATAGGCTACTTTTTATCCCATAAATCAGCTCCCATTGGAAGGCAATGGGATCTCAAGTCCGTATAGAAAAGTGATGTACTGTTACTCCTTCACGCCGTTGAATATTAGTAGGATGGTATAGTGAGGATGGGATGCCGGATGGGATGGGTTAGTGACATTAGTGGGATGGGATGGGATTCGATACGACTATACAAAAACTTAATCAACGCAGGCGAAGCCGCGGGCAAAAGCTAGTTAATTTACATTTTTCATGTCTATAAATATGTCTGAAATACGAAAATTGTTACATATCTCAAAATATTCCTCGCCTTACTAGCAATTTACAAAGACCGTATCTAGCCAATGTGCATGCAGTACACAGGACCTCTTACTAAAGAGTTTGTGTGAAGCGACAATGAAAGAGCACAAAAGATGCGGTAACGCTTGCCTTGCCTTATAAAGGGTTGAGTCGAGTGCTATGTAACTAAGGAGCACTCTGGTCTCTCTTTGTTGGTGAAAAGAGGTTTTACACAAGGCTTTCTGGGCTATTAGGAACAAACTCACTCGCTTTACTAGCTTCTCAAGACAATTCAGACATGGCACTGTTGGATAAGGATAAAAGTTCATGGAATATATAATGTGGGGACACGTTAGTGAGCCAAGACGAGCCAAAGGAAGCAACTTTTTTTGGAACGTTTCTTCGTATTTTAGAATCCTCAAAGCTTCGGTTTGGATAATGGAGAGATCCCAAATACTTTTTTTCCTACCCAAAGGAGCCCAAACTTGGTGTGTTTTGAAAGAAAATAATTGGTTGAAATATAACGATGTTGTATATTTTTACAATCAGCTCATGAAGTCCTTTCATTTGGTACAAAAGCGAAAGTTTTCTAGACAAAAAATTCAAGATTCCATACAAAAAGTTAAGATAGGTCATAAGGGCATAAGTGTTTTTTTTTTTTTTTCAAGGACTGTAGACCAAAATGTTTCTTAGGACCTGAAGTACATGTGTACCAAATGGCTTACTTGTATACCAATTTGCGGCTTGTTATTCGTACACCATCCACTAGATGTAATAAGTAATTTGATGTATAGTATAGGTTTATGTTAAAAAAAAAGACATGATCTTTCCAAGTTCCTTGCCCGTTCTTCTTAGCAAGACTAATCGAATGGGCGGAGGTAGGCATGTATTTATATATGTAACCTATTTGTATGTAGTATATAGGATGGGATTTGGTCGGCCGCCTGGATTCGTGCTGGGGGTTTTAATTTTAATCGTATATAGAACGTGTAACAGAAAAGTGTAACCATATTTGAAGAGCTTATTCAGTCAATTGTATAGAACAACTTTTACTATGGAACAAACACTGTATCTCGAAAATAGTACATTACGATACGAGAGCGATGAAACGTTTTCTGACGAGTGTGAGTGTGAGCTGCAATCACACGAGTCGAAAAAAAGTTTCTCGCACGAGTTTCGTATAATTTTTTATAGTACAAGTGCGGAAAATGTCGACTTTACGCACGCGCAGAAAAATGCAATGCCGCTCGGCCGAAATGTATGGAAGGGCAGATTTTTTTTTTGAGATTTCAGGATTGGCTCGATAGTAAAAGTTGTTCTATATCATTGACTGAATAAGCTCTTCAAATATGGTTACACCTTTCTGTTACACGTTGTATATTGCTACGTAAATTAAATAAACATTTAGTCTAGTTCATGTACATTTATTATTTTATTACATATATTTTTATAAGATTAAAATTTGACTTGTGAAACGTGTATTATATATAACTACTTTGCAAAATAAACTTTTTGAATTTTGAATTTTGATGAAAAATTTATCAAATATCAATTGCTAGTTAGGTACGTTTCTTACGTAACTGAGATAAAATAAATGTAACAGTGTTTTTATTTATAGTATAACTAGAAACCAAATATTAATAGGGTTAAGCTGCAATACTGAACTGATTTTGTTATATTTTTACCTTATAAGTAATTACAACAATATTTAACTGGCCATCCATCCATCAGCCTGGATCATAAAATTGTACTACCATTTTATCATAAGAATAACCAATAAAGAACATCTATCAAATGCAATGACATGCATACAAATATTATATAAATGTAGAATATATTATATACAAGGTGAATTTGTGAACATCGTCCAAATTCATACTTGAGCCTTGGTAAGTGATCAGCATCATGAACCATTATCGATTTTTGTAAAAATTCATAAAATTAAATTTGTACTCCCAGTGATTCACTCAGGACTGGGAGTGAATTACTATGGGAAGTCGAAATTTCATTATACGAATTTCACGACTATTGTTTTTCATTCATGATTCCGGTCACTTACCAACCCTCCAGTATGAATTTGGACGATGATCAAAAAGTCACCTTGTATTTATTATTTACATATAAATGAACACAAAAATATTGCAGTCAAAAAAAAAAAAAAACGAACTAGCGCTCTTTTTAGGCCTCTCGCGGACTGTCGTCCCATTGCTGTTTGCGGCTGGATCACATTCTAATACTACTATATATAAATTTCAATATATAAAAATCAAATCAAAATGTATCCAACATAATATTTTCTTACAGTTGTTTCTCGTTTTTCCCCAGGCTCAGTATGCTGTGGCTGCTTCTCATTTCCCAACTGAGCAGCCTTATGGCCGAGCAAAAAGACCACCAAGGACCCCAACCATGCGGTGGACGACTCAAGGGACCCCACGGGGTCATACAGACCCCCAACTTTCCGAACGCGTTCCCAGTGCCCATAAAGTGCAAGTGGATAATCGAGCACAATATAACGAACGGCACTATATCGATATACTTCACGCAGCAGTACACCACTAGCGGGCTCACGTTTACCGAGTATATGTACTATGATGATGACAATATGAAGTTTGGAGAACGTCGAGCCTTCACTGTCACTGACGAGAACATCACCAGGGTTAAATGGCTACAGGTAAGTGACGTCATCTTTTCTCACTTAATTCTCGAGCGTTGACGAAGACAACAAGCGTGCATCAACCTGTAGTAAAAAAGTTTGAACACAGAAATGCACGATTGTACGGTTTTCTGGAGCTAAACTTCTTTAATAGGCAAAGTTCAGTGAGTTTTTGAGCACCTCTTTATGTTTTCTATGCTAAGCCAATATTTGATTACCTTCTTGTGACTTGGTCCAACGTTACTCCAATATTTGGCAACCTTTTTTCGCCTAGGCTGAAGATAAACCAAACTTCTTATGACATTCTTACGACTTGCCTCAAAACAAGTCAAGCCTTTGCATACATATGTGCAGCCTCTTATAAATTTAAGGACAAGTAAATGTAGGAAATATGGTGATTTCTAGTTTTGTTAATCCGAAAAGTATATCCTTTCTATGTTTAGATGGTCATCTAGTGCGCATTATCCCCATATTCTTTTTCTGTTTTACACGAGCTTAGCTTTATCAGTTTCTTTATTTTTAAAAACAGCAACTTCTTGGTGCTATGCAAATAAACTCATAAGTGTTGTACCATTTCTGAATTCACATTAAAAATGATTTGCCAGTTTTGCCTGTTAGTTTTTATTTCACCGCAGTTGTACTAAGTTGAGATCAGAATTTAAACCAAACCAATTTTGGTCGCCGACATCCGCTAGGATATGGCACCCCCAAGAAGGAGAAGAATTTTTTTTCGGATGTCGTGCTATTTTTGAAAATTAATCACATCAAATGGGTAAAAAAAAAATCTCAAGCAATTCCTAGCAGTATTAACAAAAAAATCTTTTTATCTTTTTACTAGGGTCATATTCTGAAAGGCCTATCGAACCTACCTTCCGTGGCACTATGACATGCTTGTTTTGGGACACCTATATATGCTACCGACCAAACCCGATTTTAGGTCTAACTAGTTTGGCCTAGGCTCTAGGTTGTCATAAAAAATAACCACGAAGGTTATGTCTGACGGTCGCACCACATTGTAACCTAACCTAACTTACAGGCTCGCTTCTGCACTGAAGGATTCCCTAAAAAATTGTTATTTTATTTAAGGTGATATGTAAAAGTTTTAGCGTCTCTGTTACTCCATATGCGAAAAAACTCAGTGCGGGAGGGATGGATTCGTGGAAAAGTAGCAAAAAGTCGGTTTTTATTAATATAAAATGAACTAAAGCTGCTATCAAAATTTCGTTTAACCAGGTCCTAGATACCGTTAAAACCCATCTAAGAAAATATAATTGCAGTCCATATGTCATTCTAAATTGTCAAACCAGGAGATTTGGTGTCGAAAGAGACCTCATTTCTATCGAGCCGAATTTCTCTAATCACGTTTCTGTTTCAACAGATCCCTAGAAAAAGAATCCAAAAATAATATACTATTTTATCAAAATAATGCATTATTTACTGAACTAGATATGCAAGTTCTTAAAGTGTCGATTTTTTTTTCCGTAGCGCCTTAAGTTGGTTGAGGTAGTTAAACTTGTTTGTCCTAAAATCGGATTTGGCCGCTAACATACATAACAGAATACCCTAACTGAGTGTCTGACTGATCTATCAACGCCCAAATCAAATGGTTGAACTTAGGTAGACGAAATTTGGACAGTGGGTTCCTTGTATGACGAAGACATCTAAGAAGCGATTTTAGGAAATAATTACCTAGATCGAGAGAAACTGAATCCACGAGAGCATCTAGTCTAACACCAATGTAACAAATTCTTTTACTACGAAATACGCCCTCAAATCCCAAGAAAATGCCACTTACAAAACTCTTCACATCAAGAAGTAATTTCATATAATATTCCCTGCCTCTAACTTTTAGAAAGCGTTCCAAAAGTTTTTCGATTCTGTAATAAACAATCCATTACTACGCCTCTGGGTTGTGGATTCGACTGAATTCTCAACTGAAGCAATGTACTGCGAAGGAGTACTTTAGAAAAAAAAAAAAACATTTCTTTCTTACCAATATAACTATTAAAAGTAAACACAATTAAATGCCTAGAAATAGCAATGAAGTATTTTGAAATAGCAAAGTTTTCATAATCTTTTAGTTGCTTTTGACATTTAAATTTAAAACAAATTAAATTAAATAATCAAAATATTTTTATTCAGTTAACATTATAATATATATTTATATAAAAACACTTATTAATGTAATATTATAATGTACAATGTAACAATTCCACTGACGCCGACTATAAAATATGTCGAAATATATCTAGAAACAATTATTTCAATAAGTGTTTTTATATAAATATATATTATAATGTAAACTGAATAAAAAAACAAATAAGTTGTATTTAATATTTAAAATATTTCTAGATATTTTCATTAGGATACTTACAGTAATTATTCTGGTTAGTAAGAACTTTTTTTTTCAAAAGTGGCAGCTCTTTCGGTACTATATAGGTATATTATATATGGTATTAAGGCTAAACATCAGCCACTTGGTACAAAGTCAAGAAGATAAAAGTGAAAAAGATATTGGTCTATGCCAATTCAGGGCAATAGTATACTATAAGTTTACTATAAGTTAGGTTAATAAATCAACAGTTTGAAATAAGTAAGCTTAAAATGCTATTTTACGTTTGTTTAGAGAAAATCATGGCTAATTGTGCACTATGCATTATGTTTCAAGCTGTTGATTCATAAACCTAACTTATAGTGAGCTATTGCCATAGACCAGTATCTTTTTAATTTTTAACTTCTTAACAAGAAAAACAAAGTTAAGTTGTGTACTTGTACCAAGGGACTGACTCGCCTCCACGTTTTGCTACGACGTAGCCTACGATTCCATAGTTTAACGGCTTCGTAGACCTGCTACGCCATAGTCCGAACGCAAATACGCATCATAGGCAACTTATGTTTAGCAGGCAGATTGTAAAAAACCCGCCTTTTTGTGATGAAACAAAAATGAATACATAGACTTAAAATTTGCCCATGTATTACTCAACAAAAACTAAACATAATACCTATGTATCGTGTATGCTGTCATCACAAAGTATCCATTGGTTTCTCTTAATTGGAAACACAAAGTGATTTTTTTATGTTCAAAAACGTATGGAGCTATTTGACAACCCTGCACAATTAATGGTTAAACTTGCCCATACAAAATTTACAGTAGGTATTTTAAAGTTATGGAAACTAAAACTACTTTGGAGATTCCTGTTTATTTAGACCCGGTATAAAGTATATTGAAGCTTATAAGTTCTAGCAAAACATCTGCACCGACAGTAAGACACAGAATTCCCATAGCTTAGTATCTAAAAGACTTCTTTTTTTATTTGATTTTCAGAGAATTTACGCCATTTTAGTCTATGGTTTTCATTCTTTTTCATGATTTTTTAAATAATTATTATATATGACGTCACTGTCCATTTATTTGGCAAATGGAAGTTGCAGCTTTTTCGTAAAAATATTCATTACCATGAGGTTTTTTAGACCACAAGTTCTAAAATACGGCTTACTAAAACTAAATCTCGAAATGTTTTTCGAATTAACACACCCTAATGTAATTTAATCTAAGCGAATTAATATGTTCATTCTAAATTTTTTCGTGGCAAAAGTTTTACAGCTTTGACACTAATGTAACGATAAAATACCTTGACACGGTGACATTTAGATACATGATCGTCCCTCCCCCTCCACTAGGTGAATCACACCTCCCCCCTGCAATGTGTGCCCAATTAAGGTTTTATGCTATTTTCAGGAAAATAAAATAATCTACGAGAAAATAATCAAAGGCCAAATTATTATTTATAAAAATGTACAATTATTATTTATAAAATTGTAAATTAAAGTTACAGTTTACGATTGTGTCAGCGTTAACAGAAAGGTGACAATTTTTTTAGGGCACAATAACGAAATTTTAGACTAACAAAAGAAAAAACATCATGTCAGCAATATATTATAATTAAAATGTATAAAATATTATATAAACAATGTAATCCTCAAGGATTTTTTATTTCCGAAATATAGTTATGTATTTTTGTTCATTGTTGATTTTTCAACAGTTTTCTGTTATTTTTGCTCCGAAACTATACCTCCTATCAAAATAAATGTAAGAACATAATTATAGAAAATTTAATATTAGTTTCAAAGCTGTTACACCTTTGCCAAATTTTCTATACATTGAAATCCAAAATGAAAACAGTAGATTCCCTAAGCGGAACCACTTCTTAAACAGTACATATTGAACCAGTATTGGTGTGTGCAGCCTTAAAATATTCAACAAAAAGCATTGTTCAGTTAGCATTATGGAACCCACTACAAATAGAAAAAGCTTTCCTTGTATAAATTCTCAAAAGCTCTCCAGCCAGTTCCGTACTCTTCACCGCAGCATTAAACAAAGCAACGGGAAAATGCAAAATGGAAATGAAGTTCCGAATAGCTCTTCTTAATTCTTTTAGAACTTTCCGTTGGTATCTGTTTAGTTTTTAAGTCTGTATATTTACTAGGATCGTAACAAATGGAAAAGAAAAATGGTATCGATTCGGTGTAACACGATTTAACTCATTTGACAGGACAAAACTTAACTGAAGCGTTCTGTATTTTTCTTTCTGTATACAAAAGACAAAACGCTTAAAATAAGGTTAGTCCTGTCAAATAAGTTAAGTTGTGACTTTAGAATAAAGGTGTGGGATTATTTATTTATTATTATAAACAGGTTTTTTGGTGCAATCTTAATAGAACTTGTTATTAGTAATAGCTATTATTTCTTCTGGGGTAATAATAGCTATTATATTATAGTTTTATAATAAAAACAATATTAGTAACGATTGTTAACGTTCGTAAACTCGTAGTATAGTGTACATCACGTTACATTATTATGTACGTTACTTTGAAAAAGTTGTTCAATATGATTGGCAAAGTACATAGTTGGTTTGGTTATCTTTATACAAGGTTGCGCAAAAGTAATGTCATAATTTGAATTAGCTGCCATTTTTGCAGATGGCACCGAATGTCACTGTGCTTTGACAATTGTAATTTATTTATTTATTTATTTATTTATTAGAAAAGGCACATCAACAATGTAAACACATAACATTTATAATACACATGAAAAATTCTCAAACTAATGTTTACATCTATAACAGATATGCACAGCATTCATAATTAACGTGATACATAAATTAAATTAAACACAAAACTAAGTGGAAAACAAAAACTAACATGCAATTAATACCTAATTTATACATTAAAAAAAAAACACAAAATTAATGTAATGTATTTAAGTAATGTATATATATATATATATATAGAGAATTAGTTGCCAACAAGCCATGAAGTGATACACACCTCAAGAACGTGGAATTATTGATTAGACAAATTTTGATCTCTCGTTTTGGAGATTTGAACTGGCCGTCCAGATTGCCAGATCTAGCAGCACCAGACTTCTTCATATGAGGCTTTTTAAAAGCTTGCGTTTACCACAACAAACCATGAACCTTGCAAGTCTTTAAAGATAACGTTAAAGAAGAAATCGCCAATTTGGTGCCAGATAGCCAGATGTTTTGGGAGCAACAATTCAAAATGCCGTAAAACGAGCGCAATTATGCATCAACTCGGGAAGTGGCCAATTGAGCGATATATTTTTTTCAAATTAATGTCATCAATTTTACACTTTCAAATAAACTTTTTATGAAAACAGAGCTCTTATTTTTTCATAATAACAAAATGGCAGCAAATTCAAATTATGACATTACTTTTGCGTCAACCATTAGATACGAGTATATGTCAACATACAACCAGCATAGTTTTAAAAATGTAGACCCAAAAATTATTGCACATAAATTAAAGCTTCATCCAACGCCAACGACCTTGAACTGAGTAACTTTGTAACCATTTTATACGGTAACTATAGCATTTTTTAATAGAAGAAAAATTCATAGTAATCTACATGATACCTACAAATAGTAATGTGGTTATTCCTGAATTTTATTTTAATATACAGAAGTGAAGCAAGAAAATTCTATGTTTACCTTTATGCCTCGATTTATTGTCCACTTGTAACAATATAACTGCTGCATTTTTTATTAAAAGAGTATAAAAAAGTTAGACACAATATTATAAAATTATATGGTTTTCTCAGTTCTTGGCATTTCAATTTATTTTGCATAAAATTTATTAAAAGCACACTATTTTCGCACTTGTCAGCCGAAGTGACTAACGTAACAGCCATGTTGCAGTGCGAGCTGATAAGAACTTTATTTTCATATGGTTTTGTTTGAAATTTCAGCCACCACGAATCGAGTTGCTCATTTTCCGACGGATTAACCTTAGCTGGAAGCACTCGAGTGATATAGTCTTTTTTTATGTATCAGAACTCCTTAAAAAGTAAAATATTAAAACTATCATTTAAATTATTTAGAGACAGAATAAAGCATGAATAAAACAACTATTTTCACTATATATTTGGGTCAAATACAACCATCATTACAACACTGTATCTGTATCCCAAAATCTCGTTGTCGGGCACAAACAGTGTACTAGCATAGTATTTACAATCTCACTAAACCAAACAGTCTGTATACAAACATTAGCGGCCCGAAACATTCAAAACTATCTGCTTCAATATGAATCAAATGCAGTGAAAGACAGACCTTCAACCGACTGTGCTGCTTACCATAAAAAGTACATAGACGGGCGCAGAAGCAGTTTATTCTGACCTCGACAACTATTTATCTAGAGAGGCTATGCGAATTTTATTTTTGTCACTATCACTCCAAGAGAAAAATCGCGCAGTGCGAGAGGGGCGGATTCAGGGCAAAAGGAAAAAAAGTTGGTTTTATATTTTTAATAAAAAAACTAAAATAGCTAGCAAAATTTCAAATATCAAATCTCTAGATATTGTTGAAACACACCTAATAAAATATGTTTGAGTTCTGTATATGGTTCCTATTCGTCAAACGAGGAGAAAAAGTGTGTTTGAAGACCTCATTTCAACAATTATTTCTATCGAGGAAAATTTATCCAAACATGTTTTCCAATTTCAAAACCCTAGATTATATGTATAGTTAAAATGCATATACCAAAAATGTATTAAAATTTTCCGTGTATTTCATGAAATACACAGAAAAGAAACACCCGTATTTTTTTCGCATATCGCCTTAAAGGTCTCCATTTCTAGAAGTAACGCTAAAAATTGCGCAAAAAGGTAAACTGTTATTTCTTGGCCGGAAGTAAGCTTCTGTTTGGACAACATTTTTCCTGGTGATTTAGAGCTGACGATTTCCGAGCTCCGTACGTAGCAGTTTTTATTCGTAATCGACCAGTTTCTTGTGTTTGCTTGAGATGTAAGCGGTTTTTTGCCTTAAGGTGGGCTTTTCTGGTTGCCATAAAGCCTTATAAATAGGTCTTTACCTATGAAATTTCCGAAATGTTCTTACAGATTCATGAGTTCATAATTTCTGTTATTCAATAGCTATTTCAATTATTTGTTTATTTTTTGAAAGTTGATTTCAAGGTTTTACATCTACGTGTTAAATTTTGTTTTTATTTTCAGTTTGACTATAAAAATTAAATCTTTCAAAACAGTTCGTTCTAAATGCCATCCATTTCCATGATAAGATTCGTAATAATTTTTACAGCTGACACTTTTCAAAAATGTAATTAATGTTGCTGTTAGCTTAATGTTGTCTCATTAATACCTTTGGCAAACAGCCGGCCACTTCGCGCCCTAAGGGAGTCCTTGGGCACCCTTAGCTTAAATTCCATCAGCTAAACCATACCCAGGATTCCTTACTCAGAGAGTGCCGAATTTTAGCGGTTTGTTTGTTAGGTCTTGTTGTTGCTATGCCATCTATATTGTTTTAATTACTAGGTATTATGTTTTCAGGTTTCCGTATCCGTATGTTTACTGAACCCTTTGTGCGCGAATCTAACTCGCTCTTATCCAAATTATTTCATATTTTTCTCTACATATTTCGAAGTAAGGCAAATTTACGAGAATGTGAAACCGCAGTATCTGATGCTCCTTGCTTCGTAATAAATAACAGCTGACAATAACGCAGCAACGCGCCCCGTACCAAAATAAACCATTATAAAGCTATTTAGATCGTGACTATGTTATTATTGTACCGTACCCGGTCGTTTATCAACGAGAGTTGTCGCAGACAGGCGTTTCGTGATAAGGGTCAACTCGAACATGTCTTGAATGAAAAGTGACCTATTTGAGGTCTTATTTAAAGACGAATACGAGGCTTCGACGCTTGCGAGTTTTTCTGGTCGGGCTACCGATGTATTTTTTCTTCATATATTCATCATCAATAATAAATAAATAAAAATAAAATAAAAATCTTTTATTTCGGGCAACTTCGATCCATAGCATGTTAGTAAGCCTTATTAATAATTGGTTAGTAGCAAAGAGAGAAAATTAAATTAAATGTTTGTAATCATTTATTATATGTATTGAATGGTATATTTAAAACTTAAATAACAAAAAAAAAGTTACTTAATTTAAAACTAAATATTCCTAAAATTAATTATACAAAAAAAAACTGGTTAAAACTATCCTATAAATAAAATAAATCTATAAATTAAATTAAACTAATCTAAATCAATATTACCTAAAATTACAAAAATTAAAGATAAAAAACCCGGTCCAGGTCGCTGTCCCCCGGTAGGGTGCCCAGAATGCTGGCAACGTTTCCTCTTTGGATGGC
Organism: Ypsolopha sequella; assembly: GCA_934047225.1. Lineage (NCBI taxonomy): Eukaryota > Metazoa > Arthropoda > Insecta > Lepidoptera > Ypsolophidae > Ypsolopha > Ypsolopha sequella. The sequence continues at coordinate 18,345,766 of OW203991.1, forward strand.
CAGACTGATCCTCTGGCCAAGGTAAGCGCCAGCCCTTCGGTCACCCGAGACATCGACCAGGCGCGACGAAAGTTCTTTAAACAGTCGCCGCGCCTCCGGACCCCACGGACCCAGCGTCTCCACCCCAAACGGCGCAAACATATAGCACCTGTCCAGTGCAGAATACTTGCGCCGTTTGTTGCTTTCAGCAGTGCCCGCCGCTGCACCAGCGGCCCTGCAGCTTTGTTGGACATAGGAAGCCGCCAGCGTGTCCACGCATGTTGCGTCCCACACTAGCGGCCGCCCATGTTTCCATGCTGTCAAAGTCATGCCGTCGGGCCTCTTTCCATCGTCCCGAACGACTCCTGTTGGTTCACGGGTCGAGGGTACGTAGATCGTGGTGAAGGCCCTTCGGATAATGTCATTCAGGGCAGCATGGCGAGAGTGGCGGCCGGCACTGCGTCGACACGATAGGCCGTGGAGCCCGGAACAGTCCACGTCAGCTCCGCAGGGGCAGCGATGTGGTTGGGTTATTGTGGTGCCTAGCCGCAAGCCTATGGCCGTACTAAATGACAGGTTGTCGATTAGGGTACCGATATTTACGGAAGGAAGTGCCTGCAGCCAATAGCCCGACTCACGTTCCGATTAAATATAAATAAATATAAATATAAATTAAATTATATAGACAGACTTATGTGCTCCGTATCAGGAGCGATCAAGGAGATGAGGAGGTCTCCACGATCACTCTCCGCACAAAACACCTCCATAGTGGCGACGTAAATCTGTCGGCTATGGTTTCCAGGATGCTGTTGGGACTGTCTCGTGTCCTGCGGATCACTAAAATAGCGTTATATATATATGTTATAAAGATAAGTAGGTTTAGTAAGTTTGATGGAATATGTAGTTAATAGTGTTATTTTGTAGATTTGTAAGATAAAATAAGTCAAACACATCCTATCGCATTAGGTTGCATTCCTGTAATGGTAGGTGTAAGTTTGGAAATAAATAAATAAATAATAATATAATCACGGAGATATTAACGATGCAAAATTTCGAAAGCCGAGGTTCCGTTCCTTAAAGGGGAAAACGGACTCTTGTAAGATCAGTCTCATGTCCGTTCGACCGTCTGTCACAGGGGCTTATCTGACACAAATCTCTTTAGGATAGTACCTTGGCATAGTAACACTGTTACGTATGGTGTGTATATACTGTTACGTATTGTCACCAGTACATATTTATTGTATGATTATTTAAATCTGCATTAACTGTTACTGAAAGTTAAATATGTCATCCAGTGATGATTAAATAGTACCGTTTCATTTCCTCGCAATCGAAGTGAAAATAATAATAATAATAATGTGTTTTTTATTTCAGACCAATATAAAAACGAATATTTTTTTACAGTCCATATTCTTAACAACCACAACAATTCAATTTAAAATTTAAAATTAAGAAATGTCCAATATAAAATATAAAATAAAATACAATAAAATTAAATAATTAATTTGCACTACTTAGGTCTATTTATTTTTTGTTGGGGGCACGTTGCACGGACCTCCAATGATCTAAAATTGGGTTTTCGATAATTTTACCCACGATCATCCTTAAGATACTATTGCCGGAATTTCCAAGACGATCCCAAAATGATGCTATCCTGGATCTAAGCAAAGTAGTTGAACTCGGCTACAAACGAGCCATATTACCTCGAACTATAGCTGCTTTCGCCAAGGCTCAGGCAGCTAAATAACTGTTTATATTTTATGCACTCGTATTACAATCTACTAGCTATCTTCTTTGGTCCCATGGTCCCATGATACTTCATCTCAAAAATAGCTCGAAATTTGCTAAAAATTACCGTCCCCCCCTGATTACCTGAGTTACTATTCTAAGGCAAAAATTACGATTTTAATAGATTAAGTAGATATCGAGTCATACATTAATTTTGTTTTAATAATATATTTTAAATTTATTTAATTACAATAAAAAAAAATTGCAAAAAAAAAACTATTTAGAAGGCTGCAAGTTATTTCGACAATGTAAATAGTTGTTGAAAAAGAAAAAAAATTATATGAAAAACAGTTTAATTTGCTATAGTATTGAAACGAAACGCTAATTGTGCTAGTTTTAAGCAATTATAATAGTTAAAAAAAGACAAACTTTATATTTTTTCGAAATATTTCGGCCTCATCAGTGAGGCCGTCATCAGTCGAGTTGACAGGTAAAAATTATAAAAAAATATATATGAAAACAAGTTGGTACAGTCTGAAAAATGATAGGAACTATTTACATAAAAAAAAAAAAAAAATTAAAGAAAGGTGGTAAAATAAAAAAAGAAAAGAAACAGTTTGGAGGGGAGTACTTGTTGATTGGGTCAGTTGGTCGAGTCTGTCAGTGCTGTCTGTTGAGTCCGGGTCCATAATGTGCGCCAAGTGACCAGATATATGCTGTCTCCCAGGTCCTAAGTTCTATGTCGGTCAATGGTGGAGTGAATGATTTAATGATGCGGACTGTGAAGCAGTTGTTGAATAGTTGGTTGTGGAAGCGGGTGTGTGTCGGGATGGGTAGGATGTTGTTTTGTATAGTGTCTGATGTGTGTCTGTGGTGGTTCATGCCAAGAAACCAAGAACCCATTACACATCCGCATGAACCACCACAGACACACATCAGACACTATACAAAACAACATCCTACCCATCCCGACACACACCCGCTTCCACAACCAACTTTTCAACAACTGCTTCACAGTCCGCATCATTAAATCATTCACTCCACCATTGACCGACATAGAACTTAGGACCTGGGAGACAGCATATATCTGGTCACTTGGCGCACATTATGGACCCGGACTCAACAGACAGCACTGACAGACTCGACCAACTGACCCAATCAACAAGTACTCCCCTCCAAACTGTTTCTTTTCTTTTTTTTATTTTACCACCTTTCTTTCATCATATTTTTTTTTTTTTATGTTAATAGTTCCTATCATTTTTCAGACTGTACCAACTTGTTTTCATATATATTTTTTTATAATTTTTACCTGTCAACTCGACTGATGACGGCCTCACTGATGAGGCCGAAATATTTCGAAAAAATATAAAGTTTGTCTTTTTTTAACTATTATAATTGCTTAAAACTACAAATAAAAAGCTTATATAGCTAAGGTTATATTTATTCATATAATTGTGCTAGTAAAATTAATTAAAATTATGTTTTTTATTATATTATTAAAACTTGGGCGAGCTGAAATACTAAATTATTATTACATACGGTTGGCATATAGTCAACAACAATCACACGTGAGTGTTCAAGCCGTATGTAATAATAATGTTTTTTATTATTGATTTTTAACTTGTTAGTCGATTTAAGGTATACAATTAATTTAATCTTATTCCTGTATATGTATTATGATGTGCACAATATGAATACCTTATTTATACCAGTGTTTTAAAATTAAATACACCGAAAAAGCTTTTAATGTTTTTTTTTTTTAATATAAATAGGTACTGATAGATATGATAATTTAAATATAAATACTGTTATCTCAAGATATATTTCGGGTCCGACCTGGACCCGGCATCAGTTGAGTATCTTATACCAGCTCTCTCTTTCACGCTTGATTTGCTGGAAGAAATTTAATTAATTAATGTTTATATTATTATCGAATTGAATGAAACTTGAGGGTAAAACATGATTGTTGCAAAATGGCTCATCTTAATAAGTATTTTTGATCGGAATAGCCGACCAGTTTCAGCAGATTCAAACTGGTCAGCTATTCCGATCAAAAATACTGATTGACGTGAGCAGTTTTGCAATTATTATATTATTATTATCAAATAAAATAATTTTATTTTAGACATATCATTATGTACGTCCATAATGGTTACTAAAACAGTAACTTAAGTGGTAATATTAGTATTAAGAAATTAAATATGTTATGTTTATAATTTATTATGTTTTCTGTGTGTCATACATTAAGAATAAATAAAAGAAAAAAAAATATAGAAAGATTATTTCTTGCTACTTCAAAAGAACCACAGTGTAAAATTTTTAATTGTGACAGAACACTTAAATTAAGTTTAGTTCTGTCAAATAAGTTAAATCGACACCAATATGCAATTTTGCTGTTGACTCTACCAAAACTGTTTTGGAGTCGAGTGGAATTGAAGTACGTAAATATTCCTGCTAGTAAATTAAATGCCTAAAATAATTTTGGAGTCGAAGTGGAAGCGATGTATGGACAGTAAAGTTTTGAGAACAATGGCTTTGGAGTTAAGTGAAATAAGCCATTGATTGGACTAACTTGAGAAGCTGGTTACACACACAACTTGGTTTGTTTGCTTGTTATATTTGCTTTTATTTAGCATAATGTGCTAATGTAACAAAGAATATTCCCTTGAAATTATTTACTTTGAATACGTGAAAGAATCGTTTACACGAACGTTTTGCGTTATACTTGCGAATTCTTGCGGACTTAAGGGGCTGGCGGAGCAATCATAGTTCTTACAAAAGAAATACACAAACCATTTGTAAATCGTATGCACTCTTAAGGTAGTGTGTATTACATTGTAATTAATTATAAGTAATAGTTTGTAGTTAATTTTAAGTATTTATGACAATAAACTTTAATTTATTAGACAATGAATGTATGTTATTAACAAGAAACTTAAATAACATAAAGAATACTAAATTATAAATAATACTTAAAATATACACTAACTACAAAGAAAACAAAATTAAAAATAGACTAAATTAAATAAAAAATATTGTTTAAATGAATGTGTCATATAATGAATATTATGAAATAAATGAATATGAATATGAATATTAATTCCGATTGCATTACAGAATATCAAAGTTCCCAAATATATAATAAATGAGAACACTGATTTAAACATGAAATATGATACAGATACAGATACTGTCCTACTTTATTTTAATAATAATGTAATACTATTGAAATAATGTAATAATAATGTTAGACATGTAATGATAAATTATGAATAAATGAGTATGAGTATGAAAAAAATAAGTTTTCTATGGAAAATTTAAATTGCTTATGCTTATATTATATGTCGTCTTTGGATCACTGTCCTTTCGAAATATATATTTGGGAACATATATTTTTTGTAGTCCAATCGGAATAAACACACATTATCCTCATACACTAGGTATGACAGATTTGACATTATACTTGTTTATAGAGATTTTTGTTTACTTTAAATTTATTTTAATATAATTTAAGTAAGTTTTATTTTTATTTCTTTTTTTGTTATATTGTAACAAAATGACATGTTACTGACCGTTATAAATAAAGATCTGTATCTGTATCATAATATCTATGATTTACAAATAGTTAAATGGTTTTGGTATTTCGTTTGTATGAACTAGGCATGCTCCGCCGGCCTCTTAAACAAATATTTCATTTTAGAAATAAAAATCTAAGCTAGTTTAAATAAGTACTTAATTAGTTTCAGTGCTTTGAAAACTGAAATTTCTTAATAAAAATATATATTAAACTAGCCTTTCGCCCGCGGCTCCGCTCGCGTTTATTCAATATTTTCCCGTTTTTAGCTTGGGCGTTATTTTATCAACACCCCCTTATAACCTGTATGTTGAACAGGGCCACTACGATGGTAGTAAAAAAAAACGCATCCAAATCCGTTGAGTAGTTCTCGAGTTAAAACGAGTAAATACATAAAATATTTACATTTTATCGGCACTTATTTCGCACTTTTAGATTTTAAATTTTTAATAAGACAGATAAAAATTGCAAAAATTGTACATAGTTTCTGCCTCGGGACAATACTAATAAAATAGCTCATTTCATTTAAAATTTTGTAAAAACATTCGGCGTACAAACACAATAGTAGTTTATGTTACAAGGGCGAAAAGGAATAAATTACGAGGACGATTTAAAACACGAGTGTAGCGAGTGTTTTAAACGTAACCGAGTAATTTATTGCTCTTACGCCTGTGTAATCGTGTATCATACTACGTTTTTCAATGCATAGTGTGAGGAAATAAAACAAATATAATCTTTGAACTTTAAATTATGATTGGCTCAAAAGGACTGTATCCAAAGCCGTTAAACAGTGGAAAAAAGTATAACATTTATGGCACACAGGAAACGTTGCAGGTTAGCCAACTTCTCGTAAATAAATTTAAAAAATAATAATAATAATAAATCCCTCGGGCAAAATAATCGACTTTCTGTTCGGTTTTGATGCATAAAAAGTGGGCCTTTACGAGCCCTTGCATTGAAAATTTTATTATTAGTATAAAGGTAACAAAAGGTAAAAACTACTTTGCAAAAATCCAAGCTTAATATAATAATTTTATAAAATTAATATAACGAAATAATCATATAATTCTTTCTCTCCCTATTTCATAATGTACAAATTAAATTTGCATTTAAATTTTCCCAGCACTAAAACGAAATCTTCAAAATCATTAACACTTTAGTAGATATTTTGAACAAAAAGTAGTTATTGCGGACGGCATCACTCAAAGACTAGTAAAACATCCAATAAAGAAATAAAAACGTCCCAATATCGTTTTCCGCATTGTTACGTGCAAAGAATGGCTTCAGCCCTTTCCCGAGATAAGTGAAGAAGGAGGCCCTTCTAAATGTCCCTAGAGCCTTTTGTCATTTCGTCAAAGATGGAGTCATGCCATGGCGTATTGGCGGAAATATTTGTCAGAGGTCAAGTTATCAAGTTTTTTTAGGTATATAATCATATATTTTAATAAAATGCTTGTCTTCTACTTTGCACTTTTTACTTGAATGTTACTTTTTCAGAGTTCCATACCCAAAGGGTAACAACGGGACCCGCTCCGCTTACTAAGACTCCGCTGTCCGTCTGTCTGTCCGCCTGTCACCAGGCTGTATCTCTAATTCTAAATTCTAAATTCGAAGTGGGGGTGATTAAGGTGATTACCTTCGCCAAATTAGCAGCTCGATATTTGTCACTACGAATATCAACGGAAACGACATTGAAATAACGTTCATATCAGCGCGCAATGCAAAGTGGCTGTTACGACGCTCGCTGCGTCCTTGAGAGGGTGAAATAAGAGAAAATTATACTTTTCACTTGGACGTGATTACTTGATTGAATAATCTTATGTTATGTTTATAGCTATCAAGTTTATCTATTTATCAAAGCATAGATAAATTCAATCGACCAAACCACTCAGGAGCAGTAGGGAATTTGAGGTCAAAAAACACCATTCAGTAAAAAAAAAAATTCATGTAGAAGTTTTGGTGGTATGAAAAAGAAAAATGTTGCATATGTTTTCTAAGAGTTGATTATTCATAACAGATTTTTTCATTATTTTTGGTTTGGCCATAAACGAGGAGTAGGCTTTAGAAAGTACCCATTTGGCAATAGTTAGGCCCTTAATGGTCCTGCACGGACTCTCCGCTACCGTGAGTATTGTGCACTTCCCCCCGGTCAGTCACCCTAGCCAGCCCAGCCGAATAGAGCCGAACGGCATGGACATGCTGACACAACTGATTCAGTGAAGGGAAGCTGGAGCTCATCATCGTCGCTGTATCTCATAACCCGTGATGGTTAAGGCGATATGCGAAAAAAATACGGGTGATTCTTTTATATGTATTTCATGAAATACACGGAAAATTATAATCAGTTTCTGATATATGCATTTTGAATATATAATGTAGGGATTTGAAATTGGAAAACATGTTTGCATAAATTTTCCTCGATAGAAATAATTGTTGAAAAGGTATTCAAACACATTTTTTCTCCTCGTTTGACAAATAGGAACCATATACAGAACTCAAACATATTTTATTAGATGTGTTTTAACAATATCTAGAGATTTGATATTTGATATTTTGCTAGCTATTTTAGTTTTTTTTATAAAAATATAAAACAAACTTTTTTCCTTTTTGCCCTGAACCCACCCCTCTCGCACTGCGCGATTTTTCGCTTGAAGTGACAGTGACAAAAATAAAATTCGCATAGCCTCTTAAACAGATAGAATTTTTAAAGATTAGAATTTTTAACAGATAATGTATTTCTGTTGCCGCTATAACAACAGATACTGAAGAACAAAATAAATTAAATATTTAAGGGGGCTCCCATACAACAAACGTGATTTTTTGCCGTTTTTATAGATAATGGTACGGAAAACTTCGTGAGCGAATCCGACTAGCACTTGGCCGGTTTTTTAGGGATATGTAGGATCACTTTGTTGTCCACCTATTTGTCCGTTAAGACCCTTTTTCCAGAGACAGCCAGAATTGTATCAAATTGTAATGAATACAAATTATCAAGGCCCTTCAGCCAGGTTTGAAACTGCGTTACAAAAAAGGTCACGTAAGTGACTGATTCAAAATAACGGTGCGGAACCCTTGAAGCGGGTCGTAACCGCACTTGTCCATCCTTTTTATTGTTTGTCTTTTTTGTAATGTTTGTACTCCGAAGATAGATCAGGTACAGCAATCTGGGTTATTACTTTTTCTAAGGTTCTTTGTAGGGCAAATATAAAATTGTAAACAACTGCTTACTTAAGAGCGGTTTCGCAGTCAAAATTAAGGCGACACCAAAAATATAATGGGATTTTTTCGAATCCATTTACTCCACTATAACTTCCTCTACGTATTTCATTTTTGGGTATATGTTTATTGAGTATTTGATTAAGATTCTCACTGAAGGAAAACGCGATTGGATGAAATTTTCACTTTCGAATTTAATTCCAAAAAAACCTCCAAATTGTTTTATTTTTTTCCTGTAATTCTAAAATCCTAACTAATTTAATTGTGGAATTGCATTCAAAATGTGGATTATGTATTTGTAAAGTCTCCTTGAAAATCTTTTTGACAAAATAGCTTAGTACATTTTATATTAATAAAAAACCGACGTTTTGCTACTTTTCCACGAATCCGTCCCACTCGCACTGAGGGTTTTTTCGCATATGGAGTAACAGGGACGCTAAAACTTTTACGTATCGCCTGAATGCATTTTGCAAGTTTTTTTTATGGTAGGTAATTGCATAGTTTCAGAAACAGCTTGCGGTCCACTCATTGCGATGTAGCAAATTTTTTTAGTTATAATATAAACCATCGAACTACGAGTAGGTAGATTTTCTATGTAATAAACAGAAAATTACTTTTTTTGAACTCAAAGTTAAAAGTGACATTCTTATCTAAAGCTGTCAATAGATAACCAAAAGGACTACTAAAACAAAAAACAAAAAATACCATTTAGTATAGTTAAACAATGTGTCTACATAA